>CAXKVR010000019.1:0-474029 GCA_964058845.1 Carex sylvatica
TTGACAGCTTAATTTAGTCAGGATTTTTTCGGTTGCTTGAGTGAGATTTAAAAAAAGATGGTTTTTTTTTTCTTCTGTGATTTGTTTGGCTATCGAACTTTATCATGAGAAAAAAATTCATGATAACGTAGAAAACAATTGAGAAATTCAAGGAAATTTTACATTGGCACCAAACTATTTTTTTTTCCCACACAGCCCCGAATGACGACCTCTGTATCTTCTATTATTTTAAATGGTCAAAGATTGATTGTTGACATGTGACGATCACCAAGAAAGGAGAGGTAATACTTGGCTAGGTGAAAATTCTTAGAATTATTGGTTACTTAAAAATTGAGAATTTGATTCCGCCAGCATCCGTGAAAATTTTCAAAAAAAGACATTTGACAATCACCATGCAAAATAACAAAATATTGGTTCAATATGTATTTTGAATTTTCAATCTCAACAAATATCAAGCTATTTTATGATACCGATCATGTAGTTTAAATGGAAGCTATTCATGCAAAATAACAACAAGAAAAAAAAAAAAAGTTGTAAATTGGTGATTTGCAAATATTACTGTGATTAATTTTTTTCTTGAAATAAAAAAGTAATACAAATAATGTACATTTTGCAAAAACTTTGGTTATTTAGTAATTTCATGTACTAATTCAAACACCTCTTTCATGCATCTTACCATAATAATTTATACTTTAAAACTCTGATGATTATTTGTGTATTTGTGTTGTTGAATCTGTGTCACATTTATACAATTTCAATTAATTTGTAAAGTGCACCGACAATTTGGATATCAAGACAACCGCAGAGATATAATTTTGAAGAGTAACTGTTCTCCAAATGATTCCTCTCAATCTAGTATTATCTCTTCAGACAGGATGACAACAAAGTTTAGGGTAAACAAAATTTTCCTTTATTGAGTGGAGAGAAAAAAGAGAAGTGAGTGATCCGATGTCAGAGTCATGATTGGCTGGTATAGAGTAGCATAGAGCAAAATTAGGGTGTGAGTGCTCGTCAAGAGAGTCTGGTGAGTACACTTTTAAAAGATTATCGAATCAACTTCGAACCACGAATCCAAACCGTTGAAATTCAAGTACTTCGTGAGTGATGCATCTACACGCAAAAAAATTAAAGTTTCAATTTCATTTAGTACATGATCAAACATTCAAAAAAATGATGAAAAATTAACATAAAAAAATTAAAAAAAATAACTTATAAAATATTCATTGTTTTGACCGCTTAATCATGTACTAACTGAATTTGAAAATGTAAAATTTTGCATGTACATACATCACTCACGAAATACTTGAATTTCAACAGTTTAGATTTGCATTTCGAAATCGATTTGATAGTTTTTTGGAGGTATGCTCACCAATTCTCTTGGTGAGCACATCACACCCAAGTTTTGCTTGAGTAGCATATACTGTGGCAAGATATTGACCTTTCGGACCCACTAAAGTTAATTAATTTTTATCAGTATTTTGGCAACCAAGAATCTATTTTGGGCTTTGTAGCACCTTTTGTTTGATTTGATTGTATGCATTAACGCACCCTTTGAGTTTAGATCTGAGCCGTACGATCAGTATTCAAACCAGTCCGATTCCACCTGTAATGAACGAGAATTTTTTTAAGATTCGTGCTAATATGTAACAAACGAACTAGATCTAAACTCAAACGGTGTGTTTAAGCAGACAGTATGGCACTAGCATTTCGCATAAAAAAGTGGAGGTTTGATGTACATCTGATCAAATTATGATTTTTATTTTTTTTATTAATGTTGAAATTTGTGTGAATGGTTTAAATTCACAGAATAATTTAAATTTGAATGGTGCTAAATTCTTCCACACAAATCTCAATACGGACCATACAGATATTACTGAACATCATAACAAATTTGATTCGATGTCCTTTAAAAATTCTTCTAGTGGTGTTATTACAAAAGATACCATCATACAAAGCCATATAATTACACGTAAAATTATGATTGGAATCCTCGACAAATGATTCGTAGGTAAGATTTTGTTTTCTTAAACTCTTAATTTGATCGGCAAAAACGATTTAGTATTATAATTTATTTTCCTTTTCCGATTACAAAAAAAAAAAAAAAAATCGTCTCTTATTTTCCCTGAAAAATCAGAGAGAATTATAAGGTATTATGTTCATCAAATTAAGTCAAGCACATTACAAAGTCAAACACATTAAAAATTACAAACTAACTCAATTTGATTTATATTGCACTTTTTACGACTTGATAGTGAGATTCTCTCAACAATAACTCAGACAGACTTTATCACTTTACCTGCCTTGATATACCTGATTCGATATTCATTACAAAGGCGGATGTGTACACGAGGTATGTACAGTGAATAGAAGTCAATCAATCTTTATTTTTTGACATAATTTAGAATAAAATGTCACAAATATGATAAATATTAACTCTTTTTTAATATAAAAAATGTATATGATTGATTTCTATTCACATTTGACTCTATTGTTTGAAAGTCTAGCTCCGTCCTGGTTCATCAAAAGCAAATTTGATCCTGATGAACGTTAGAGATGTCTGATATACTTTAAAATTGGTGTGTGTCATTCTAAGATTCATGCACACAAATTTTAAAACGTATCAAATGACTCTATTGAGATTGCACTGCTCGAACAAACCTCATCCAAACCATTCATTTTAAACTTCATAAATAATTTATTTGTTATAACAGTGTATCCGTACATGATCTAATGGTTACAATTATCTCCAACTAAATCGAGTTTGCATTGTCTGCATTAACTCAAAATGGCACTTTTTGAGTTGATGCATCTTGACCGTCTGATTATAAACGGAGTCCATCCGATTCCCACCTTTAATGAAGAGGAGTCTTTAATATTAATGCAAATTTATTCACACGAATCTTAAAGACAATCAGACAGTTCATATACATTAACTCAAAAGATTTCTTTTTGAGTTAAGGATACAAATTCACCTAAATCATACGGGCAATTCTCAAAATACAATGGAACTATGTTCTTCCATATTCCACTCCACTTGTGACATGCAAATAGCGGTGGCAACGAGCTAGCTTATCACGAGTTGGCTCATCTGAGTCATGAGCAATTTGATTTTAAGAGTCTAAGTTGAAATTTCAATTTGAAATCGTTACGAGCTGTACTGAGCTAGCTTGTGAACTGATGAGCTAGTTTGTTGGATCTGATTGGATTTTATTTTAAGAAAAAAATTATAAACTTTGTAGACTGAACTTGACAGAATAAAATGCACACACATTAATAAAAATTCACAAATTAATGTCTAATCCACCTTCATGCAATGCTCTTTGAAAATCATTGAACTTTTTTGCCACCCTAGATGCAATGCTCTTTGAAAACCATTGGTCTTTTCAGTTAGTTTTTTCTTTTTTCCACACTTGCACTGATAATTCATTGTCCACTCAAAAAGGAAAAATTATGCATGTGCTCGTTTGAAAAAGAGTGAGATTTGTAATGGGGACAGCTTTTATAGGCATTAACATTTTATATATTCTTTGGACGATAAAATGATTACATGATCTAATATTTTTAGACATCATATTTCATCTAAATGGGGTTTGAAATTAGATCGACTTTGACTGAATTTTATCAGAAAAAAAAAGTAGTGTCATAGAAAAACAACATTTAGTGAACAATTTGCAGTAACATATAAAGATATTAATAATTCATACAACATTTAGTGAACAATGGACATCTATAGTAATATATAAAGATATTTATAATTCATACAAAGATAAGTTATGTATTTACTTGTGAACAAAATATTTAAAGAATGTGTATATTTCTCTAATTAGAAAAAAAGTATTTTGAAATATTTAAGTTTTATAAACATATAAAGTTAACTTCTGCTAAACAATTAAAGCGCTGAAAAATTAGCTCAATTAAAAAAAATTAAAATATTCTCTCTACATTAAATTGAGATATATATTACACTGTCCAAAATATTATCAAGTCTGAAATATCCTATATTTTAATAATTTCAAAATCCATTATTTAATTAGAGAGAACCAGCAATAACAAGTCAATTGCTATTTAAAAAAATAGGAAGTACTCCTAGTGACAAAAATAAAATAATTTGAAAAAAATACATAAAATTCTTCTAAAATTCAATTGAAAAGAAAATTACAGTTCAATATTCATCTTTCTACGTAGAAAACCAAATTACAAAATAAGTGCTCTTTATGGTCTATTTTTCAAGCAGTTATAGCTTGAAAAATTATACAATTATAAAATCATAGAGTTTCTCTAAAAAATAAAATAAAATCTTATGAAGTCTAGTTTTTAGAGCCAAATATCATTAGATTCAGAGTTCATACCAAGAAGATATGATTCGAACATGCCACATTACAAAATTTGCCAGATTAATCAATTGATTTATCGAATATCTAAATATGTCTCTCCAATATGAAAAATACAACAATTTATTCACAGTAGAGCGGAGTAGGTCCGATGTTCCAAAAAATTATGTATCTGTTCATTGCTTATTTTTTTCTCAATATGTATATAACTCTGACAAATTTGCATTAACAATTAAAATAAAGTTTTAATAGTCAAAGATTCGTATTTAGTAGCACTGTTGAGTAGGTATTATTGTACTGTTGCTTTGCATTAATACCTGGTGCTAGCTGATTAGTGGATGAAAAATGCTCCTTTAGGTTTTTTTTTTTTTTCTTTTTTTCCAAAACCTCAATGACAATACCTGATTTCTATGGTATCTCAGCATCTTTCTGTTTCTCTACACTTTGATTGCTCTTATGCACTCTGTCATCTGCTTTTTCAGAATCATCCTCTCCAATTGGAGGGACCTCGTGTGAAATGTCCAAAGAGAAAACCTTCATTTTCGTACGCTTCTTCCTAAATCTCTCATTCACTGAATCAGCTGACAAATTTGCATGAAAAATTAAAAAAAATAAAGTTTTAATAGTCAAAGATTCGTATCAGTAGCACAATTAAGTAGGTATCATTGTACTGTTTCTTTGCATTAATACATAGTGCTGCCTAATCAGTGGATGAAAAATGATCATTTAGATTTTTTTCCTTTTTTTTCAAAAGCCCCAATGACAATACCTAATTTATGTGGTATCTCAGCATCTCTCTGTTTCTCTACACTTTGATTGCTCTTATGCACTTTGTCATCTGATTTTTAAGAATCATCATCTCCAATTTGTAGGACCTCGTGTGTAATGTTCAAAGAGGAAACCTTAATTTCCATACGCTTCTTCCTAGATCTCTCCTTCACTGCTTCAGCTGACAAATTTGCATTAACAATAAAAGAAAAAATTGTGAAAATGTCACTCCAAAATCTTTAGATTTTCAAAATGCCATCCGAAACTTCAAAATTATAAAAATACAACTCTAAATTTACTTAAATCCTAAATTTGCCATTCTTATACAATTCTTGTACTATTTTTATTAAAATTAATGTGAAAAATTATATTTTAGAATACATATTTTTGTATTTCTGATTATACCCCTCAAGTAAAATTATGAATTAAAAATGGTCACAACCGATCCCTGTCTGCCTCCTCTCTTCTCTTTCACGTGAGGAAGGGGAATCGCCTCTTCCATCGACAACAACTACCAATATTGGGCTCGGTTGATCACCATTGCTTTGTCTGGCTTAGGAAAGGCTGGATATATTAATGGTGAGATCAAATCCCCCATTGAAACTAAAATAACTAGTTCAAAATACCAAGAGTGGCAAATGAATGATAGTTTGGTTTTGTCGTGGAATTTGCATTCAATTGAACCATCCATCTTAGAACTTTTTATCTTTTCAAAAACATCACTTGATTTGAGAAATTCATTAAAGGAAATGTATGGAATTAAACACAAGTATTTACGCATATTTCAATTAAAACAAGAATTAGCACAAATCAAGCATGGGGTAGATCTGTCACCAAATTGATTGGTCAATTCATGTGTAAATGGGATGAACGCGCCATTTACCACCCACCAACTACTGATCTGATTATCCAGCAAAGAATTGAGCAAGAGAAAATTTTCCAATTCCTTGCTGGACTCAATTCCTCTTACGAGGCCATGAGGACTCATAGTCAAATTCTTTTGTCTTCGGAATCACCATCTTTCTCCAGTGTGATAACATTAGTTCAAAGAGAAGAAGCAAGACTAAGAGCAATGAACCAAGAGCAAGAGTCTGCTGATCGAAACTTATCGCTCTCAGACAACCGAGGCAAGGGAGATAGTAAAATTTGCTGAGTTCATCTCCAGGTGGAAGGGAGAAGGGGAGAATAAATGATTGGGGCTAGGGTTCGTCTCCACGCGGAAGGGAGAAGGCGTGTTTCGAGGATGAATCTGCTGAGTTTGTGTTTTTTTTATTAAGGGTATTTTAGGCATTACTTAAAAAAAAGATTAATACACTATTAATGGCAAATTTAGAATGACATTTTTATAATTTTGAAGTTTGGGATGACATTTTGACAATTTGAAAGTTTTGGAGTGGCATTTTCATAATTTTCTCATTAAAAATATAAAGTTTTAATAGTCAAAGATTTATATTTAGTAGCACAGTTGAGTAGGTATCATTGTACTGTTTCTTTGCACTAATACCTGGTGCTTCTTGATCAGTGGATGAAAAATGATCCTTTAGTTTTTTTTTTCAAAAGTCCCAATGACAATACTTGATTTCTATGGTATCTCAGCATCTCTCTATTTCTCTACACTTTGATTGCTCTTATGCACTTTGTCATCTACTTTTTTGAAATCATCCTCTCCAATTGGCGGGATCTCGTGTGGAATGTCCGAAGAGGAAACCTTCATTTTCGTATGCTTCTTCCTAGATCTCTCATTCACTGCTTCAGTTGATAAATTTGCATTAACAATTAAAAAAATAAAGTTTTAATGGTCAAAGATTCGTATTCAGTAGCACAGTTGTGATTTCCATTTTCATACCTTTTCCGTAGCATCCGGTCAACTATTCTTTCTATTTGGTACATTTTGTTATTAATTGCCCAATTGAGAAAAAATTGAAGCAAGATTGGATATTTTAGTGCTCATAACTGCACAAATTAAACTTGAGACGTGTTATTAGTAAAGGTCCGCCTTGCAAATTTGGGAAAACCAATAGTTACTCACTCTGGAAGGTGTCATTCATTACCAGTAAGGGCTGACAGTCGGAATACAAAGAGAGAGAGGCGGTATGTGTAACTAAAAGAAAAGACAAATTTGAAGCCGAAAAGATAAGAGAACTTGCTAAGTTTTTCACACATGGCATTTCATGAGTACGTAACATGATATGATTTATAGCCTTACATGAAAAGATTTGCCCATGCATCCTTACATTTTATGAGAGTAAATAATTTGCATACAAATACCTTTAATAAGCAACATTCAAAATATTAAGTAACATTACCGTTTGCGTGGATGATTTCATAGTACATAAAGTTATTAATGAGATCTAAATCATTTGTTTACCTGCATTGTTTTCAAAATTGGCAGCTCCAACCTTGTTTGTTTCATTTACCATCAAATCTTTAATTCTGCCCCCAATTGGTATCTTTAATTCCTCATCAACCCTTATATTTCTATGGTTCCTCTCATGATTTGTGGTCACTGCTTCTACGTAGTACAAAAATTCCCATCATTAAATAGAGTAGAAACTAGAATCGAGAATCGAGTCTAATAAGTTGAATATAACTCCTTTCAAACCAATCTGCAATACCAATTACTAGTGTCTAGTCATACTTGAAAAAAAATCGCAATCACAACTTAAAAGTAAATCAATATAAAAAAAAACTACCTTAACAACTCGTACAATGATCTCTCCTCTAATTGGGAAGGCAACTGGATGCTTAGCCCTAATCATTCCTGATAAAAAAATATCACTTTTAGTTTAAAAATAATTATCTAAAATGACAAACAACAGCAATGAGTATAGAGATTGTGAGAAAAAGAAGTGGGTACTTTTGACAGAGGCAATGGTGCCACTGGGAGAGACAACTATGGTCAGATGAGTTCCGAGAGATGTATCAATAAAAAATAGGATAAGACCTGACCTCACCATCACCATTGGAGGGGAAGGGACAAATATGATGGATGGAGGGGAGGGGAGGGGAGGGAGGGAATAGGATGAAATGTGAGGTGAATGTCAAATGTGAACTTCTTAGGCTGATGCTAAAAGTGAACTTCAAATCTCAATTGGAATTGACAATTTGCAAGAATTTATCTGAGTTTGTTAGGATCTAGACTTCCCAAGATTTTCTTTTTACCAATCATTCTTATTAATAATAAAGAGATTCGGTAATATGAGAGATCTGATTTCTCTAATTTTTCCTTTTTCTCTCTGATTTTTGGGTCAGAGGAGATGAAGCTCTGGATTAAATATTGCTAAGTATAGACACCAACGAATTCAGCAAGGGGAGGCTGGAGAGCTACTATTCAAGTAAAAATAATAGTATTTTAGTTGATGTACAGCTGATCTTTTTTCTTTAAAGTTAATTTTTATGTTTATTTTTTGGCGTGAGTGCATGTAATGGCAAACCAAACTTTAAATTAAAGCAATATCTTAGCAGTCGCTGCTAAGTTTTAAAAAAAAAATATACTACAATACTATACATAGCCTTATTACCGTGATGTGATACATAGCTATTCATTATTTTATTTTTTCAAGGGAGTCCCAATTTTCTTTTTCTAAAGGTGAGATCGATGCTAATTATAAAAAAATGCTCAAAAGTTACGAACCATTTTCAACATCTTTACAAAATATGTAAACTAAAAACATAAGCAAGCCATATAAATAAAAAGTGATGATCTTTGTGTTTTGCAATTACCATTAAAAATAAAAGATTAGCTATACATCAACATACCCAAACCCCAAACACCCTCCAACCTCGAACACCCGAACCCCCAGTCGATTCAGTTAGACCCCAACCTCAATCCCTAAACTCCTAAACCCCAAACCCCAAACCAAACCCCCAACCCCCAATCTCCCAACCACAAACCCCAATCCCTAAATCCCCAACCCCCAACCCCAAATCCCCAACCCCCAAACCTCAATCCCCCAACCCCAAACCCCCCCCCCCCCCCCCCACCGCCACCCCTCATCCCCCTGAACCCCACCCCCAAACTCCAAACCCCTAACACTGATCCGATGATACCTACTCAACTAAATAATCCTTTAGTTGATGTATAACTAATCTTTTGTTTTTAAAGTTAATTTTATGTTTATTTTTGGACGTGAGTGCATGTAATGGCAAACCAAACTTTAAATTAATGCAATACCTTAGCAGTCGCTGCTATGTTTTCAAAAAAAAATATGACAAGACTATACATAGCCTTTATTACTGTGATGTGATACATAGTTATTCATTATTACCGTGATGTGATACATAGCTTGATAGGGCCATGTGCCCTTATAAAACCAATCTTGGGCTACAAAGTGGAACTTGGGATTGAAAGCTGCTTAATAAAATAAACCCAGGAACAAACAAAATGTCCAAGATTGAATAAATATAGACAGCCCAGTTACATGGCCCAACCCGGGACAAGAGCATCCCGATATAAGGCCCAGTCCAGAACCGGCTTAAGATCACCTCCAGTTAGTGTTGTGCTCTCTGGTAGTGGCCGGGCGGGCCGGGTATACCCAGGGTCGGGCACGGGTAGGGGTTGGGTACGGATATCACGGGTATCACGGGTATTTTTTTTAAAACCTGTGCCCTGCCCATCTTATACCCGTGCCCGTGGTACCCTTGATGGGCAGGGCGGTCCGGTACGAATATCATTATGTGTTTATAATTCGACTTTTAAAATCAGAATAGTTCAATATCAAATAGTGTATATAAATAAATAAAATTTGTAACTTATATATAAAAATTATTCATGCGAAAATTTGTATATTTATTCGGCTAAGTAGAAATGTATTTATTTATTTCTTTACACGAGTTATTTTATTTTATTTTCAAATTCTCATTCTAATTATATAGTTTTATAATTTATTTATATCTAGAAATTTTTAGTTTACGTTTTAAATTGATAATATATGTAACATATTTATTTAACCTTTTCAAAATAATTCTAACATACAATTAAAAAAAAACAGAATTTAAAAAATAGAAATTACTTCACATATTCACAAAAATAATTCTAACACATTTTTTTAACCTATTAAAAATAATTTTGAATTTCAAAAATAAATGTAACCTATTCAAAATAAATCTAACTACTTCACAAAAATAATTACTAATTATTTTAAAACAATGTTGCTTAAATCAATTAGTTTAAATATAAATTAAAATTACTAATTATTTTAAAACAACGTTGCTTAAATCAATTACTTTAAATATAAATCAAAATTACTAATTATTTTAAAACAATGTTACTTAAATCAATTACTTTAAAAGTCATTCTGAACCATTAGATACGTATAAGTCGATCTGAACCGTATATGTATATGTATATATAATATAGAGGTTGGCTACTCTACTTACATAAGCATATGATGATACATGCTTATAAGTTATTTTTTCATTTTCAAAATCGAAAAAGTCGATCTGAACTGTTAGATGTGATCTCAACCGTAAATGCCGCCGTATGCGCTGCATCATGCACCGCAAATACCGCCACATGCGCTGCATCATGCGCCGCAAATGCCGCCGCATGCGCTGCATCATGTGCCGCATGGGCTAATGCGGGGGCATTTTTAAAATTATATTTTTTTTAGGGTATTAATAAAAATGGTCATTTCCTTGGATATACATATATACACACATGTGCAGTCACAAGAACTTTATTTTATTTCTTTACATGTATATTTATTCGGCTAAGTACAAATGTATTTATTTATTTCTTTACACGAGTCATTTTATTTTATTTTTAAATTCTCATTCTAATTATATAATTTCATAATTTATTTATATCTCGAAATTTCTAGTTTACATTTTAAATTGATAATATATTTTCTAAACGTTCATTTATTTTTAATAGATTAAATAAAATATAAATTAAAAATATAATTAAATCAGAAATTTAAAACAATAAATTATAAAACATAATTTAAAAAACAGAAATTAAAAAACAGAAATTAAAAAACAGAATTAAAAAAAAACAGAAATTAAAAAACAGAATAAAAAAATAGAATTTAAAAAATAGAAATAAAAATAGAATTTAAAAAAAAGAAAAAAAAAAAACAGAAATTAAAAAATAGAATTTAAAAAACAGAAATTAAAAAACAGAAATAAAAAAGGGGGGGAATTTGAAAATTTTGAAATTAAAAAAAAATGGGTACAGGTACATGGGTATACGGGAACGGGTACGGGTACACGGGTTCACGGACACTAGGGTATACGGGTATGGGTAATTCGGTCCAAGTATGGTCGGGTTTTTTCCCGAAAGGGCGTACCCGGCCCATTTTATGCCTGTACCAGTGTACTCGTTTATCCGACCTATACCCGAGCTCGGGCACGGGTACCCCGGGTAGCGGGCAAGGGCAAACCGGGTACGGGCTGCCCGGGTAGGATATTTGCAATCCACTACCTCCTGTTGCCACCCGTACAAGGCGGGTGCGACTTAGTCACCACCTTTTATGCGGACGTCACCGCTCATTATGCGAACCTCGCATTTTTAATTATGCGGGTGAAACCGCGTACCACAGAAGCCTAATCGCTCATATGCGATTCCCTCTGACAATTCTGACAACGCGGGATGTCAGAATTGGAGGAGGCGATTTAAGGTGAACAGTTCCATTAAATTGGGGCTGGCACATTGATTACTCGGGACACGATATAAGATAGAGTAATAGTGTCTCACAACTATCACCGAGTTATTAATTTCGACTCGATCACTTTGGACCGTCTCCTTGAGACGGAACGCCAATCACTCACGTACACATCCAGTCGCGTAAAGTCGTAAACCATAGCATGGACCTCGTATCATAGCTATTCATTATTTTATTTTTTCAAGGGAGTCCTAATTTTTTTTTCTGAAGGTGAGATCGAGGCTAATTGCAAAAAAAATGTTCAAAAGTTACGAACCATTCCCAACATCTTTACAAAATATGTAAACTAAAAACATAAGCAAGCCATATAAATAAAAGGTGACGATCTTTATATTTTGCAATTAACTTTAAAAATAAAATATTAGCTATACATCAACATACCCAAACCACAACCTCCCAACCCGAACCCCCAAACCCTCCAACCATCTAACCCCGAACCCTGAACCCTGAACCCTTAACACCTCAAACCCTAAATCCCAAATCCCAAACCTCAAACCCCCACCCCACCCCAAACCCTAAATTCTTAACGTAATTAAATTAAAATCTAAACTAATCCTCGTAATACCCTCCCCCATTTTATTACTTTTATTTAAGTCTTCGAATTTCATTAATTTATATACAGTTTACAACACTTAGTTGATTCAGTGAGACCTCCAACCCCCAACCCAAACCCCAAAACCCCGACCCCACCCCCATCCCCCCAACCCCCCGACCCCCACACCCCAGCCCTCAACCCGCCAAATCCCAAGCCCCAAACCACTAACACTTAACCATAAATCCCTAATATGAAACCCTTAATCATAAACCATAAACCCCTAACCCTAAACATCTAAGCCTTAACCCTAAACCTTATACCCCTAACCCTAAACTCTAAACCTTGAACCTTAAACCCCTAATCCTAAACCCTAAATCCTAATCCAAAACCTGAGCCCTAAATCCCCTAAACCCTAAACATTAAGCGCTAAACCCTAAACATTAAGCGCTAAACCCTAAATCCCAAACTCCAAACCGCAAACCCCAAATCCAAAACTTGGACCTCTGACCCCGAACCTTGAACCCCCAAAACTCGAAACCTTGAAACTCAAAAACCTTAAATGATAGAGTAAGGTGTCCTAGAACAAACTGTTGTTTATATTTCTTGTTCATATGATTGATTGACGATAGTTAATTTGTTGCTTAAAGTTGCATTGCTTATGGTATATACAAGTGCTTAGATTATGTAGCAACCAAATGATAAAAATAATGAACTTTAAACAATTCCTGGCCAAGGTAATCAACAAGGAACACTGATTGCATGTAAGGCTAGTGTGGGGATTGAATGCTTTGATCCAGCTATCATATATCAACTCGGACTGGCTGTCGGTTCAATGCCACATATGCATATAAGTGTTTGTATGTCATTGGATTTGACCACACGCGAACATCACTAAGAATTTTGTGTTTTGTCATTGATGGTTCACAATGTTGTTGTCTTATGTCTGAAAGATTTGGTATGCCTGCTTAAGGGATGCACATTAGTGGTTACTGTCCACCGCTCGCCGTTATAGGTAGTTTAGGGTTTAGGGTTTAAAAAATAAACTTTTAATAGTTTTAATTGACACTAACAATTAAAAAAATGATATTTTACTCATAGCAAAGCAGAGTATATCCGATTAGTATCAGATTTATTTTTGAAGTCGATGAGCTTCAAAATCATCCAATCCGCTAGTTATTGAAATATTTCGCTCCTTTTTTAATCCATTACAAAGTGTATTTTTCCTCTAAAGTTAAGAGTATTTTTCTTTGAATTGTTTGTGTTTTAATATAGAAATATGAATATCTAGTTTATCAACTTTTTTTAATTATTTATAAAAGATCATTTGAATTTTGAATTTATATCTTATTATATTTTTTAAATCTATAATTTCTCATACAGAAGAATATATGTTTTTATCGCTAAATCAAAAATTATTTTTTTATTTAATTTTTAAATTCATGACCTCCCGTAGTTCATCCCTTAAATGACATCATATTTGTAAATATCGCGGACTAAGCTTCGACTTTTCACAAATATATATATTTTTTAATGGAAGTTACTTTCAAATAATCAAATAAAGTTAAAAAATATATATACTACATTCAATGTTTTGTTGAGTCGAGTTGGTGGAGTAGATTGACCACTCAGTCGAATTGATTGAACACCGGTAAATTACAATAAATAATTAATTTTTTCTCAACTTATTACCTTTGCCTAGAGGTGTCAATGGCACTCTTTTATTCGTTTATTCAATCCGTATCGTATTCGAAAATACGAATAAAGGTATAATTTTTTTTCCGTTAGCTAATCGAGTACGGATAAGGGTAATGGTTTTTTTCGTTATCTTAATTACCTATTTTTGTATAAGATAATTTTAAAAAAAAATTATATATATAAATATATATTTGTACGAAAATGATACATGATACAATAATTTTTTTGTTTTTTTATTAAATTTTCATAATACAAATTAGTTGTATTCATTATTATTTTTTTCTTATTTTAAAAAATATTTTATCGAAAACACAAATTGAAATGTTAATGGCACTATTTTATCCGTTTATCCAATCCGTACCATATTCGAAAATATATATAAGAGTAAAGATTTTTTTCCGTTATCATAACCGGTACGGATATGAAAATATCTCCGCACGATCCGTATTGTACCCATTGACACCCCTACCTTTGCCAAATTTCATCGATATTTTTATTTTAACCCGTTTTCTAAAATATTTTATTAAAAATAACAATGTTTTAGATTTTTTTTTTTTTGCTTTTTTGATTAACTAACTCAAGCTGCATATTTTTTCTGCGACTTGGGGTATTTTTTTTTTTGATAAAATTAATTTTTTATAATATATGTATATGTATATATGTGTATATAATATATGTATGTGTATATATGTATATCTAATATAATATATGTAGAGGAGGGATTTAATTACATTTTTTTTTGGTGACACCAGATTACACTTTATATTTTTGAAGTCCAAATAGTCGATCCAAACCGTTCAACATTATAGATATATTAAAATGTGTTTGCAGATCAAATTTTATATTTTTTTGAATTTTTTTACTATTTATTAAGATGGGTACAAAAATTCAATGGTCTGAATATAGCGATTTTGTTCAATAATTAATAAATAGTAAAAAAAATTCAAAAATTATAAAATTTGATATGTATGTACATTTTAATTTATCCATCATGTTGAACGGTTTGGATCGACTATTTGAACTTTGAAAACTTTAAAAATCGAGAGTGTAATTCGATGTCACCAAAAAAGGGTGTAATTGGATCCTTCCTCATTATATATACATATACATATATTATATATGAGGAGGGATCCAATTACACCCTTTTTTGGTGACACCGGATTGATTACACTCTATGTTTTCAAAGTCCAAGCAGGCGATCCAAACCGTTCAACATGATGGATATGTTAAAATGTAGCTTGGGTATTTAAAAAAAAAAACCTTAAATATGATTATTTTTAATAAAATATTTAAAAAAAAGATAAAAATAACAATATCGGCAAATTTCCAGTCCCAGTATGCCCATTATAAATCGCAAAAATAATAAAAAGATTAATTGAGAGTGCTATCAAATCCTTTTTTTTTTTTTTCCGAAAAGAGATGATGACTCCATGGACTTCATCCACGGCTAAAACCCGACAACTCATTCGGCTCACTCCCGAATTTTGCCTAGACGTGGTCTTTTCCTAGAAACACAATTTCTTGGTACATAAGATTCCTGTTCCCACTTATAAGTGGGATTCAGTTCATGGACCTAGACCAGGTCTGTAAGCACCACGAACCTCCCCCGCGTCAAGTCTCGCCTGCCACGATCAAAAGAATTGGCATATCCCACGTGGCTCATTCTTACTCGCTAAACAACAAGCACGCTCGTCAATTGACCGGTTATTTGCCCCTTCGACGGGACTTTTCCGGTCATCTCAGATGTCATTTCCATAGCAGTGACCGGGGTTGACCGGTGCCCGAATCGCCATATCGGTACTCGGTACTTGATGACAATAATAACATTTTTGAAGAATTTCATATATACCACTCAAAAACTGTAAAATTATGTATTTATCATTCAAATTTATATAATTACATATTTACCATCTAAAAATCTGATAACTCACATATTTACTCAATATAACTTTAGTATATATCAAATATATCCAAATTCAGATTAATTATGTTTAACATTCTTAAAACTATAATTAATCAAGAATTAACTTAGCACTCTTTCTTTTTCTCCTCTTTCTTTTTCTCCATAGATTTATTCTTTATGTCCAAATATAAGAGATTGAAAACAAATATAAACTAAATTATGTTCTCTTAAACTAGAAATACTATGAAATGAAATAACTCTAATTTTATATGACTAATATAAACTAATTTTATTTTACTACCTTGTCATTTCTGATCATAGAAGAAGAGGAGTCGGGAGAGACATTAGGTTTCAGCGCCAAAAAAAGAGGACTTCTGATCGTAGAAGGGGAAGGAGCTAATTTAATAATTAATTATATTGTTTATAATATTAAACTGAATTAATCTCTAATTAATCTCATATTTTGATTAATTGGATAAATATGTGAGTTATTAGAATTTTAGATGGTAAATATGTAATTACAGAAATTTGGATGATAAATACGTAATTTCATAGTTTTTGAGTGGTACATATGAAATTCTCCCTAACATTTTTTGTGACAATTGCAATTTTTTTATATCTTTTGTAAAACATATGTTATCAAATCATGTAGCAACGAAAATTTTCAAATAATATTTACTTTATATATATTATTTAAGTTATTTTTAAATTACAAACATATTATTATACTGGGACGGATGAATTCAGAATTTTCGTCAGGAGAGGACAAAAAAATATTAAATCGAATTTAAATAACTAATCGGATCTAAATTCATTAACTAATTGGGTACTCGATAAAAAAAAAATTGACTTATACTTTACAATGCTCTAACTATAATTTCTGATACTTTAACTTATAATTCTAATTATCAATTATAATTCAAAAAAAAATTTGGTTTTAACACTAAATTCAATCTGAATTACAAATCAAACATTCAAATGGAGCAAAAAAAATTCAGAAAGAGACAAAGTCAATCGAAACCAATAGATCATCACTAAAACTTAAAAATTAAGAAGAGGGCAGCTGCCCCTCCTGAGACCATATGGGTCTGCCCCTGACTGGGGACTAGCAAGCCGGTTCAAGGCTTCAAGCAATTAAATGTGTTAGTGAACTAGATAGAAGTAAAACCATGTCTTTCAAAGTCTGCATGCTATTTACAAAAAGAAAAAAGGAAAATAGAAATAAATTGTCTTTACATTGGCTGGTCCAACAATTGCAAATATAGCACGCTTCAACAACAACAACAAAAAACAATTTATACATGGTAACCGCGTGTTACATGAGAAATTGAGTGAGTGTATGGTACGCGCCTATTTTCAGTTTTTCATGTTGTACGAGCCTATTAAATGGTTGTGTTTTTATTTTTTATTTTTTTATTTTTACAAGCTTTTAGTAATTCTCAATCTGGTCTCGCATCACCTCATATCAAATCCAGAGAAAGAGAGAGAGAGAGAGAGGCAGACAAAATCATGGAGTGGTGCATGCTTAATGACATGACATGGATTTGCATATCTTGTTCGTTGCACTCCTCTCTTCTTTTAATTTTCTTCTTAGAAAGATTAATAAAATGTGAACAGAATCTCTTATTTGATTCCCTACAATTACAAATAACTCAACCAACTTTTGATTCTATACAGACTCGTTTGGAAAATTCAAAAAGTAATGAAGAGTAAAAATAAAACATCGAGTGAATACTGAATAGTGCTATTTTGGCCTGTAGTGCTAGTATTGAATTTAATCTTGATTATTTCGCAACTTGTAATGGCTATGCTGGACTAAGGGTGTCAACTGTTACGGTAAGGTTCGAGTATGGTGTAAACTCGTTTATTTTGGTCTGAGTCTGAACTGAGCGAGCTAAATTTAGATTACTTGAGTCAAAAACCTATGGCTCGCTCGTGACAAGCCAGTCCGAGCTAGCTCGCGAGCTGACGAGCTGGCTCGCTATGCTTTATTGGGCTGCTATTATACAAATTCAAAAATAAAAAAATAAAAAAGCTCATTCAAAAAATTTAAGAAATCGTCCAACAGGTACATCTTCAAGCAATTGAAACCCATATTATTTATTTTCAAACCAAAAATATATCAATTTTGCATAATTACGCCTTTGAAAATGGGACTGGACTTAAAATTATACGGGGCTAAATCCTAAATCCACTGTAGCTTAACGAGCCGAGCTGACCCCTGACTTAGCTTGTTTATTTTGGCTCGAGCCTGAGCCGAGCTGGCTCGTTAACAGCTCGGTCCACTACCGAGCGAGCTGTTAGCGAGCAAGTCACGAGCCGCGAGCTTTTTTGACAGCCCTAGTCGAGTGAGAATATTTTTATATTTGTATCCATTATAAATTATTTTTATCCGTATTCTATCCTTGTCCGTTATAAATTATCTTACTCATAATCTACTATTATTTATTATAATTATCGGATAACAAAACACTATTAAATAAATAACATGTAATATCAGTATAATAATTATATCTATTAATTGAATAAAATATTAAAACATATACATTGATTTTACACATGTAATAAAGTCATATGTATAGTTGTTTATTAAAAAAAAAATTCATGATCATGTTAAGTGCAAGTAAATTAATTAAAGTACTATTTTAATACTTATTAATATACAATATATATGATTTTTAATAAACAATGAAAAAATTCTAGATCATTGAAAATAATAATTTTAAAACTAGCTAATAAATAGTAAATAAATTCCAACAAATGTAAAATTTGATCTCCAAGCATATTTTATTATAGATTGAATGTTGAACGGTTTGTATCGACCGTTTGTACTTTGAAAATAAACTGAAGCGTTTGTTCCACGGCCTAAGAACAAATGTTTTGATATTAGTCAACCTCTCTCTATATATATATAGAGAGAGAGAGAGAGGTTGGCTACTATGCTTATATAAGCATATCTCCACATATGCTTATAACTCATTTTTATGTTTTCAATATCCAAATGGTCGATCTGAACCGTTAGATGTGATCTCTATATTGAAATGTGCTTGGAGACCAAATTTTATATTTTTCTGAAATTTTTTACTATTTATTAAGTCACTTTGAAAATCGCTGATCCAATGGTGGCTTAACAAAACAGTAAAATCAGAAGCCACCGTTGGATCAGAGATTTTCAAATTGCTTAATAAATAGTAAAAAAATTTAGAAAAATGTAAAATTTGGTCTCCAAGCACATTTCAATATAGAGATCACATCTAACGGTTTAAATCGATCATTTGGACATTGAAAATACAAAAATGAGTTATAAACATATGTGGGGATATGCTTATATAAGCATAGCAGCCAACCTCTCTATATATATATATAGAGAGAGAGAGAGAGAGAGAGGGGAGGGTTCTAATACCTCATGCATTCCATACCTCATTTTTTATATCTTCGTTTTTAAAGTCTAAACTATCGATCCGAACTCCTAAACATGATATCCATACTAAATATGCTTTGGGATGAAATTTTATAATTTTTGAAAAATTTAACTTTTTTTTTAAGATAACTACAAAATAACTGTTTTTGAACGGTTCACAAACACTGATTTTGTATCTATCTTAAAAAATAGTAAAAAAATTTCAAAAATTATAAAATTTAATCTCCAAGCATATTTTAATATGAATATTATGTTGCGCGGTTCGGATCGTTATTCTGAACTTTAAAAATGAAGATATAAAATATAAGTATGATGATGTATGAAAGACGGATCTCTCCTTTCTCTCTCTGTATATATGATAATCTAGCTAATTCTTGACATTTGAGTAACCAATAATTTTAGAACTTTTTCTAAGCCAAGTGTGCTACTTTTTTTCCTCTAAGTATTGTATTAGTTACTAGATGAAAAACTAATTTTTATTTGTTTTAAATAAAGACATTTATTAATTTTGACATTTATTTTTATGAAATATGTATTACAAAAATATTTAAAGACATTTATTAATTTTGAAATTTATTTTTATGAAATATGTATTACAAAAATTAAACATGTATTATTATTTTAGTAGACAAATAAAACCATCACCACTGTTCCGCTACAACGTGGAATCATTTTTCGTCATCGGTAACCATAGCAGCAAAATCTTGTCCCTTATAAAAGAAAATAAAGGCTAATTAAAACGAATTCGACAAAACATAGAACTGTTTGAATCAATAAAAAGATAAAAAGAAATAGAGGTCAGACTGTCCAGAGAGCATAATTTAGAAGCAGAGTCAGAATATTTCTCAAAGAAATCAAGATGCTTGTTCTTTTCCTTGACAGGATCGATGCTGTAGGATTATTATTAGTAATTATTGTTTATTATTATTATTATTATTATTATTATTATTATTATTGGAGTGAGTTTACGGTAATATGATATTTTTATTTTTCAAGTCTAGCCGTTTAAGACAATTTTTATATAAAAATATATTTACAGATTAAAATTTTATATATTTTTTTTACTTTTTACTTATATAGGCAGAAAATAACTTGATCTAAAAATTCTTGACGATTTAAAAGCAGTGGTTTAACTTCCGAATCGACTGTTTAAACTTTAAAAATAAAAATACAAGTGTATAGCACAGTTCAATCAATAATATGCATATTACATAGCTTCACTCTTATTATCAAGGTTCTAAATAGCGATTATAGCGGCATAACGGAGAGACAAAAAAAAAGCTATTGCAAATAGCGTAGCTATAGCGGAAGCTATCATACATAGTGTTTTTTTTCCTTTTCAAAATTTATATTCTATATTTCTACTAATTATCAACATAATCAATATTAGAGAATTGAGGTAACAACTAAATGACAACTATGTTAGTTTGTAATAATCTAGAAGTCAATAATACGATAAATTATCATAAAGCTTTGTTCATGAATTGAGTGATTAAATAAACTGTCATTTTGTTGCCTTGAATATTATTACATTTATGAATCATTCCTTTATCTGACTAGAGTCAATAACTGGAATTGTGAAACTTCATAATATAGATGTTATATATTCTTAAAAGTCACTAACTGAGGTAATTAGCAGGAACACTAATTAACCGTTACAAGGTTAGTATGTGGATTAAAAGATGGTCAAGTTTTACAGACCACTGACAAGAGATGTCATTTTAATCACATAGATACATGTTCTAGGAACATGGTATTTGACAGACCCCGAATGAAACATTAAATGGAATTGTGTATGTGTCATTAATGTTTTCATTCAGTGTTAAGTTCTAAAGTATGAGGTATTCATCTTTCCTACTAAGAAATGTGTATGTGTGATTGTTATCTAACGCTGTCGGTAAAACGCAGTTATAACGGTAGCTTTTCGGTACACATAACTTAGCTGAGGTAGTGATGGTTTACCAAAAGTACTATTGTCCCTCGTATCTCTATACGAGCTATAGCATCACTGGGCCCCTTGATAGAGTAAGATTATCTGCTAGCGGTATAATTACAAGAGTAATTATATTTGATAATCTGCTCAAGATCAAGAAAAGATTAAGTTTGCAAGGATGACACACACCTACCTTGAAACTGATCTGATAGCTATGAGACGAAAGAACTGACACGAGTAAAATAGTTTACTGGATCGTGATATTGTACAGTACAGCATCATCTGTGTAATTGGATGGTCATGACGCGTTATGCCAGATGCCTCTCATGATTATAGAAGTTAAAACAGTTTTAATTCTATTTACCAACATAACACAGATCCTATTGGGTCACACCGTATAGGAGCTAATCGGAGAATCTTATTGATTAATTATAAATTGATTATAATTAATATTAAGATGGTTATAATTAATTATACATGATATAATTAAATTATAAATGTCATATAAATTGGCAAAGCAAAAACAAAAGGTTAATTTATAAACGTACCCGTTACGTTGTATAAAAGTTACCGAAACAACAAACCGCAAGAAATATAATTGTTCAGAATAATTATACGGATGTTAAATTAAATTTGGGCCAAGGACATTTTGGTCTTTTTACACATGACATGTCATCATCCTTATCCACATGACATGTCATCATCCTTATCCATTCAATGGCATTTCCGTAAATGGCATTTTGGTAAATGGCATTTCCGTAAATGGCATTTTGGTAAATGGCATTTCCGTAATTCCTAAACCTCCTCAAATGCCTATAAATAGAGGGGTGAGGGTAGAGAGAAAAGTTGCTAATTCACATCGTATCGGATTGTCAGATCGATTCGAGTTTCTATTTTTCTCTCTTTTTCGGTTGCGGTAGTTTACGGGATTCGGGATTCGGAAATAATAGATTTGCGAAAGTCGCGGTATTTCTGTTTTTGCTTATTAGCGAATCAGAATAACTGCGGGTCGTGAATAGTGTTATTTCGTCCTTTTCTCGGTGAATAGTATTTTTGCAGAAAACCGCGGTTTACGGTATTTCTGGCAATAAGAAATAAACCGCTCTCTGGTTAGTCCTGGTGGATAACCGATAGAGGTATCACACGTGTGATACTCCGAGACGAGTCATTCCCTGGTGTAGCTCTTCTCGCTCGGTCTGCTTTCCAATCAGAATTTGGAAACAAGGTATATACAAGTTATATTAATCTATTTAACTGGTAAGTAGATTAATGTTTTAGAAATCAATTATGGAGTAGATCTGTAAAAGGATTAAATAGGGTTCTGATGTCAAAAGAATACGGAAGGTGGACCCCTTGGAATGTTTCCTGACATACCCCGTTTAATCCTTGGATTAAGATTAGAAGTAAAATTTTTGTTTTACGTTCTTTCCGCACTTAATCAAATCAATGGGTTTGAACTGTCAAAACCCCAACAGTGGTATCAGAGCACAAGGCTCTCCCGCTGATTGATTTTCTAAAAGTTATAACTTATGCAAATTAGATGCATATACCGCATATCGGTTTAATTCTTACATTTGCAGCTTAAGTCCAAACCGATTAGAAATGAGATTTTCTTGGTTCGGTTCTACCGACTAAGAAAGTTAAATTAGATTTAAGCTTTCTTTATGCTTTCTTATGAAATGTAAACTTTTACATTTCTTGGATCGGTTTTCCGACCGAGAAAGATAAAATAGGATTTTATGCTTTCTTTATGTTTTCGTTCTAAAACTTTCAACTGCGTTTGAGTATATCTAAGAATGTGATGAAGCAATAAAGTACCTGAGTAAGAGCTGTTAATCTCCACCCGTAAAAGACAAGGTTAATGTCAAGAAAAGTCTCGGCTTTTCGACTAACCCCTTTTACGTGTCCTGATAGCTGGTCCAAAGGGAACTTTGTCACGTTACCAAATTACTTTAACGCTTTTGAAATGGCAAAATGTAACTCTTTCGCCTTTTCGAAAACCTTCGGATAAGTAAAGTTCATCGAAGAATGTGATGAAGCAATAAAGTATCTTAGTAAGAGCTGTCATTTCCACACCGTAAAAGAGATGGTTCTGTCTAGGAAAGACTGAGTCTAAGAGGTCCTCGTGACCCCGGTCTTTCCTGGGAGCCCCTTTTACATGTCCTAATGGCTGGCCGAAAAGAAACTTTGTCACATTACCAAATTGCTTTATGGACCGAAAAGAATATCTGATTTTAAAACATATAAATTGTTTATGTGCTTTAAACGGTATGAATAAGAACTGAGCATAGCTGCAAAATAAAGAATTAGTAACTGATAAATAATATACCTGACTTGGTCCCGTATATAAGTAAATTAGATTTACTGCTTTGATATGAAATGTATAAATTAGATTTATCGCTTTCAAAGGAACCGTGAAAGAACGTGATGTCAAAGAAAGATTTGTGCAGGAACTCACATTTGTCTTTCTGGCAGACGACTTTCACGTATCCTTAAGAATGTCTAAAGTCAGTTACAAGAACTGACTGCTTAACAAAGCTAAGCATGTGAAACAGATTTTGATGCCGAAGGAATACGGAGGGTGGACACCCCTGGAATGTTTCCTGACATATCTATTTTAAAGATTGCTGGCACTGTTAAGCATAAACACCAACCCATTAATTAAGTAATATGCCCTTCCTACTCTATCCTCCTCACATCATTGTTCATTGGTTGACGGGTCTTGCTCAGCAAGCGTCGCCTTTTACCTTTGGTGGTCGAGGGTTATGTCCGACATATCAAACCAAATAGAGTGAGGTTACTTACCAATGATTTCCAAAACAGTTTTGGGCTTGGGGCAAAGTCTTCGTTAAAAACACGTGATGTTTTAACGAAACCAAGAATCACAAGAAGATGTGATTAGCAAGTTTGCTTACCTGAAAATAACTAATGGCTGAGTCATGCGTAAAAGCTGGCTTGTACATTAATGAAGATAGGGATCTTGGTCCTACTACAAATGGGAATAGAACAAAATTGTAGTGGGAGTTTTATTATTTGAATAAAGCATTACATGAACAAAGCTAAAAATATTTACATTTTAACGTTGTAGAACATGACTAAATGAAACGTCTTTCTCATTACGTTCCTTACTCGAAAAGAAAGACACACGTAAGAAAAAGGAATATGTTCTGAATACACCGGTCCCTACTAAAATAGTAGAGAGCAGCTCTATCAGTACTCACATGCTTCGTAGGACAAGCAATGTTGAGAAGCTGAAGAAGCTTAACTGTTCGTTGAGCCACGAGTTGGACACGGACATTATCCTGAACTCACTTCCTCCCAGCTATTCGGGGTTCATCGTGAACTCCCATAAGCATGGGATGGATAAGAGCTTGCAGGAGCTCCAAGGGATGATTGAGGGTCAAGGATGGGGACATAGAGAAGAGCTCTCATGTCTTCATGATCCAAGAAGGTGGGAGGAAGATCAAGAAAGCAAAAAAGGAAAACGGCTACTAAGTACAAAGGCAAAGGGAAGCAGGTTCTTAATCAGAACACTCCCAAGATAAAGGTCTCTGCTTCCTATGACTGCTATTACTATAATAGCAAGAGTCACTGGAAGAGAAACTGTCCGAGGTATCTGGAAGATCTGAAATCTGAGAGAGACTCAGAAGTTTCAGTCTCTGGTATCAATGATATTGAAGTTAATGTTGCGACCTCTTTTAATAATTCGGTATTGAATACCAGATCATGTGCTCATATTTGTATGAATATGCACGCACTAATAAATAAGAGGAAGTTACGCAATAAGGAAGTACAACTCCGAGTTGGAAACGGAGCATGAGTTGCAAGCCGTTACAGTCGGTATGATAGAGTTGTATTTGCCTAGCGGGCTTGTAAATGGAATTAGAAAATGTATATTTTGTTCCAAGCATTTCCAGAAACATCATTTCAATCTCGTGTTAAGAGATGAATGATTTCTCTTTTGTTATAAAAGATAATAGATGTCTATTTATAAAATTGAGACATATTATGGATCCTCTTGTATGATGAATGATCTATATATATTGGAAATGAACAAACCCGTGTTTAACATCAATAACAAACGACTCAAAGCATCTCATGAAAGTACGACTTACATGAGGCATTGTCGCCTTGGTCATATAAATGAGAAACGCATCAAGAAGTTACAAGAAATTGGATTTCTTGATAGATTTGATCTTGAATCAATTAAACACGTGCGAATCTTGTTTACATGGAAAAATGACCAATGCGTCTTTCTCCAAAAGGGGCGAAAGGGCAAGTGACTTATTAGGTATTATATACACGGATGTATGTGGACCTATGAGTACTTGTGCAAGAAACAGTTATTACTACTTTATCACGTTTACTAATGATTTCAGTAAATATGATTATGTCTACTTGATTAGACATAAGTCTGAATTCCTTGAAATTCTCAAAGGATTAAAGGGTCCTTGCAATGAAAGACTTCAGAAGGAACTCTGCTTTGGTCTTTCCGGCATCTCTTTAATCCTTGGCTCAAGACTGAAGTAGAAAATCAACTAAACAAAAGTATTAAGGCCTTACGATCGGACCGTAGAGGCAATTACTTGTGTTATGAGTTTAAAATGTACTTAAAGAAATGTGAGATAGTCTCACAGCTCACACCTCCGGGGACACCGCAATGAAACGGTGTTTCTGAAAGAAGGAATCGAACTCTGCTTGACATGGTTCGTTCCATGATGAGTAACACCACTCTTCCAAAATCATTTTGGGGACACGCACTAGAAACTGCCGCACGAACAGTAAATATGGTTCCATCTAAGTCAGTAGAAAAGACTCCGTACGAGTTATGGTTTGGAAAATCTCCAAATATGTCTTATCTTAAAATATGGGGTTGCGAAGTATTTGTCAAACGCCCGACGTCTGGCAAGCTTGATCCCAAATCTGACAAATGCTTTTTCGTAGGATATCCTAAGGAAACGAAAGGATATTACTTCTATTACCAGTCCGAGAACAAATTAGTTGTTGCTCGTCATGGTGTATTTTTGGAGAATGAGTTTCTCACAAAAGGAAGTAGTGGGAGTAATGTAATACTTGAAGAAATTCAAGATACATCACACAATACAATATCTGAACCAGATCAGATAATCCCACCACTTGATACTTCGGCTGATGAGCATCTGGAAGTACCAAATCCACAAGTAGCTGTGGAAGAGGTTCTAGTCCCGAGCTCAAGTACTTCAACGCAAGTTGAAGTAGAACTGGATCCGCATACAGTTGTGGATCAAGTTCGACAGCCCGAAGAACAAGTGCTACGTAGGTCAACAAGGACAGTCCATGCACCTGAGAGGTACTTGGGACTGCACGAGGTCTCAGTTTTTGATACTGAAGATCCTCTGACCTATGCGGAAGCAATGGATAGACCCGACTCTGATAAATGGCTAAAGGCCATGAGATCCGAAATACAGTCCATGTATGACAACACGGTCTGGAACCTAGTTGTACCACTTGATGGGGTGAAACCCATAGCTAACAAGTGGGTTTTTAAAAGAAAAACAGACATGGATGGTAGTATGACTGTATACAAAGCACGGCTTGTAGCGAAAGATTTCAAACAAATTCTCGGCGTAGATTATGATGAAACTTTCTCGCCCGTAGCTATGTTTAAGTCAATTCGGATACTCCTAGCAATTCCCGCATTTCATGATTATGAAATATGGCAAATGGATGTCAAAACCGCCTTCTTAAATGAAAATTTAGAAGAGGATGTGTACATGACACAGCCTGAGGGTTTTGAAGATCCGAAGAATGCTGGGAAGGTATGCAAGCTTCTGAAATTCATTTATGGATTGAAGCAAGCATCACGGAGTTGGAATCTTCAATTTGACGAAGAAGTCAAAAAGTTTGACTTCGTCAGATGCGAAGAAGAACCGTGTGTGTACAGGAAAACTAGTGGGAGTGTCATCGCTTTTCTAATCTTATATGTAGATAACATACTCTTAATCGGAAACGATATTCCTCTGTTGGAATTAGCCAAGTCTTCATTTAAGAAAGTCTTAGCAATGAAGGACTTGGGTGAGACTGTCTATATACTAGACATAGAGATCTACTGAGATAGATCGATTTGACTCATAGGATTGAGTCAAAGCATGTACATTGACAAAGTGTTGAATCGGTTCAACATGCAGGATTCCAGAAGGGGATTCCTGCCAATGAGTCATGGTGTACAGCTTAGCAAGACTCAGTGTCTTTCGATAACTGATGAGCAAAAGAGCAATGAGTAGAGTACCATACGCTTTGGCTATGGACTCTATCAAGTACGCCATGTTGTGCACTCGCCCTAATAACTCGTACACTTTGAGTGTGACGAGTAGATATCAGGCTAATCCATGCTTGGAACATAGGAATACTTCCAAGAGAGTTTTTGGATCAAAAGTTTCTTAACAAACTTAGAGTGGTTCCAAGTGTTCAAGGCTCTGTGGACCTCTATTGAGACAACAATAGAGCTATAGCTCAGGCCAAGGAACCGAGAACGTACTCGAGATCCAAACGTGTTCTATGACATTATCACCTAAAACGAGAGATCGTAAACATAATAAGATTATTATAATTAATTATAAAAGATATAATTAATATAAAGGTAAAGTAAAGATTTGTAAAAATTGACACAATCAGCAATACAGCTGATCCACTCACGAGAGCCTCTTACTCAAGCCATGTACCAGATACATACTGCTTCTATGTGCTTAAAACACATAGGAGATTGGCTATGAGGTTTTCTTAAAGATCTGCGAGATCTTTTTAGAATATTAGAGATTCGTATAAGTAGGACCTACAATGATTGGCTCCTAGCTTAAGTGGGAGATTGTTAGTTTGTAATAATCTAGAAGTCAATAATACGATAAATTATCATAAAGCTTTGTTCATGAATTGAGTGATTAAATAAACTGTCATTTTGTTGCCTTGAATATTATTACATTTATGAATCATTCCTTTATCTGACTAGAGTCAATAACTGGAATTGTGAAACTTCATAATATAGATGTTATATATTCTTAAAAGTCACTAACTGAGGTAATTAGCAGGAACACTAATTAACCGTTACAAGGTTAGTATGTGGATTAAAAGATGGTCAAGTTTTACAGACCACTGACAAGAGATGTCATTTTAATCACATAGATACATGTTCTAGGAACATGGTATTTGACAGACCCCGAATGAAACATTAAATGGAATTGTGTATGTGTCATTAATGTTTTCATTCAGTGTTAAGTTCTAAAGTATGAGGTATTCATCTTTCCTACTAAGAAATGTGTATGTGTGATTGTTATCTAACGCTGTCGGTAAAACGCAGTTATAACGGTAGCTTTTCGGTACACATAACTTAGCTGAGGTAGTGATGGTTTACCAAAAGTACTATTGTCCCTCGTATCTCTATACGAGCTATAGCATCACTGGGCCCCTTGATAGAGTAAGATTATCTGCTAGCGGTATAATTACAAGAGTAATTATATTTGATAATCTGCTCAAGATCAAGAAAAGATTAAGTTTGCAAGGATGACACACACCTACCTTGAAACTGATCTGATAGCTATGAGACGAAAGAACTGACACGAGTAAAATAGTTTACTGGATCGTGATATTGTACAGTACAGCATCATCTGTGTAATTGGATGGTCATGACGCGTTATGCCAGATGCCTCTCATGATTATAGAAGTTAAAACAGTTTTAATTCTATTTACCAACATAACACAGATCCTATTGGGTCACACCGTATAGGAGCTAATCGGAGAATCTTATTGATTAATTATAAATTGATTATAATTAATATTAAGATGGTTATAATTAATTATACATGATATAATTAAATTATAAATGTCATATAAATTGGCAAAGCAAAAACAAAAGGTTAATTTATAAACGTACCCGTTACGTTGTATAAAAGTTACCGAAACAACAAACCGCAAGAAATATAATTGTTCAGAATAATTATAAGGATGTTAAATTAAATTTGGGCCAAGGGCATTTTGGTCTTTTTACACATGACATGTCATCATCCTTATCCACATGACATGTCATCATCCTTATCCATTCAATGGCATTTCCGTAAATGGCATTTTGGTAAATGGCATTTCCGTAAATGGCATTTTGGTAAATGGCATTTCCGTAATTCCTAAACCTCCTCAAATGCCTATAAATAGAGGGGTGAGGGTAGAGAGAAAAGTTGCTAATTCACATCGTATCGGATTGTCAGATCGATTCGAGTTTCTATTTTTCTCTCTTTTTCGGTTGCGGTAGTTTACGGGATTCGGGATTCGGAAATAATAGATTTGCGAAAGTCGCGGTATTTCTGTTTTTGCTTATTAGCGAATCGGAATAACTGCGGGTCGTGAATAGTGTTATTTCGTCCTTTTCTCAGTGAATAGTGTTTTTGCAGAAAACCGCGGTTTACGGTATTTCTGGCAATAAGAAATAAATCGCTCTCTGGTTAGTCCTGGTGGATAACCGATAGAGGTATCACACGTGTGATACTTCGAGACGAGTCATTCCCTGGTGTAGCTCTTCTCGCTCGGTCTGCTTTCCAATCAGAATTTGGAAACAAGGTATATACAAGTTATATTAATCTATTTAACTGGTAAGTAGATTAATATTTTAGAAATCAATTATGGAGTAGATCTGTAAAAGGATTAAATAGGGTTCTGATGTCAAAGGAATACGGAAGGTGGACCCCTTGGAATGTTTCCTGACATACCCCGTTTAATCCTTGGATTAAGATTAGAAGTAAAATTTTTGTTTTACGTTCTTTCCGCACTTAATCAAATCAATGGGTTTGAACTGTCAAAACCCCAACAAACTAATCTAATTCTATACTTTTTATCAATTACGCAAATAAGAAGGAAAAAAATGGATCTAAAAAGTAACATTATTTAATAGTTCATATTTCATAGTATTACATATTATAATAGATGAAGAATAATTAATTTTATAAGATAAATGAAGTTAGTATGCATATTTAAATATTTTATATATTATAATAATAATAATCAAAATTAGCTTTCAATTGAAACAAATGATAATACTTTTACAAATTAATATTATACAAAGAGCAATCAAAAGCAAGAATTAATATTTGAATATTTTTCGATATAGAATGAGAAAATAAACCATGCACAGATAAAAACAGCAGTATATATATCGTAGAAGACTATGTAGAATTTAAAATAGGAATAGAAGAATAGAAGTCCATATAAATTGCAAAAAAAAAAAAACTTATGTAGCATAGCGGTAGCAATAGCGCGTCGCATATAGCAATAATAGCGGTTAGCTATATATTACAGCTATAACAGTCGTAGCTAAGTTAGCGCACTTTTATCTCATAGCGTAGCGTTTATGGTCCGAAAAAACTATAGCTACGCTATAGTGGCGCTATAGGCTATTTAGAACACTGCTTATTATTATCGTTGTTGTTATTATTATTTTTTGTGGCGAAAAGCCGTTCGGTGGATTCTTCACGATTATGTCAAGATTAAATTGAAGCAGGTGGTCTAAATGGGGACCTATCTCTCTTTTATTTTCTTCTTTTCCTTTTTTTGGGGGTTGTAATTGGAGACTATATATGCATATATAGTACTTCAATTAGGATGCTCCTTAATCCCTCCTAATGTACAAATTATTGATGTGATCCCCAGTCCTGATTCTTGCTTTGCACGAGAAGCAACACTCTGTAACAGCTTATTATAAACATTAAACAGGCTGATCCCAATGAATTCTTGAAAGTTCATATTTCAATTCTTGACAGGGTAGCAAAAGTCGAGGTTGCAACTTGGTTTATCGGATTAATTGCAAAAAAAAAAAATCTAGAGCACATATATTATTGTTCCTTATATTTTGTATAGGTAAAATGTTTCTAAACCATTTATTGTTCCACTATTCTGCTTTCAACCAACTTAATACAACAGAATAATCATAATAAAATGTAAATAATTTACAACACCTAATTTGTGCTTTATCAAGAAGATAGACAATGCTTTACCCTGGGGCCGTGTGCTTTTTAATTATTATTAAAAGTACAATTAAGGACTGTTGCTTGGCTTAATCTTATCCTATATTCCTATCTATCCTTCCTCTATCAAGCTCTGTCACAATATATGTCATCATGGCTTAAGCTTAAAACAATACACTAAGTACAAAATAAACATAATCCACATAATAACACTAAAAAGCCCTGCTGGTTACAGTGGTGACAGTAACTCACCTGTGGTCCTGTGGATGGTTTTCGCATGATCTCATCTCGGACCCACCACCTATGTTGCCATCACATGATCTCATTTTTTGTTTTTTTTATTCAAAATCCCATAGGATGCTTCACATGATTTTATATACCCCAGTCACTAATTTCCCTAACTAAGCACATATGTTATATAACTAATCTAGCCAATCCTCTTGTGTGCTTTTCGCTTAACCTTTTCCTGCGCTTCTCTTTATTTCCTTCCATAAAGAGCAAGCCAGGTGTTGATCCTCAAACCTTCCCATACAAGAGAGAGTGAGAAGGAAGAGAATAAAGAGGGAGAAGAAGAGAGAGAGAAAAAAATCCCAACGATCTCTAATTAGCTTCTGTTGCGTAAGTCATGCTATAAATTAGCTTTTACAGTCTGGTTTCATTCCTGCTCTGTTCGTATACAGAGAAACCCACAAAAGAAAACCAAAATCCTAGAAGAAATACTCTGATACAGTACCTTTTCAGATAAAAATACTTGAATCTGTTCTTGGGTCCAGAGCAAGCTTTGGGTAGAGAGAAAGGTTAAAGAAAAGGCTGGTTACTTTATTTCTGTTACTGCTGCTCAGAGATTATCTTTTCATGTTTTTTTTTTTTTTCGTTTTCTATCTCCATGTTTTGGATATGTTGTCGCATGTGAATATTGGTCGTCCCTGACATAATAGCTGTTTCTCTCTCATCTCTGTTTCTTTCACTGGTTAAGCTTGGAGCCTAGCTCAGCTTTAGCAATAGCATTTATTACAATCTCCCTTACTAAACCATCTCTATATTTCTCCTATATTAAAGCTTTCCTTTCACTTGTTTAGTAGAAGAAGATTAGAGAAGAGAGAGAGAGAGGAATGGAAGAGATGCAACCAAAGCTACTTGACCTCATACCAAATGACAGGGGTTGGGGTGTAAAAGGGAAAGGAAGAGAGAGGGAAATTAGTGGCGGGTTTGGTGTTAAAGAAGAGAAGAAACTGGAGCTCAGGTTAGGGTTACCTGGTGAAGAGGACTGGAATGTAAATAGGGAGAAAACGGAGGGGCTTTATGCAAATGTCAAACCTTCATTCTCCCTTGGTTTCTTCGGTTCTCAGATAAAACAAGAAGGTACATGTAAAAAAGATATTTTCTGAAAACTTTTCTTAATTGTCTTTGTCTAACATAGATATTTGCATTTGCACCTCTCACAATATAATCAATTCGCTTTTAACTGTCTTTGTGCAAATAATATAGCATGATCAATCTTATTTTATTATTAATTTATATTTGCAAAGTAGGGTTGGTGAATGGAGCAGTACAAAAGTTGCATGCGAAAGCAGAGAAACAAACAAGCATAGTAGAGAGAAAGGCAATTGCACATGCAGCAACTCCACCAGCTGCAACTCCAGCTCCGTCCAATTCTAGGTTGCTAGTCTTTCACAAACAAATCTCAGCTACTTTTTTTTGTTTTCCATATTTAAAAAAAAATAGTATAAATTTGAAGAATGATGAATTCACATCTCATACTCTACCCTGTTCCCACTTGGATTTGTTATGTTGGAGTCTGTCTCTGCTTTTAATCCACATCACTCTCATCGTTCATCTTGCAAATCACACCTCATATTTGTCATATTTCCAAAGAGCACAATATAAGTTTTAATAGATATAGGTTATATATCAACAACAAACTCATTTGACAAGTGTAATATCATGCTAAAATGCATTCAAAATGAAAAGGCAAAATTATAGATATAGTAACGATTACTCAAATATGTCCTTATTGGATCTGGTACAGTTTAAAAATCATTAAGTTGTCCATTTAGCAATTTTAATTTTATGGGCTTTCATAGGCAACCAAATGACTTCAGCAGTTGATATTCATATCTCATCGATATATTTCAGGATATTTTACAGATATAACACCCAGTCAAGTATGAATGATTACATGTTCTCAAGTGCAAAAAAAAAAAAAAATTCGTATGAAATTAGTGTTTTTCTACTTTAGATCAGTAATTTATTTTGTATAACAGAACAATATCACAACTACCCCCTCTTAATACCTTTTAGACAACTAGACTCATTCTTTGTTCATAAAGTCCACTGGTACTGGTAGCTCAGATAAATAGAAAATCAAGGAGTTATTATCATGCCAAAAAAAGGGTTTCCACATGATGTTGATTTGTAGAAAGGTGTACCTTCCTATATTCCTTCATGATTACATTACATGCACAGACACTATGATATTTCAATCAAAATCCTTCTATTATTGGAAGAGATGCTCCTTGCCTGTAAAGTGCAAGGCCAACCTCGTCAAAATATAAAATTTTATATAAAATATTTTTTTGATACTAAAAGAAAATTTACTAAATTTACAAACTTGTGTTAAACAAATTTCATCTGGACAGAGCTGCAAATGCACCTGTAGTGGGATGGCCTCCGGTGCGATCTTTCAGAAGAAATCTTGCTTCTACATCCAAAACGCTGCTCGAGCCACAGAAGGGGGCTTCTGGGACCTCCGCAAAATTTGACAACAGCACGAAGGGTTTTTTTGTAAAAATTAACATGGATGGTGTACCAATTGGTAGGAAAATTGACCTCAAGGCATATGGTAGTTATGACAAGCTTTCTTCAGCTGTAGACCAGCTCTTTCGTGGCCTTCTTGCTGGTATTTTCTATTGACATAATATGATTTTTAAGGAAACTTTCATGCATGCCCTAATAAAGAGTTTGGCTAGTATAACATCAGTGTTATTTCAACCTATATAGCACCAACTCTAAAATCTATCAAATCGACTTCAAACGGTAAATCCAAACCGTTCAAACCAATTTACATTACGTGTGATGCGTTTACATACAAAATTTTTATATTTTTGAGTTATTTTAGTATCAAATCAAGCGGTAAAAATATTGAAAAATTAATGTATTAAAATTAACTTAAAAACTCACATATTTGACATCTTGATCTAATACTAAATAAATTTGAAAAGTTATAAATTTTGCATGTAAATGCACAACTAATGAAGTAGATCGGTTTGAACGGTTTGGATTTACTGTTTGAAGTCAATTTGATAAGTTTTAGAGTTGGTGTTATATAAATTGAAATGACACTGATGTTATACTAGCCAAACTCTCTAATAAATCACAAAGTATGTACCTGTACCCCTCCGCAAAGGAAAAATATCACATGTACTTTTCTAGTTTCTTCGTACAACCCCTTTGTACTTGTATATGTACAGCATAGAGGGGCAATTTGGGTATCATAAAAAGCTAGAACATGAGAGACAATAGCCATGAATGTCTCTTGTAATCACTCTCACCATTGAATACAGATCAAAGAGCTGAAATAGGAACAGAGAAGAATGTAGAAGAGAAAGGAAGAGCAATTAAAGGGCTACTCGATGGGAGTGGAGAGTATACTCTTGTATACGAAGACGATGAAGGCGATAAAATGCTCGTTGGAGATGTCCCTTGGGAGTAAGTCTAGTTTCTGTTTCGTAATTTTTACTCGTTCTCTTGATAGGATTGGTGTTTAATTTGTAAAAAGTGGCAAAAAAATTTAATAACCAAAGCTTAACATTCCACCATATGAGCATTTTGTGCTGATAATAATTGTTGATTAATTTCTCTAGCAGTGGAATTAATGAAATTACACCTCTGTTGAATCACATGTAAAATAACTGGATGGTAAATAGTGTATTTGATCATATTATTATGGTAGCAGTAAATTTACTATTTTTGTTCCCTGATATAGAGCAAGTATAATTGGCTTTATACTGTGAATGTAGGATGTTTGTTAGCACTGCCAAAAGATTGCGTGTTTTGAAGAGCTCAGATCTCTCTGCTTCCACTGTAAGCCCTCGTACAAGTTCACTATTTGCAATGCGCCTTTCCTTAATTATTACACTTGACATGATTTGACAAATCATCTATGTTTCAATGTCCTGAAACTTTTTCTTTTTGTAGCTGAGGACTACTAGCAGGAAGAGAGCTGCCACTGAGTGCTGATAAAGACGTACAGATTAGAGAGAGAGAGGCTTTTTTTTGGCTTATTGTAGTACTCTTGCTCTCTTTGTTTTTCCTTCTTCTTTTTTTCCTTTCTTTTACGCTTTTTTGAAGCCTTCAACCCATAATATATGAAGGGTGATCATTGAACAGCAGTTTGATGGTCTTTGTCTATTTGTTTTTTCTTTTCCCTTTTTCTCCCCCCCCCCTGTATTTTGGCTTTGTCAGTGCCATGTTATGTACGAAGTGATTGGCTAGTAAGAGAAGTATATTTTACCTATGTAAAAATGACAAGTACTAGCATATTTAGAAGCACTTGACTTGAAGTTTATGTAGAAGGAAATGTTCAAAAGTTACGGTTTGTACTACTAACATTGTCACACTTACACTTATACACATAGTTACAAGATTCGCGTGTTGGATTTATTGTTAACATTGAGCATATATGTAATCTAATTATGAATTGTTTACCGTCATATATGGTTGTTAATTAAAGTGATAAAATAAGATAATAGACAATTAATATATTAATGGAAGGTAAGACAAGTCCTTCTCGTTCTTTCCCTCTACTTGAACCGATATCTCTTCGCCTCTATGATGATTTTTCGCACAATTTAAGCTTTTATATTTCTTTCTATTTACTTTTTAGTTTTAGATTAAAGCATTGGGGACAATACTTAATTTAATTTTGGGGGGTATGAGAAGAAATTGTATCTTGCATTACATGAATTTTAGATTTATTTTTTCAAATTTTTTCGAATTTTAGGATTTATAACTTTGATTTTTACTTGACTATAAATATGATTTGTGATTTTGAACTTAATTGCTTAAAATTGCAAATTTGTCAAGATGTTTTACAAGATTATGAAAAATAGAGTTTTGCGTAATTGGACTTAATTGTTTGAAAATGTATAAAGTATAAACTCAAGTTAAAATTTTTGTGTTAAAAGTTGGCAAAAATAAACTTTTGATAAATTTGAGTGATTGTCGAAAAGTTCAAAAAATTTGATGAGAATTTTAACGAGTTTTTTGGAATACCCTTGGAATAATTGAAAATAACCACATAATTTGACGAAAAACTTTGTGGAAATAAAGGTCTAAGAAAATAAAACTTAGAAATAATTTTTTTTTTTTAAAATGCAACTTGTATGTGAAAAATGAATTTAGAAAGATCGGAATATCCATGGGTATGATTTAATACATAGGGATGTGTGTATTTATGATATATGCAAATGAATAAAGAAAAAAAAAACACAAAGAAAAAGATGGAGTGAATAAGTGTACTGGCACAATAAATTCTACGGGATGCCTTTAAGCTCATATCCCAAAATAATAATAAAAAAAAGAGTACTGGCACAATCCCACGAGATGCCTTTGAACTCGAAATTTTTTCAAAACTTTTGCATGTATCAACACACGAAGTTCGCGACTTTCTAACTTAAACTTGATCCAAACTTGAAAAAATTTTAAAAGAATTTTCACAGATAAGAATGCATTTTTTTGTAACAAAATTTAGATACCTAAAGTTTACAAATTATAAATCTTTAAAGAAATAAAAGTTAGAGTAATCGAATTGTGAGGTGAAGCATGATTAGCCAATGGTTGAACTTTAGATTTGTAGAATTTACATTGAGATTTCTAAATTTTGGCAAGATCATACAAATTTTTTGATTGAGAGATATACTTGATATATGGTTAAATTAGAGATCGAATTGTAGTCCAAGTTTAGATGTTGCTTCGGGACAAGCAATGTTCAAGCTTGGAAAAATTTGATAGACATAAATTATATACACACTCGATTTATTTTCATCATGAAATAACGTCAAATATCTTGTTTTTTTAATATAAAAATACACCTAGAATCAAGTTACTACGTTTGCTTGGTTCTAATTTGTAGGAAATAAAGAAAAATGAAGAAAAATGTCCAGTGCAGACGCACGGTTTTTGATACAGCCACACTGAGTACTTACATGGATTTCTGGATGCGCACCAATTTTAAAAGGTATAAAGAGCTATGCATCAAAATTCATGCAGACGCACGGATCTCGATGCAGCTGCACTCTAGTCGTACAGAAAAAGTCTGAGCGCAGTGCGGACGCACTGTAGCAGCCAGTGCGGGTGGCTGGCCGCAATGTAGCAGAATGCAGAACTAGAGCCTGAACTTAAGATAGCCATAGATTTTGACTCGTAACTCCGTTTTGGGCATATATACGTTTTTCAGAAAGCTAGCAAGAAGATCTACAACTTGAGAAGCATAATGTAAACACACTTTGATCGCAGACATCCTAAAAATGCATTTTCAATGCATTTTTGATGCATTTTTCTATTTTCGAAACTGCTGGCCATGTTTCAAGGGCTAAAATTAGACATGACAAATCTTGAAAATATGTAAAGATAGCACCCACTAACTCCACATTCTAGGCTCCAAATTGAGCAGAATTTTAGCTTTAAAAAAGGGGGTTCATTCCCATTCAAGACATCTCTTCGCAAAGATCATCTCATCTCTCAAAATCTCTTCTCCACCAATACTTAGCGTAAAATTTTGCAATCAGGAAAGCAATTAAAGGAGGAAGAAGAAGAAGATCCGAGAAGAAGTCAAGAATAAGGATTTTTCATCTAGAAAAGGGTGTAATCTATTTCTCTATTTAATTTCTCTTTGTTTTTTGCCAAATTATGTAATGGATCTCTCCAAGAAAGAGTATATCTCTTTCTAGAGATTTAAGTCAATGTATGAACTTGTTTAATTTTATCTTATTCAGTTATTTATTTTTATTATGATTATTTTATGGGATTTGATTATTAATTTATGTGATTTATCATTTGTGTTGATTACATAGTTTAGTACTTGCAATCGAAGTAGTCCCGCATTAGAATCTCTTTATAATGCAAATAATCCAAAGAAGTTAGGATGAGAGGAGAGTATCAAATTATGAACACAAATACCTTAGTATTTGAATTAGAAGTGACCATACTTTGATATCCAAACCCGGAACTATAGAAATTAAGGGTTAGAATTTGGTGATGAACGAAAGTAAAATCAAACCCTTACTTAAGACATCAAGATTGATTAAGTATTGATATGTATTTTGTGTGCAAAAGATTGTTAAATATCTCTTTAGGATGGTGACAGCACCTAAAATTCGAGGAACATTAACCACCGCACCAAAATACTTGTATCAATAATTAGTTGAAATAGATTAATAAGAGCTTAATGGATCTAGATAGATAGGGTGATGATCGATGATGAAGTCCGAAACTATCTAGGCACGTTATTAATTCACAAAAGTGACTCTTTTTAACACTTTAGGTTAGAAACCTCATCAAATCATACATGAATTTAAACAATACCGAATAGATAGAATTAGCAAGGAATTGTAGATCGAATGCTCCTAGATCTTTCAAATTCTTGAAAACAACCAAGATTATATATATATTACTTTAATTATTTCAAAACTCTTCCTCCGGGTGTTGAACCCGAACTTAGGATTGTTAGAACAAAATCCCCCATTTAATTTTACTTTCTTGCACAAATCTGAAATAAATCAATAGAGTTAAAGAGTATAAATCTAAGCACTCCAAAGTACTACAAGGGTAGGTTGTGCGCTTGCAAATAATATTTCTTTGAGTTATAGGTTTATAAATTTAAAAGTCTAAAGAGTATAAATCTAAGCACAAATTCCGTATCTCTAAAATACTCAACAGTCCCCAAGGCACAAGGTAACCAATAAAAGTACAGAAACTGAGTATACGTTTTTCTTTAAAGAAAAATACAGTTCTGTGTGTCTTCTCTTCTTCTTCCACCATCAAAGAATAGAGAAGATAAATCTATAAAGAAATTTGGAAATGATTTCTCAAGGGCCACACCTTACTGTCTTGGAAGACTTATTTCTCAATCTGAGGACAAAAGGCGAGAATGACTTCTTGCCATTGAAGACTTGTCTCATGCTCACGGAGACGACTTGCTCTACTATGGCTTTGATTATTTCATGACAAACGACATGGAATCATGTATTATGTTCCGCACTTATGATTTATGTTTTGGGTCTCTTTGGCATAGAACGGTCCTTAGGTTAAGGTGGAGAACTTTTTCTTCTTCCTCTGGGTGTAAGTGTTTGACAGATGAAATGTAATTGTTTGATCTCTAGATAAGGCGTAATTGTTTGGCCTTTATGATTTCCTAACATCACGAATTATTTGTTTTTTAGTGATGGTGAACCGAACGTCAAATTGTTCGGTTCACCGAACTTTAACCGAGTTATTCGCGAATAATTTGTGAATTTTACAAAATTTTCTCAAATTATATGAATTATTTTTGAACTTTTCCCGACATTTTCTCAAAATATTTTATTTTTTATTTTTCCTCCCTTGTGGGTCTGAGATATCTGATCTGGATAATTTTGAATAATTTTTGAATTATATCTGAATTATTCTCGAATCACAAATTTTTGATCTCGCCAAACCGAACCCGAGTTATTCAATTATCACTATGCTTATATACCAAAACAACACTTCTTTTTTGGGGAAATAATACAAATCAACACTTGTTAACAAGTAACAAACAATGATTCAAAAAATAGCTTGAAATACTAAAGACAAAAGCAGATCAAATAGTTTATATGCATAGTCTTCCATTAAATACTGATATAGGGTTTGCTAAGCGTTTCCCAAATTTAACCCCCTTCATTTGCTCTTATTTGGTCAAGACCATTGTTGTAATAAACGTCAATGTAGGCCGATTAGTCTGGTAGTGACCAAACCGTTATGGATGTTTTCGACTAATTAACTGATTATTTTTTAATACGGCCGATTATTTATAATTAATTAATTGGCAGTATTTAGTCCGTCCGACGACCGCATACTGTTATTTAAAACACTGGTAAAGAATCAAGAACACTAATTCTTAACTTCTACTTTCTTTTAGTTTTTTCGTTAATAAGAGCCTTAATTAATTGACATTTTAATTAACTAATAAGACGTAACCTCCAGTAATTTATTTTTCAAGTCATAATAAAGATTAAAGAGATGCTTGTGGAAGAAGGATACATAACAAAGAAAGATAAAACTATAATAATCTCCTGCAAGCTAGCTACTGTGATATCGTAACTGAGACATTCACATGACCTTAGTGTAGCAATTTATTACGACCACTGGATTACATCACTCAATTTTCCTAGCACGAATCTTAATGCACTCGTATAGCACATTCAACTAATATTATATTATAGCACTTTCCAACTAATACCCAACTAAATCGAAGGCCCATAATTTCAACCCTAGGCTCAGTTTGCACTCGTTGACAAACAAACAAAACAAATGTGAGAGCCCGAGAATTTGCTCTAACTCGGCCACTTTTCAGCTTCAAACTTTTAAATTAATTATGTGTACTTAGAACATAGTTCAAGCTTAACAGCAGATAAGCGTTTGGTTGTTTTTCCATATAAGACAAGTTGTAACTTTGACCTTTAAGATGTATGTCCAAAGAGGGTAACGTGACATGAAAAAATGTTTAATTTTTAATTATCCGAACCAATCTTTATTTCTATCATGACATGTCCTCGAAATGTGTTTGGCATTTCAAATGATATTTCATGGCAGATGTACCTAACCACAACTAAGTTATACTATGCAGTATGTTTAGGAGTAGAGTCAGACTTTCAGATTATCAGAGTCAAAGGTAAATAGAAAGTCAAGCGTATTAAATTTTTGTTCTACGAATGATGATTAATTTAACAGTTTTATAACAATTGCTGCTAAACTATATAAAAATTTACTAATAAATATAAAAATTATGAAATTAAATAGAGATCAATTGCTGAAATGTAGCTGAAAATTAAGTCAACCTTCTTTAATTTTGGTCAAAGTCAAAATAAAATGAGAAAAATAGCCACCCCAATTGCTGTCAACTCGACCAAAAGATTGAAAAATTTCAGGCATACTTTTCATAATTTTGTGACATTGACGTAACACGAGGTGAAGTCATACTTATGAGGCGCCTACATTTTAGAGGCATACTTTCTTCTCTGAATTTGTCTGATTTTTGCCGAACTTTCCCGACCGGATTTTTTTGTGTCATGAACTTTATAATCAAACATGCAGTAGATAAAGAACACCGAGTTTTTAATTAATAAAATTTTGTTACATATTTGCGCAATGAAACTGCCACATGAAATCTGAAGCGTTCTGCCTGATAACAGTTATTTTTTGATCCGCTACAAACAAGGCTATAAAGACGAATGCTACTGTATATCTTTGCACATAAGACCTTGGTAATTTAGAAAATTTGATTGTATATAACTATATTGTCGTACGAATATTGGAATCACTTTTTTTTTTTCCGAAATGTACGTACAATTTTTATAATATACTAAATCATGCTATATGAAGGTTTATGTTTGTACCTTAAAATATGGCTCGCTGATTTTTTATAACAAGAAACTACTAAGTTCATTTTATACTTAAATGAGAACAAGTTTGTTATTTTTTTTCTTTTATTTCATATTCCTCTGTAAGTAACGTAAAAGTAAAATTTATAATACATTCTGTTGCTTATATGGAAAATTATTTTTAAGTATGAAGTTAAATAAAACATTGGAGCATACACACATGGAGTATGAATTGCCTTATTTTTGTCGGATAATTAAATGTAAAAAGTATTTGCGGAGCAATTTATATTGATCGATTGATTGGATTTTGATATAATATACATGCATATTATTGATTGAAAAATATCCAAATACATGTATCAAGTCAAGTAAGATAATCCTAGAGATGCGTGCGTAATTCATACTGCATATCCAAATTTTTTAATAATTCTTCAATTCTCTATCTATATAAAAAAAACATAAATATAAAATAATTAACAAAACGGTCCGAGTCAATGTGAGGCTAGCTATTCAATAATTTCTGCAGATGTATTAATCTATAATTTTATTATCTCTTATACAAAACAATACTAAAGACACATTTGAACATATTATATAACAAAATAAAAAAAAATGAACATGAATCTAATTTTAACTGATGTAATAGGTTCAAGTAATGATGTTTTTGTTGATGTGGATCTATGGTATTTTCTGAATACCAGTAGTTGTAAAATGAATGTCTGGTAATTGGTACCAGCTGACTTTGTAATGATTTTCATATTAATGAAAATCGGCAAATAATTTCACTTATTTAAAAAAAAAAATTTAATAAATGAACCTGAATCAGAGGCCTGACACTTAGTTGCTGTATAACCATTTTAAGACCGTTGCCAATGATGTGATTTGTGTGCTCAAATCTTGCTATTGTCCAATTAATGAGTCAGTTAGCTTGTTAATTAGATATTTAACAATGCTGGGTGTGTGTGGCTGAGGCAATTATAGGGATCCCAGTGGTTCTTAGAGGGTTTATTTTTCTGAGTAATCATAGTGTTATTATTTAGATGGTTTTTGTAACCATAATTTTTGTTAGTAATATAAATGGGATTTATGCCTTTTAAAAAAGAAAAAGAAAACACTGTTTAATATAATTACCAGTTTGGATAGCCTTAGGCTTTTTAATATTAATTTAGAATTAATTGAACTTTTTATTTTCTTTTATTCAAAAGTCCGTAGGCCAAATGGGTATGTATAACAAATATGGTTGTCACTAGACATGAGTTGACTGCATTAATTGTTGGTCTTAAAAAACTGACAACATTTCTGTAATGAATATGCTATTGCAGTGATACACAGTTTGTATGTTTAATTGAAGAAACGGAACAACATTTCTTCATTCCTGAGAACCGGTCTTGGTTGGGGTGTAAACGGATCTGATATTATCTAATTTCATCTGGATCCGAATGAAAAAAATTACTTACATTATCCGATTTATATATGTATATGAGACTATATGTATTCGTATCCGTATCCAAAAACTATAACAAATAAAGATACAGTTTGATGTCTAACTATCCGTAATTATCTGTATCTGATCGTTTATACCCCTTAACCACAATAAAGATATTATATGTTCTTAAAATAATTTATCAAACTGCATATACATATTATTTTTTTATAACTTGTATTTTTTTTTTGCTATACTAATAATTTATTACTTGTATTTTTAGTTGTATTATATTGATATATGACTTTGTTGAGAAAGCAGAAACAAAAGTTGCAGCTAGTACAACACTTTTTAGTTTTTTTTATGTGAATGTAATAAGAAAATATACTCTTGTCCTCTTTCATAAAATATTAACAAAAAAAAATTTCACCTATTTTGTGCCATTTTCATAAATCATAAAAAATAGCAATAAAAATTCCAAAATAGCAAAAAATCGGTACTCTACAAGTTTATTATATAATTAATTTACTAAGTTACTTAGATCAAAGTTTTCAATTTATATGATGACACTAGTGGAGAACTTGAAATTATTATCAGTTATTTATGGGTATTAGCGTCGAATATTCGGCGACACTAATCAGGCTGATACTAATACTTTGTAAATGACCAACACTAAAAGTAAGGCATTAGTGTCAGCCATTTATTAAATGACCGACACTAAATATTTTTTTTTTCAAAAATTCACTATAATTCATAGAAATTTTAAAAAATGGAAATTTTTGTTCTGGGATGCTCATTGGAGTGTTGTCTGTATGCATGTGCAATGACTCAGCTTAGTTCAACTTGGAACCATAATTTATATGTCAAAAATGTTTACAACTTACAAATAAGCCCCACTTTACCCCAACTTACAAAATTTAAAATAAGTTACTTTATCCCAACTTACAAATTTTTATCCCATGCCAGCTCATAACAGAACAATGAAAAAATTATAAAAAACAATATAGTCTCACTGCTGAGAACTGTTTACCCCAATCTAAAATTCAATCCACAAAACCAATCGAGCAATTAACTAGTTCAATCCTCATTTATAGGGACCTAGTAATTCAATTTACACTCTTTGAAGTCTAAAGTAAGAACTAGAGATATGAAGCATAGACAATTTTTCTTTTTTTACCACTTCTAGTAGATCCTTCTCGAAGCCCTTGAATCTCTGAACCAAAGCATCTGGCAAAAGGAATGGTTGTTGAGTCAAGATATTTTATTTCTTTTGTAATAAGACCCTATGAGGAAAAACAGTAATATCAATACATTTTTTTCTAAAACTTGAAATTGGTACCATGCATAATCAAATTGTTGCATGTACCGACAAGATGGCCTTTGTTGACGGGTCTAACTTTTTGATTGAATATTTGGCAAAAACTATATATTGCAAAATGAAAGGCAATATGTATGTATACCTCTTGCCTGGAAAGGTGATCCAAATCTTTCAAAGAACAAGGCCAAAAATCCAAAAAACTGTATCGAGACACCATGTCATATATATTATGTCTATATTACATCAAAGATCCTAGTTTCAAATTTGACTTAAAAATTGATGAAAAGATAAATTAGTAACCTGGTTGGCTCAATATTATCAGAAAGACAGACATATTCTGGAGTTAATTGCTCAGCAAGATGGCATATAATTACATCACCGCTAAGTATGGTACAATCCTGCTCTGTTTATTCCTACGATCAGTGTGCAGGAAGAAAAAAAAGAAAGAAAGAAGAAGCAATGAAATTACAATATTATTTTTTGTAATTTGAGGAAAGAGCTAATAATAAATATCAATTACCAGTGCATGGTGCAAGACTGCATCTCCATGCAAGGTCTAAAATAAAATACATCATAAAACTAGTAACAACCAGTGGCGTAGCTAGGATCAGGGGTAGGCAAAATAAATTATTATTATTATTTTATTTTAATTATAAAATATTATTAAATAATTTTTGTTAGAAGCGGAATCAGTAATTAACCATGAATAAAAATCGAGTATCGAAAACTCAATTTTTTTTTAAGTTTACTTTGAAGCATAGTTCACAAGACTCTTCTATTAAAATTCAGCTCATTTTGCATAGTTAAACATAATAAAAGTAATTTAATGCATTAAATTTCAGTATATTACTTTATAAAATATTTTAGTCTATTCCTTTAAAAAAAAATAACAAATTTATTGTGGTCCCACTATCATACTATTCTTATTCACCTCTCTCTTCGGTATATTTCAAAATAGATTGATGAAAGATTACCAAAATTGTAACGACTCGGCCAATTTCACTAATCGAGAGCTTTGACTCAGTCAAGAGCAGACAAAACTCAAATCTAGAGGTAGACAAAACCCAAATCCAAACCAACTATATATGAACTCGATACTGTATTTCAAAATCCAGGGGTAGGCAGTCTAGACAAAACCCAAATCTAAACCAACTATATACAAACTCGATACCATATTTCAAAATTCAGGATATAGGTGACTCCCCCACTGGTAACAACAATTTATAATTTTATACATCAATCCAATTATTTAATTTTGGAAGAATCATAAATTCATAATTATAAAGAAATTTACCAGATAAAATCTTTTGAAGAGTAGCTCGCGCCTCCTTCCAAGCAGGCCTTCCCATTTCAAGAAAACTGTTAGATGATGGCTGTAAATTGAAAAATCAATCAACTTTGCTTCAAATCCATTTTGACTTCAATCAACTTTCCCATTTCAAGAAAACTGTTAGGGAGAGGCACAAAGTCTAATTAATATACATCAATTCAAGGCTGAAATTACCACATTTCATATCAGATTTGCATAGAGGCCCCTCCCTTTTAATTTATTAACACAAGTCAAGGTAATTTACATAACAACCCCTCAATAAAAATGCACAACTAGCACTGATAAGGCAGCAAAGATACATCTCAATCGAGTCGCCCCCGGAATTTTAATATACTGGTGCAATGTATTTATTTATTTTTGTAGAAAGCATAGTGATGTAATATGTAATAAAGCACTGTACCAACTGGTAAATAGAGACAGACAAGCACATATGAAATAAGCAAACAAAATAAAAGCTATAAAAACAGTACCAGCAAGCATAACAGTGTAATCATCAGCAACTAATACACAACAGCTACAGTGCCAGATTAATGCTGTACCAGTACTGGTGACCTGAACACTCAATCATGTGAGAAGGCACAAACTTATAATTTGGTTTAAATCTAACAAGCTACACAACTTTGAAACTAGATATGCACAAAATCTTTCTTACCTATTCGAAATTGAAACTGAAACTATAACAGCTCAATTTTTTTTTTTTTTTTTTTTTGAGGATATGACAAAAAGTTGGAAAGAACATAATAGAGGAAGGGAGATAAACCTTGAAGAGTTCTCCTCAGCTCTAATTGCAGTCGGCTTGCCAAGTTGGTTTCATAACAAAAAATGAACAGAATAGAGGAAGGGGGGTCACCAGGGCAGGGGTGAGGCGGCCGCCAGGGTTAGGGGTGAGGTGGTCGCCAGGGTTAGGGGTGAGGCGGTCACCAGGGCAGGGGTGCTCGGGAGACAGAGGCGTACCCTCTGTGAATGGAACCTCCGGTGAGAAAGCGGCGGCGAGAGTTGCTACGGCGGCGACGGAGTGTGAGTGAGTTGCTACGGCGGGAAGGAGGTTACGATGTGAGAGAGGCTGCGATGTGTTTTGGGTTTTGAACGAGAGAGTTCGTAAATTTGGGTTTCGAACGAGGGTTTTGAAAAACCCTGGAGAAGCGCGGGAGAGATGCCAATTTTCAGCTGAAATTGGTGCGCGCCTGCGCGGGTTTATGCGCGAATATTTTCAGGTTTACTATCGGCTGTTTATAAAACAGTCGACAGTAAAGTATTTTTGTCAGTCTTTTATAAATAATTGACACTAATACTAACGATTAGCGTCAGATTTTTATTTTAACCGATACTAATAGTATTAGTATCGCATTTTTAAGACGTCCAATACTAATGAAGCGACACTAATTGTACATTCTCCACTAGTGTGGATTTCTTATTTAGTTTTATTTTTCAAAAACTTCAATTGTAATTTTGAGAGAGGACTAACTTTGACTAACCACAACTTTATGCAGGAAACTCTGTTTTAAGCGTTCGACCATTTTTCAGAAAACTTGAGAGGATGAGACCACATTTGAGCATTTTGAGCATTCAACCACTAAAGGTTTACCTTACAAAATATCCTGCACACTCAAAATTACAAAAAAAAAATACCGTTTATAACCTCAAAACTTTAATTGAAGTTTATGAAAAATAACGATAAGTCAAAAACCTATCGTATAGATTTGAAACTTAAAACTTTGATCTAAGTAACTCAGTAAATTGGTTATATAATAAATTTGTAGAGTACCATTTTTTGCTATTTTGGATTTCTTTTTTTTACTATTTTTTGCCATTTTATTACTGTTATTTTTCAGAAACTTCAATTAAAATTCTTTGGACAAAATCCAATTTCTTGGAGCATACACATGGAGTATGAATTGCCTTATTTGTCCAATAATTAGATGTAAAAAGTATTTGCGGAGCAATTTATATTGATCAATTGATTGGATTTTGATATAATATATATACATTTTTCTCATATTATTGATTGAAATATATCCAAATACATGTATCAAATCAAGTAAGATAATACTAGAGATGCGTGCGTAATTCATACTGCATATCCAAATTTATTTTTAATAATTCTTATGTTTGTCACGAAACGTATAGGCTTTTAATACCTAGTTTTACTCAATCTAGTTGTAAGCTTACAATAGAAGTTGGGTATAGCTGGGTGTCGAATCAACAGGGACAGTTTGATAATTACCGGACTCCACTTAACTCACATAAATTCTAAAAGTTTGAAGTGGTGATTTAGGAGTAATTTGGAATCTAAACAATTCAATGTAAATATTCAAAACAATAAGGATTTTTGGTTTTGTTTTAATATGAATAAAACGGGATTTCTAGGATTTCTGATCTCATCTCAGCTTAGCCTCAAGGTGCCCGATCCGTGCACTTTCATGCACGGGCCGTGCGTAAGATACACGGTCCGTGTGGCCCTCGAGTTAATATAGCAGCTACTAATTTTCGTGCTTTTTCTTTGTGCAAGGTTTATATTGACCGTACCTAAGTCCCTAAATCTCAACTGTCATTTGTTGAGTTAATTACTTGGTACGGAACTCAATTTCTTCTCTCTCAGGGTTCTTAAATCTCAACCGCCGTTTGTTGGCTTAATTAACCTAAGTCACTTGTCGGTTTACTAAAGATATCATCAATCTTTCGATGCGAGAAAAATTTCACCTTTCGGTTACTACTTGATTTCACCTTTCAATTCACAAACCTATCTCATGTACCTAGTTTGGTCGATTGAATATCAGGGTTTTACAACTACCATCTAGATGTGGCCATTCAACTAACGGATTAACCAATCAATTCAAATAATTTCAACTAAGCAATAAATTACTACACAACAAGCAAGCACAGAATTCAACACAATTTTCAAGTAAACTAGCAAGTAAAACTAAACATTCGACTACATCGTAACCCTAGAAACAAAGTATTTAGCCTAGCATAGTTAAAAAGCAAATAAAACAAATAAAGTTCATAGTTGTAATGAAAAAACTCGAAGAAATGGTTCGCGAGAATCCCCCTTTTGTCTATCCAAAATTCACTTTTATTGCCTCCCTCAGGACCTTCCACAGCTAGCCTCTTTTCCTTATTTGGTCATGGTAATTTCCTGAAATGTCATGCACGGTCCGTATGTATTGGTGCACGGACCGTGTGTTGAGCTACAATAAGCTCTTATAAAGAGGTAAGCAAATAAATGGAGAATCACACAAGAAACCAAGACAACAGGCAAGCAAGCACAAGAAATTTGAGATGACACAAGATTTTATGTGGAAACTATTTCGGAAAAAAATCACAGGAGCACACGGTACAAATCCACTAAATCAAAGAGTTTTACAAGTACAAGGAGATTAGATTTCTCAATAGCACTCTCTCACACACTCTCTTACAAGTTTCAAGAAGCAAAAGCAAAATAGGTAGCGCCTATTTATTGACTTCAACTCAACACCGTGTACCTGCGTCTTGGTGAGGTGGAGTGTGCACAGTTGTGTGAATCTTCAGTCCATGATTGGGTGTAATGTGCACGGTCCATATGCAAATGGTGCACGGTTCGTGTATAGACCTTTAGACTCCAAGTTCTTTCTTGATTTCGCCAATTTTCTGCAAAGTAAGAACCAAAACACAGCAGTACCAAATCCCCACATATATGCAATGAAATGAACATAAATTCAGAATTTTAGATACAGGTTTTAATACAAAGTATGGTGAAAATATAGATAAAATGGCGAGATATCATCTTCAATTCTCTATCAATATAAAAAAAAAACATAAATATAAAATAATTAACGAAACGGTCCGAGTCAATGTGAGGCTAGCTATTCAATAATTTCGGCAGATGTATTAATTTATAATTTTATTATCTCTTATAAAAAACAATACTAAAGACACATTTGAACATATTATATAACAAAATAAAAAATAAAATAAATAAATAAATGAACATGAATCTGATATTAACTGATGTTTTTGCTGATGTGGATCTATATGGTTGAATACCAGTAGTTGTAAAATGAATGTCTGATAACTGATATCAAAGTGTTAGTACTAGCTGACTTTGTAATGATTTTCATGTTAATAAAAATCGGTGGATAATTTCACTTATTAAAAAAATTTAACTTGAATCAGAGACCTCGCACCTAGTTGCTGGATAACTTTTTTAAGACCGTTGCCAATGATGTAGGAGTGCAAACGGGTCGGATATTACCCGATCATATTTGAATCCGTATCTAAAAATTAAATACGAATGTCTGCATATCTGTGCAGATACAGATATGGATATGGTTTTAAATTTTAATTATCCGTATCAGAATAGTAAATATATAATATATATATAATTTAAGAGTAGAACTAGGGTGTTCTTAAGCTCACCAAAGTATTTGGTGAGTTTAACTTCAAAATCCATCAAATCGATTTCAAATGACAAATTCGAACCGTTGAAATCCGCCTACCTTACGAGTGATGCGTCTACATGTGAAAATTTTAAACACTAAAATTAATTTAGTATAAAGTCAAGCGGTCAAAAAAATGTTCAAAAAATAAATGCACTAAAATTAATTTATTAACCTTCTAATTTTGACCAATTGACTTTATACTAAATTAATTCGAATGTTTAAAATTTTCACATATAGACGCATCACTCGTAAGGTAGGCGGGTTCCCACGGTTCGGATTCGTCATTTGAAACCGATTTGATGAATTTTGGAGTTAAGCTCACCAAACACTTTGGTGAGGTTAAGAACACCCTAGTTCTATTCATAATTTAATATATATTATAAAAAAATTATGTTATTCACTATTATAAAAAACAGATATTCATATTAGTTTAATATTCAATCCGTATCCGTATCTGAAAAAGAAAATAATCGGATATCTGTTTGCAACCCTACAATGATGTGATTTGTGTGTTGAAAACTTGCTATTGTCCAATTAAGGAGTCAGTCAGCTGGTGTGTGTGGCTGAGGCAATTATAGGGATCCCAGTGGTTTTTAGAGGGATTTATTTTTCTTAGCAATCATAGTGTTATTTATTTAGACGGTTTTTGTAATCATAATTTTTGTTAGTAATATAAATGGGATTTAAGCCCTTTTGTCCAAAAAAAAAAAAAATTGTTTAAGAGAATTCAGGTTTATCCTTAGAAATGTACATATCCTAAGATTGAACATAATTTCCAGTTTGGATGGCCTTAGGCTTTTTAATGTTAATTTAGAATTAATTAAACTTTTTATTTTCTTTTATTCGAAAGTCCGTAGGCCAAATGGGTACGTATAACAAATGTGCATTTCTGTCACTAGACATGAGTTGAGTGTATTAATTGTTGGTCCTAAAAAACTGACAACATTTCTGTCATGAATATGCAATTGCGGTGATACAGTTTGTATGTTTAAATTGAAGAAAAGGAACAGCATTTCTTCATTCCTGAGAACCTGTCTTGGTAGGGGTGTAAACGGATCTGATCCGGATCCGAATCCCAAAAATTACTTCCATTATCGGATTTGTATATGTATTTGAGACTATGTATTCGTATCTGTATCCAAAAACTATAACAAATAAACATACGGTTTGATCTCTAACTATCTGTAATTATTTGTATCTGATCGTTTACACCCCTAAACCACAACAAAGATGTACTCTATGTTCTTAAAATAATTTATTAAACTACATATACATACTAATGATTTATTACTTGTATTTTTAGTTGTATAGTATTGATATATGACTTTGTTGAGAAAGTAGAAACAAAAGTTGCAGCTAGTTCAAGACTCTTTTAATTTTTTTTTTTTTTTATCCTATATGCTTAGAACAAAATATTATCAAAGTTAGGTTGATATATTCTGATGAACAATATAATACTATGACATAGTTAGTGACTATAATTTTGATAAATGATATAGGTTTTGTAATTAACAAACTTATATGAAAAATATTAGTTCTAATTTGTGAAAGGAAAAAAAAAATTATATTAGATGCTGTCAAAATGTACATTAGTAATTTTTTTTAATTATCTAAATTATAGTCATATTCGTATTCGTATCAGTCCAATATTCAATCCATATTTATATTCGTTCAATATCCGATTTGTATTTATATATGAGATTCTCATCCAAAAAATTATGACCGATAAGAATACGATTTGATCACTATTTAATCCGTACTGACCATTTACACCCCTAGGTCTTGGTCTAAAAAATTCAGTGTTCTCCGTGTAGAAGGTCAAAGATTCAAAACTCAAAAAAATAGTAATTTATTAAGATTAAATAATTAAGTAGTTTGACCTAGCCTTTACTAAAAAAAACATTTCTTCATTTCTGATCGCAGAAAGCTTTGGATGGTTTCCTGTATTACGAAGAAAAAATGAAAGATAATCATAAAGTTTTTTTTTTTTTTTTTTTTTTGCGTGAATCGCACGGACACAGTAATTCTGATTTCTTTTTCTTTTTTTCCAAAAAAGAGACTTATTTTTAGAAGATGGTAAGAAAATTTTGGAGAAAATAAATAAGTACAAAATGGAGTGTGGTACCTTTATTTTTTTTGTGATGATGAATGTGTGGTACCTAATTATTCCAGGCTGAAGGAACAACTCGAGACCTTTCCCAAAACTCAGTTTCAAGGCATGTGCAATATATTTTGTGATTACTTTATTCTCAAGCAAAAATTAATTGTTTACTAAAAAGATTGAATTATTTAAAATAGAATCCTGCAATAGTGTTTTCCCTTTATTTCCTTTTGCGTGTAATTTTTGGGTTAATTTTTTTATATCATTTAATTTTGTTTAGCTTTTGTTCATGTCTCCTCCAGTCCTCCATATTGTAGATTTTTTTTTATAAACCACAATTAAAAAAAAAAATTATGAAACCAACCTGATTTTTTTTTACAAAAATCATAAGAACTGAAATGCCATTTTAGCTTGATTTTTTTTTTTGAGACTGAAATAACAATTTGGTCCGAGATATTTTCACAATTTTTTAATGTATTTTTTCTCGAAATATGTGAAAACGGCAATTCGGTTCCAAAAAATAAAAGGGACCGAAATGACATCTCAATTCTTATAGTTTTTGTAAAAAACAAAGCAATCAAGTTAGTTTGGTAAAATCTATTTTTTTTGTTTATGGTTTCTAAAAAAAATTCCTTATTGACAATTTTAGTAGGTCGTTCGCCTACTAATTTTATCTATGATTTTTTTTTTTTAGTTTACTATATACGCAATGAATATATATAAGAAAGGTTAAGTTGTAAATGAACCATTAATACTCCGTCATTCAAATCCATAATAGTTACAACAACATCAAATCAAGACGGAAATAAATTAGCACAAAAATCTCAACATGCAAACACACTCCATATCACTATAAACACAATCAATAATCAGCAAAACAACAAGAAATAATAAAGACCCACGCACAAGATAATAATAATAATAAAAAAAAACTAAGGAAAATGCCTGACTTAACCCTGTTTGCCATACGGCTGTAAAAGCTCTAAATACACCTTAGTTGTGTACAATCAGACCTGGATGAGAATTGGAGGTGTACGAACACGTGGCAGTGAATGAGAGGGATGATGGGAAGCCATGCGTGGTGCTTCATCCATGAAAGGGAAGAGGAGAGAAGAAGAGGGAAAAATTCAATAATGAAATGGTTATAATAGTTCTCCCTTTTTTTTCTCTGAATTTTATTGGAGAGTGTGTGTGTGCATGGTGCTCTGAAATTGGCGTTTTCTCTCTGGTATTGTTGCCCCTTACGCTAACGCAATTGTTTTCAAAAGTTCCCCATTAAAATAATCTGCTAATGGATATGTATTATGGCCAATCGGTCATAAGATAATTTATACATGAAATTTAAAATTATATTAAAAATTATTTTTTAATCATGGGTAAAGTTAACTACAATATGGTTTGGTACGGTTAACTAAAATATTATTTTTAAGTTCGAATTTAGTACCTACTACTATATATAATTTGAATGCTTTGAACTTTTATCTCATTCTAAAACCAGAGAAATAAATATAATTTGAAAAGTATATGTTTGACTTATCAATCAAATAAAAAAAGTCAATAATTAAAATTCCTCGTGTGAAGTAAATTTAGTTGTTTTTATTGAAGTCACAAATTTTAAGTTCATAATAGTTTTGCCTCTCTTTTTAAAACATATGCAATTTGTTTAGGTGTTATAAAATAGCATAAGGTCTTCTGTGTTACGGTCTCAAAAATCTATTGTATAAATTTCAGACTTCAATCTAAATAGCTCAGTAAATTACTTATACAATAAATTTGTAGAAAATTTTTAAATTTATTTTAATATTTTTTATGATTTACAAAAGATGACAAAAAGTAACTTAAAATAAAAAAAATTATCAATATTTTAGACTATATTTTGCAATCTTTCATAAATCATAAAAAATAAAAAATAGTAAAAAAATTTCCTCATTGTTATCTAGGTTTTTTGAATTCCGCTTATCATAATTTCAGTTCTCAATAGTTTTACAAGAACAATATTATCTTTTTCTTGTTTCTTCTACCCGCTGACAATATTTTTTTTTCATATACAGTGCCATAATACACGCAAATTTAAAAGAGAAAAGAGAAAATATAAAAAGATAAAAGTAGAGAATCCAGCATAACCCAGTTGATTTTCGACATCGTTTTTTTGTGCATAAATGCAAATTTGAAATCAAGCTTCTATACTTTTTAAAAAGAAAAAAGAAAGCCTGGCCCTTCTTTCCCTCAAAAAAAAAAAAAGAGGTAAAAGAAAGGGGTGTGCAGAGGGGGGAAAAAGAGAAGAAAGATTTTGTCCTAATACAAACAGAAATATACCAGAAGTTTTTTCTAGCTTGCCTTTCTCCCTCATTTATTTCAACCATATAAAATCTACAGAACTCTCTCTGTCACCACCAAGATAAACAAAAGGCACCATACAACAAAAGGCCACATTAAGCTCTTATTATCAAAACCTAAAAAGCTTGCAAAAATATTGTATTGCACCTGATATATATGGTGCCTTTTGTTTGAATTAAAAGCCTATAAACTCCTACAATTCTTCAAGACTGTTATACTGAGAATGAGACGCGGCAATAAGTGCAGCTCCAATTCCCGATCCGTCATTCGCAAGTTTTACTGTAAAAGGACATGCTTCCTCGCCAAGCACCTGAGTGAGGCTTCTTTCGAGGCAATTCCTGAAAACTGTGTTGTGCTCAAAAAGGGCCCCATCGATTGCAATGACCCTCTTGTGATTACTTTTACTGGAGGGATCCTTTCCCAATTTTTTCAGCACACCGGCAATGCCAGCTGCAGCCAACTGTGCAGCCCGTCTTGTGATGATATCACACACTTGCACCACCATCTTTCTTGTTTCAAAACTGGAGTCAATGACCTGGTTCATTATTGGGGATAATGGAAAATTATACAATTATGATATACACCATAAGGAGTTCCTGATTGAGTTTCATTGTGCAATTCAGTGCTGCACAGATTGGGGTTTTGAGTCAGTTAACCATCAATGAAGCAATTATACATCGATAATGATCCATTCAATCATCAAATTCACCTTAGATAGTCTCAATTTGCTTAACAGTTCAATATAACAAAAATAAATATGACACAAAAGAGAGAAGACAATTCAATAGGGCATATGTATATATTTTTATGCTGGACCCAACTGAAATTGAACAGCAAACCAAATTTGCACAGCAACAACCTACTTTTTACTTCTATTTAAATAATCAGGCCTTGTCAAGTACAATATCCACTTTACCAAATGATACAAATAAGGAAATAGAATTACTATGTGCAAACAAAGAAGTATGCACTGAGTTTATGGTACTATGCATAGCACAGATTGGTCCATAATACATATCAATATTTTCGTTTTCTAAATCCTAACAGTCGATCCGAACCTTTCAACATAATCCCTATATGAATATGTAGTTGCAGACCGAATTTTATATTTTTTTACTATTTTTTAAGATAGGTAGAAAATCACTTAATCTAAAAATTCTAGACCATCCAAAAACAGTGTTTTTCTACCCATCTTAAAAAATAGTAAAAAATATACAAAAAATAAAATTCGGTCTGCAAATAGATATTCATATGGGGAATCATGTTGAACGGTTCGGATCGACCATTAGGATTTTGGAAACAAAAAAATTGATCCGTATTGCGAACCAATCTGTGCTATGCATAGTACCATAGACTCACTCATTAAGAAATCAAGGTCGAAATACTGAATTGTGAGTCCATAAATGTTAACCAAAACAAAATTTTAGAAATGCAGTTTGGTACAGTAGTCAAAATGTACACCGTGTATGAATACTTGGGAGATCAATTCCTCCTAAGGTCATTAATTTTTCTTAAGATAGTCAACATCTTTTGTAAATGCTGTTCACCTGTGTTGGTAATATATATTTTTTAAAATTTGGTAATATTAAATTTTTTTATTATGATATAGCTGCAGCATTGGGCTTTTATCTGCTAAAGATCATATTATCCACCTTTCTAAATGTTATTTTTCAGGCCTAGTCATTGTAAAATGAGCGAAGCACCAAATTATCTACACTATCGACTTCTTTTGCCTTGAAAAACAGAGTATAAAAAATAAAACAGGGACGGGAAGGATAAAAGCACAGTGCAATATGGTCCAAGAAACTTATGAAAATTGGGAGAGAGAGAAGTAATACCCCAATATTCTCCTTTAATTTAGTGGCTACGACTTCAAGGTCGGGTGAAATGTCATGGTGCATTGATGAAATATCATGACTCCTGAAACAAATGAATAGGATAAATTACATACCTATAATCAACTGATTGATCTTAAAAAGTACCATGTGTTCAAATAACAAAACTAACACATGCACGTATGAACAGCACCGGTACCAACTCACCTCAGAATGAAAGGAGCTCGAAGCTTAGAAGGAACTGTTTCGCCAAATAATTCAGCCTCCTCTGCCATCTTCAACAGTACTCTCCTTACTATATCTCCCAAATACATTCCTGATATCAATTTTTCATATATCTGACACCAAAACCAACTTAGTAAATGCCTAACATACAAAAAACAATTATTGAAAAAAGGAACTCCTGAAGCACAAGATCACTCCATTATCTGATGAAATATACCTGCTCTCCAGGGTTTAAACTTTCTTCATCTAATGCTCGGTCAAATTCTGTGATCGGGAGATGCGACGACTTGAAATTTCCCCATTCCATATTTATCACCTACATTTAAAAAAAAGTAACTTATTAAAATTATATAATGCTTAGAAATAATTAGAGAAATATATGTATAAAAGACAGTTGATAGTAGATCTGATCATACCAAAACCTTATAAATGTTGTTTGAACCAACACATGTATATGCGTCTTCTTCAGTTCAATAGTTCTAATACAAATACAGAGTACCAGTACTTCTAATTCTTGGTACATAACAGTGGCTCTAATAGTCTTGGAAATATAAAGAAAAGTTACCATTTCTCCTGATTTGGGAAGGAGGCCGTGCCACTTTGGAATGTTACTAGCCCTTTCCACATAGGCTGCATTGGTTCCCGTCCCCAAAATGACTGAAACTGTTACATCCTCGTCGTAGTACCTTCCTCCAGCTAATGTCCCAACTGTATCATTTATCTGACAAAAAGAGTAGATGCAATTTAAAATGCCTTCTTATTTCTCATTACATGATCCTTGCAAAAGTACTTAAACAACATAAGTTTTGACAGACCAGAGCAGCGACACGCATATCTAAACCTTGCTTATCCATTGCCGCTGTCAATTCAGCCACCACATCTTGCCCAACCTGATCTCACAAAAGAAAATTTAATCAAGTTAAAATTTTAGACATTAATACATTACCAATGCAATTCAAATTGGTATTCACTTAAAAGGTGCTCCCTGACAAAAATTAAAGTTTCCTTGTAGAGAACTCTTTTGAAAGCAGAATTAGTACAGTACTAATTCTGTTAACAACTTACAAATAAGTAAATAAAGGACCCCCCCCCCCCCCCCCCCCACCCCAAAAAAAAAAAAAAAAAAAAATGGAAACCTCTTCAAACTCTTCAGCTCCAGAGTATCCCCCAAGGTACCTGACCCGTGTAGAATACTCATGGCCGAGCCAAAATCAATTCGATGACTATTTGAAATATAGGGAGGTCCAGTATAAGATTCATGACAGATTAAAACAGACTACTCAGATCTCATGCTAGACAGTCAGGTAATGCACTGGATCTGACTTCTAGTCCCACGCCCGAAACCCAACAGTCCCCCATCAAAAAATATATAATAAATAAATAATTCATTAATTAATAAAAGAGCATACTAAGTAAAAGGTAACAACTAACATGCAACTAAAGGTGCATTTCATAATTTGAAAAAAAAAAAAAAGGTGTTTTATTTACAAAAAAAAAAAAAAACGTTACCGCATCCTCAATGGAGAAGCCTTTGGTCCATTTTATGAGTGTGCCAGAAGCAATAGAAGATTGCCTGACGGGAAAGGAGAAGGTGAAACCGAGTTCCCTCTGGCGACCGTCAAACACCTGAAATTTATCTCCCTCTGTTGCCACAAACTTGGCCAGTTCTGAGGCTATGAATCCAAAAAGCTCCTAATGTGCATTTGTTCCAAAATTCAAAGACCAAATGAAATTAATCACTTTTGTGTTTATTTAGAAGGATTGGTTTAGTCATAATTGCACCTAGTCTATATCTTTGTGCTTATTGCAAACAACATACATATGTTTAAACTTTAAAGTTTTTTTTTTTATAATACGATTAAAGAGTTCGTTATATGAAAAGAAAGAATTGGACACACTCAGCCAATAATTTAAGTTCAATTTTTTTTTTTTATTATTTGTAGGAGGAAGATTGTCAAAAATCAGAATATACCCCTTTAGACACCTTTAACTTCTGACTGGGCGTTATTTCTTAACATGCTGGTTGGTGCTTGCTAATTAATATACTAAAAAATATAAGGTTATATTTGCATAGAGAGCAAAAACAGAGACTATAAGTATACACTCACCCCAGAGTTTCCAACCATGATATGGGGTGGAATGGAGATCTCCTTTGCATCTTTATTAACAATTCGTTTCTCCCTCCCTCCCAATTGTACTCGCAAGACGCGAAAATTTGTTCCTCCAAGGTCTAATGCATAAAATAACCCTTCCTCGTCCCTAATTCAAAATATTAATTTAACCAGAGTCAGAATTATCAAAGCAGAGCTCACAAATCGACCATGCATGCATGATGCATCCATGAGCAAAAATTTCAGATCTTTCAAATTCAGCCAAAATACAAAATTGAACACAAAATAAAAACGAAATACCCAGTTGGAAGGCTATCAACGTAGGTAAGAAGCATTTTTAGGCGACTGCCCCCTTCTAAGGCCAACCCTGCATGCATCTCCACCTCCATAGCATCAGCGAGCTGCCTCAACCTCTCCAGTGGAGATGCACAGGTCCTCTCCAGTTCTGCCACCATCTCCTCGGCCCGGGCCAACTTTGCATTACCCTCCTTTTTTCTATTCAACTTCTGGTACCACATCACACCAGATACCGCCACCGCCGTGGTAGCGGCCACTGCCATGGTCGTCTTTATCATCGTCTTCTCCATTTCAGGTACGAATAGCCTGTACGGATCTTGTTCTTTTACAAAATGAAAAGTTGGAAAACGGATCAAAGACGGGAGCTTTTCATCAAACGAAAGAGAAGAGGAACAAAAGTTTATAGATATTTGCGCATGTGCGACAACCCGTTATCTATCAGGATAAAGTTAGTAAAGAATAAAATAGCAATGGTTCTTTTCTTTATATTTTTGCCTTATTGGGATGGGGGAAAGAAGGCCAGCAATATAATTCAGCTGATGAATTTTTGTCTTCATGCAGTTTATAACGTGGAGGTATGGAATATGGAGCAAAGAGAGAGAGACAAGCGGGAGAGACTTAATTTTGCAAAAGTTTGGCACCTTATTTATACTTTTGTACTTTAAATGGGACGATCTCTCATCTCTCGTGAAAAAGATAGGGACGTGTTTTTTTTGCATATATACCCTCTGGTAATATAGATATTACTAACTTGTTTTGGACAATTTAGATTTTAGGTTTCAATGTTCTGAAATGATCAAAACTGATAAATAATAATAATAAGATATAAATAACTCCACTGACTAAGAACATTTGGATATAGATATAAATTACAATATTACATTGAATTGGAGCATTATATTACTATACTTAGGGATTATATCCTGCTTTAAATTGTGTACGTAAGAAAACTAAGACATAAATAAATTTCCACTGAATTAATGGAACATTTAGATATATATATATAGAATTTCTATATTTAGAGGTTATGTCCCTATTTAAATTATTTTTTTTTTGAGAAAAAATAGAAGTCGTGCTCCCATTTCATTGATATAAGGTTGTTACATGGTTTTGTAACAGCAAAAAGAAAAACAATGCAGCTCATGATGGTGAGCTTAAGCTAGAAGAGAAAAAAGGGAAAAAAAAATATGTGCAGTAAGTAAATTACACTGAATTGGAACATTTGAATATGGATTATAAATGACTATATTTAGGGGTTATGTCCCGATTTAAATTAAGTAAGAATGTGTGCCTGGAGAGTTCCATATGTTGTTGAACAGTTCCACTTAAAAAGGGATGAGAGAATCAAATTGTTTCATGTTCGTAAAGAACTGTGGATGCTTATAATGATAATTCCAAAATGTAATTTTTTAAAAAAAAATTATGACTATATTGCATTAAAGTTTTTTGTGAATATACTGTCATACAATAAAAAAAACTGGCATTTTAAACTTACACTTGCTTCTGCTCTAGCCTCTAGATTACTCATGAAAAGAAATTTGATACATGTCAAATTTAAGCTATTCTCTTTTATACCGTTCTAAAGACGAATATAATTTTATACTTGCTTTGCATGCATGTAAATTGAAACAATATACTTTAGAGCTATTTTTGTTGTCTTTTATAAATTAACAAATTTTATAATTTAGTTTTAATTATATTTCTAGGTAATTAAATTAGGGACATCTATAAAAAAAATTTAGCGATGATTTTATATTAATAAGTCCAATAGTTTAAAAAAAAAAAAGATTATTTTATGCCAAAGTATGGGAACGTTAAAATAGTTTGGTTAATTTGGTTTAAGCTAAACCAAAGTTAGTTTGAATAAACAGTTTGATTTTCTTATTTATTTAATTTTGTCGAGTTACAAAAATGCTAGTTAAGTTTTCGGCTTATGCTCGATTTGTCAATTGAAATTCAAATAATTGGACAAATTAAATGAATAAAAATGTTAGTAGATATTAGTATAATGTAATATTATTGTAATCTCAGTCGAATTTTTCATACTATTTCGGTTTCTCCGAATTAAAGTCTGATTAATTTACTTGAATTTTTTAATTGAATTGATAAGTTATTTAATTCGTTCAATTTATATTTATACAAATCGAATATAAATTTAGTTATACTCAAACCGACCAATTGATGACTAAAATATTGTTGACTTAACTTAATTTATACTATTACGTTAAAAGAAGAGGTTATATTAGTAAAATTTTACTTTTGTTTGACAATTGACCAATGCGACGGCGGGAGAACACAGAACTAGGCAGAGAGAAGAACCGAAAAAGATAAGATCATGTAGAATCGGAGATGAAAAGTAAAACCATGCTATCATGTGAAAAGGAAAGGTCGTGTTAGTAATATTTCCCTTGTTTGACACTTGACCGACGCAACGGCGGGAGAAGAGGAAGACGTATCACCCCAGGTACCTGAGGTCCAAGTGTCAAATCTGGACCGTCCTTTTTACTTGGCACGCATCTCAAAGAAGACCCTATAGTTTTAGTAGGCACAGGATCGAATGTGACTCAGCTGAGATTAATCTAGGCCGTCTGTTTTATTAGATTGTAGCTCAGGTACCTGAGGGGACACGAACTCGGAGAAGAGATACAGATACGGTTCAGATCGACATCCGCTTGTAGTTTTACCAATATCCGATCCGTTTACACCTCTAGCACTAGGGGTGCAAACAGATTGGATACGGATCAGATAGTGGTAAAACTATATACGTATCTGTTTTTATTTTTTGGAAACGGATACGGTTTGAATATTAAATGGATATGAATACGGATCGGATATTAAACAGATACTAATACAAATATGGATATCATTAGAATACATAATGTGGATGTTGTACTAAAATTAACTTATTATTCGACAAATTATTTTTTTCAAATAAAAATTATTTAATAAACACAATTATTGTCAGTCTCCCAAATAATAATCACACTATCATCTATCATCTCCGTATGTTATTATTTAATTTTTATTTATTAAAATCATGTTTATATTAATTCATTTACATTATTATAATAATCAATCGTAAAAAACAAAATTTCTTACTATGCTAAAATCTCTTGGCTTAAAGCACCAGAAGTATTTTATAACTATCTTTTGAAATTATAGATGCAACTGTCTTTTGGTATGTTTGAAATTTCAATGTACTTGAAAGAATACAAGTTGACAGCTGTTTGCATTTTATGATTGTGGAGTAAGAAGTGGAGTGAACCCCTTACTTCATATTTAAGGAGTCAAATGAGGAGTAAGATGGAGTAAGAGGTGAGCTAAACCGGAGTGACTTATTCCATCTAGAGAAGTAGTTTAGCTTACTCTACCAAACATAATTAACTTACTCCACCTTAGTTTGGAGTAAGCAATTTACTCCGGTTTAAAGTTACTCCACAATCAAACATGACCTATGTAGTGGGTTTTACGGAGCAGATGGTTTAACAGATATCCAAAATTTAAAAATTTACGGATACGGATAATTATCCGTATCCGTATCCGTATCCAAATATTCAAATATTCAAATCTGCAAAATTTCAGATACGGATCCGGATCCGTACTGATAATATCCGATCCGTTTGCACCCCTATCTAGCACTAAATCTAGAGTTCCATACTAACTATATACAAAGGAATAATACAAAAAAATAATGGGTTAAATCATTGGGCGATTGTTTTTTTAGAGGAAGAGGTTCAAATGGTCAAATGGTCAGATGGCACCTCATTTCTACGTGGCACTAGAATAGAGTTTGTATTGATTACGTACAACTCCGGTTTCTGATTTTCTGCGGCATGTATCTGTAGTTCTCATTAGGTGTTTTATTGGAGAAGCTCATCTAACCGCGGTAACAACTTAAATAAAAATCTGTAATTCGATAATAATTTGAGTATAATTTAAAAATAATTTAAAATTATACATTAAGTTCAGACTATAAATGTTAGTTTCACAAAAGAGCAAAAAAGTGAAGTACGGAAAAAATTAGCAAATAATCGGAAAACCGAATAATACACGGACTGATTTGTCAATAGCTCAAATCAAAATTATTCATAAATAGTTTACAAATCTTTTTACTATGCATCTAGCTAGGCGTTAACCATTTAAATTAAAATTAGTCTATCTTCATTTTTTTGATAAGAATAATTGTTTTAGTAATTAGCTTAAGAAATGTATGTGCTAGCATAGATGTAGTTGGTTCTTAAAAATTAGTTGTTAGGTAGAAATGGCATGTAAAACTAAAAGATCAAGAGCAGGTTAATTAGCGTTACATGTTAATCTTAGCTAAATTAATAAAAACAAATGTTATTATCATTTTCTTTGTGACAAATGCATGGTCTAAAAGTGAAAACTCAAATTAATTTGCGTATCAATTTATAGCATGTACAAATTTTTATCTAACAATATACGTAAGTTTTTACTGAGGTTTCGAATAAGAGGTGGGATTCAATTACACTCTTTTTTTGTGACACCAGAGTACACTCTATATTTTTAAAGTTCAAACAGTTGATTCAAACCGTTCAACATGATAGATATATTAAAATATACTTGCAGATCAAATTTTATATTTTTTTTACTATTTATTAAGATGGGTACAAAAATTCAATGGTCTAAATATAGCGATTTTGTTAAATACTTAATAAATAGTAAAAAAAATAAAAAAATAAAAATTTTGATTTATAAGCATATTTTAATATATCCATTATGTTGAACTGTTTGGATCGACTATTTGAACTTTGAAAATTTTATAAATTGAGAGTGTAATTTGGTGTCAAAAAAAAGATGTAATGAGTCCTGAATTCATTAATTAAGTCATTGGTTTGCTTAAGATTTATTTTAACAAAAGTTCACATGCGTTGTCAATTTAATTAAAAATATAAATTATTAACAATTGATCGTACTACATAAGAGATTGAGGGTTCGAATGATGAGTCTCGAATCCAATATTATTATCAACAAATGTTCATATACATTTTGACTTTTAATAAAAATTCATAACTATCAACAATTGTTGACAACTAGTTTTTTTAATTTAGTGATAAAAATAATATCTGTTGCATAATTGAAATTCAGGTAAAAGTTTTTTTTTATGAATATTTAAAATCTGATTAGCTTCACCTCCGACCTTTACTATAAAAAAAACTATATAATTTTTTTTAACAGTAATTATCAACAATTGTTATTTCAGACTTTTAGTTCAAATCAATGTGTACTTTGATATCAGTGAGTATAACTTCTTCTTCTTTTTTTTATATAAAGTGAGTGTGCATTTAAGTATTTTATTATGGTCTGAGGTGTATTAGACTTCTTCTTCTTTTTTATATAAAGTGAGTGTGCATTTAAGTATTTTATTATGGTCTGAGGTGTATTAGAGTACGAGTGAGCTTATACACCATGTATAAATGTGAATTGGCCCGTACAATAAATTAATATTTTTATTTTTTTTAAGTTCAAATAATTAATTCAAAATTATTTAATATGATATAAAATTTTGCTTGTTCATCAAATTTTACATTTTTTTACTAGATAGAATCATTTGATCTTAAAATTTTAGACCATTCAACAGTAGTGATTTTCTACATGTTTAGAAAAATAATAAAATTAATTTTTAAAGAAAATAAAATTTATTTTGAATATGTTCACATAAAGATTATGTTAAACAGTTCAAATTAATTATTTAAATATAAAAAATAAAAATATTAATTTATATTTTATAATACAAACTAATCCACGCCACGTACCATAGCATCATTCTGACTGAGAGTGCTGTAAAATGTGGGGATACTAGAGGCGAGTACACAGACGTTTATATACCATGTGTGGTAAACAAAATGAATATTTTTTATTTTCAGGAAAGCAAACTAAAGAAATTGAAGACAAGGTGAGACTAGAATGGAAAAAACATAACGTACTGTGCCATGCTGTATTGTGAGTAATTCGCTATAATTTTAGTCTCGTGTTATAACTAAGTTAATTTTTTATGTGTTGTGACTAAAATATTAAGGAATAATCACACCATGCGAATGATCACACCACTTAAGTCATGTTGTGCCTAAACGTGACGTGACTCGCATGATCATTTAATCATAATTTAAATTAATTTATTAAAATTTCACTATTTAATTAAAATTTAACGGTTCTAATTACACATGACTCGCATGATCACGTGTTATATTGTGACTAGATTTTTACGTACAATATTATGCTAATTTTTTTAAAAATAATCACTATACTCAAATAATTATAATATAGAATACACAAATTACAATACATAACCTACATATATTGTGCCGTTCTGTGATGTAGCCGGCTCTGACCTATCATTTTTTCCAGTCTACATAAGACACTGAAGACAGGTAGAGCTAACCAATTTGGGAAAGTGAGCCGAAGCAATGGGCTGAAATATAATACAATATATTCAGTGCGCATTTTGATTGACGCCAAATGGAAAGGGACTGCGATATACCAAAAAGTTTAGCTTGGACCATGTCAATACTTGTCGTCTTTAGCTTTTCTGAACCGCCATGGTGCCTTTCACATCATTTGATCAATCAACCTAGTTTGGTAATATATTTATATTGAATTCAGACTTGAACGCTACGTAGACGGTAAATCTCGACGCGGGACCGACTTAAAATTTTCTCATTCAAACTTCCTTTAAAGCGTCGAAGCATTAAGTTTTTTTTATTCTATTCTATAGTTTATTTAAATAAGGAAGTTAAGTAAGTTTTAAACAAAGTTGTTTTAGGCTAAATCAGTATCAGTATCAAATGAACTTAGATAAATTATTGTTAAAAAATGTTTTCGTAAATGTTTTAGGCTAGTGATGTTTAACAATCAATTTCTGAATGGGCCTGTTTAAGAAACTAAAAACCTTGAGCTTAAATTTTTATTCTAGTTAATATGTTAATGTTGTGGGCTAGTTAATCTTTTTGGGTAGTAGAGATTGTTCTAAATATAGCCCATATATTCTTTCCAAACCAGCCTGTAGGCCTCGAAATCTGTTTGTATAATTGTTAACGCTTAAACCAGCCCACAGGCCTCTGAATTTATTTTATCATGAAAATCGTAAAACTATTTTACTATTTTAAAAAAAAAAAGTTTCAAAGAAGCCTGCCCATTTTTAAATCCTAAATTTCTATGGTAAAGAAGAACTGGAAAACTGAGATCTAAGCATCCATTTCATACTTTTAAAAAAGGATTTGAGCGAAAGGATATTTTGTTTTTGTTTTCCATAATCATCATTCGCCAAGCTTGTTTCTCTAATAGAGAAATGGTCTAAGAGCAATGAAGAAAGATAAAAGGTTAAGAGAAACAGAAGAAAAAGAAAAAAAAACTATTCCTTTTACTGTTGATGAAGAGTTAAATGTTAACTTGATGAATTGAAAAACAGGACAATTCAAAACAGAGCAGAATGTTCAATGATGCTCATCTTTTAATATATGCATATTTAATTCACTGGAACTTTTCTGACATGCTTATGTAATAGTAATACTCAAGTTCATCTCTTTGTTTTTTTGAGTAAAAAGCATCTTTTTATTGTTCTGGTAAAGCTTTCAACAGAAACTTTTCTGTGATACCCATCATCTATTTGATGCAATGTTGCATAATTAATATGTGATATCTATGCAGTTCTGATTTAGGATTCTACAGAGAGATCCTAAAAACTATTTGTTTCAAAATAGAAAGCTATCTTTTATTGTTGGTATTTGAATATTTAAGTATCTGAATGTTTCAAAATAGAAAGCTATCTTTCTCAATTTTGGGTGGGCTCTCAGATTTTGCAGTGAACATTCAAGTCGCACAGTTCAAAGAATTAACACCTCGAGCAGAGAAGATTTGTACGGACGAAGAGATATTATTTCACCATGTGGGCCCCGCATTAACCCAGATGCGGGGCCTAACAGAGAGTGCTGGACTGGGCCATTAATTGCACCTCTCTTAATAGTTTATGATCATGTTGATCTAACAAGGATTATTAAAACCAACTGAAATTGAGCACAAGGTTATTATTCTAATGTTTCTTCATTAGGCCCATAATGAAGGATCCTTTGGAGGTTGTACTGTAACAAATCTACAGTTGAAAACAAACTGATAGCCCAAAGCTTTTACAATAAATAAATTTACTTCAGCACCAAATTAAAGAGAAGCTGAAAAGCACAAGCAAAGTAAAGTAATGGTGCTTTCTTTCACATCATGGGATGTTAAATGCTTCCTTTATATTTCACATTTTTTGTTTTCCATCTCGGATAATCTAGTAGCAGTTGCTAACACCATAAATATTAAGTACATGATTCAGAAACCATTTGACTGAACCCTTAATTTGTTTTTTTTTTTATAAACCATTATTAAAAAAAGGAAATCTACCAAACCAACGTGATTAGTTCATAAGAATTGAATTGTCATTTCAGTCCGAATTTCATTTTTTTTCGGACTGAAATGGTAATTCGGTACGAGGTGGTTTCACATATTTTCAATCCAGCGGCCACAAAAAATTCAAAAACTGTTTGGACCGAAATTGTATTTCGGTTCCACTGCATTATTTTGTTTTTACCCGAGAGCCAACGGTCAATCTCTTCTCTTTGTTCTCATTTGTTCTTCTTTTTTTTCGAACCGAACAAGCTCTCTTTTTTTCAACTATCAAAAATCATTTATTTTTTATTCTAATCACGAAGATTTGTATATTTTTGGAAGAAGAACAAAAAAAAAATAACAAATAAAAAGTTCGGACCGAGTTGTCATTTCAATCCAAACTAAAAAAAAATAATAGACTGAAATGGTATCTCAGTCCATAAATGTTACACCGAAAGCTACATCATTCTAGTACGTACTACGATTGATTGTCAAAAGCTTTCTCATGTATAATTGTATAAAGCTATAGTAACTTTGTCTTACTAGTGAAAACTTAAATTTCTAAAAAGAAACATGTAAAATAAAAATATATTACTTCGTTCAGCTTAGAAAGCTACAAAGATAAAAATAAATACAGACGGGACAACTGAACTAGTCGACTTTAACTGGTGACAACGATCCGATTTTTTTATTTATATCCAAAAAAATATATAAATTTAAAATACTAACCAAACCGTGCGTTTATTTCTAAAACTACCTAAATCGAAAAAAAAATTTTCAGTTTTAACACCAATTTTCGAAAAAAAAATTTCCGATAAATGAATATTAAAACCGGAAAAAATATTTCAGGTAATGAATTTCTGGAAAAAATTATTTTGATTTTGAAATCCAAAACCGGAATAATTTTTTCCGGTTTTAGGAGGTTTTTTTTTTTTTTTTTTTTTTTTTAGGAAAAATTTTTTTCCGAATTTTTTTTTCCGGATTTTTTTTTTCAGTTTTTTTTTTTGTATTAATGTATTAGAAATATTTAATATATTTCTTTAAAAATAGATGAAATATTATATAATTTTCTTTATTTGAAAAACTGCTACTAACTATAGAAAAATTTAAATAAATTGATATTTGTATTAATTCTGTGTATTTTTGAATGATCTACATGCTGGTGTAATCACTTTTGCAGTTTGATTCTTGTATCAGTCCAAATTTGTTGATTTACCAGCAGATGTCAAATTTGATATATACACACATATGATACATATATTTTATATATGTACTTAAATATCATTTTAGATTATTATTTTTTACTATTTTTTTATGTAGGTTACAAATCGATTGATCTAAAAATTCTGATAAAAAACAGTGAATATGTTTAGAAAGATATATAGTACAAAAGAAGAAATAAAATTTAGTTTTCCAAATAATTTTTTATATAGAAAAAATATTTAGTTGTTAGATTCGAATGTTTAAAGACTAAAAATAAAATATAATTTTATAAATCTATATTTCTATAGCACGGGTCGACAGATAACACAGAAGTGGTCAAGTGGACCTCTAAATACTTTTGTAAAAGTACAATTACAAAATCGAATGTTTAAAAACTAAAACTAAAAATATAATTTTATAAATCTATACTTCTATAGTACGGGTAGACAGACAACACAGAAGTCGTCAAGTGGACTTCTAAATACTTTTGTAAAAGTACAATCACAAAAAAAAAACATGATAAAAAATACAATCTCATTTTGGTCACTTAGGATAAATTTTGCGGGTGCTAACGAAGATTCGGATAAATTTTGCATGTATATATATATGAGGAGAGTTCAAATGCACCCAAATGCACCCTATCTTTCAAATCATTTTTCTCCGTTTTCAAAGTCTGAATAGTCAATCCGAACCGTTAGATGCGATCTATATATTAAGATGTGCTTGGAGACCAAATTTTACATTTTTTGGAAGTTTTTTATCATTTTTTTAGATTTATTGAAAATCGCTGTTTTTAGCAAATCTGGACCATAAAAACCAGCGATTTTCAATAAATCTAAAAAAATAGTAAAAAAAATTCCAGAAAATATAAAATTTGGTCTCCAAACACTTCTTAATATATAGATCGTATCTAACGGTTCAAATTAACTGTTTTGACTTTGAAAATGGAGATAAAAGATAGGGTACATTTGGGTGCACCAAAATTTGGGTGCATTTGAACCCTCCTCTATATATATATATATAATATATGTACATATAAAATTATATGTATCATATGTGGAGGTTGGCTACTATGCTTATATAAGCATATCCCCACATATGCTTATAACTCATTTTTGTGCTTTCAATATCCAAATGGTCGATCTGAACTGTTCATCTTGTTGTCCATATTAATATGTGCTTGAAAACTAAATTTTATATTTTTCTGAATTTTTTTACTATTTATTAAGCCATTTTGAAAATCGCTGATCCAACGGTGGCTGCACAAAACAGTAAAATCAGCAGCCACCGTTGGATCAGCGATTTTCAAAGTGGCTTAATAAATAGTAAAAAAATTCAGAAAAATGTAAACTTTAGTTTCCAAGCACATATTAATATGGAGAACAAGATGAAATGGTTCAGATCGACCATTTGGACATTGGAAGCACAAAAATGAGTTATAAGCATATGTGGGGATATGCTTATATAAGCATAGTAGCCAACCTCTCATATGTGTGTATATATCAAATTTGACCTTTGCTGGTAAATCAGCAAATCTGAACTGATACAAGGATCAAACTGCAAAAGTGATTACACCAGCATGTAGATCATTCAAAAATACACATAATTAATACAAATTTCAATTTATTTGAATTTTTCTACAGTTAATAGCAGTTTTTCGAATAAATCAAATTATATAGTATTTCATCTATTTTTGAAGAAATATATTAAATATTTATAATACATTAATACAAAAATAAATAAATGATAAAAACTGAAGAAAAAAAATTCGGAAAATTTTTTTTCCTAAAAAAAAAAAAAAAAATTTATTCCGGTTTTAATATCCATTTACCGGAAATTGGTGTTGAAATCGGAAATTTTTTTTTCATTTTGGGTAGTTTTCGAAATAAACGCACAGTTTGGCCAGTTTTTTAAATTTATATTTTTGTTTGGATATAAATAAAAAAATCGGGACAACGATAGAACAAAAGAAATATGAAAAGCCTCGTTAAAAGAAAAGTTGTGTAAATGAAAAGTTTCAATGAGAGAGAGAGGCATTTAAAATGCCACATGCAATCTATAAACACCTCGATATCGACAGCTCCATAAATATCTATCGTGATCAGGTCATTAATCGTTTCCCATGCCATTTTTGTGAAGCTAATTTGTACTTCACCATACCTAAGGCAACATACAGTGTACGTAGGCAATATATTATATACGGATCGAGTTCAATGGAGTACAAAGGCAACGCAAATGTGTAATAAATTGCTCTTTTCGTACCTCAGTGTGGCTCAGTCTCAGCGGATCGATAATGTATAGGTATTTAATTAGAGGTGTCAAGGGTACGAGTTAATTAGAGGTGTCAAGGGTACGAGTCGAATCGGTGAAGGTACCTGTTATGATAATAAAAAATAATATTTATTTTTATCCGTTTTTTCAAATACGTTACAGATAAACGGATAAAAAATTATCATTGATATTTTGATTTGTATTTCCAATAAAATATTTTTCAAAATAAAAAAAAAAATAATAAATACAACTAATTTATATTATAAAATTTTAATAAAATACAAAATTTTATTGTATTATGTATCATCTTCATACAAATATATATATATATATATATTTAAATTATCTTGTACGAAAAAGATAAGTTAATGAAAAAAAAAAATCATTACTCTTATTCGTACGGTCGTATCTAATAAATTAACGAAAAAACTCTTACTATTATCTGTATTTTCAATATCGGATAAACAGTTAAAAGAGTGTCATTAACACGTCTGTATTTAATGGCTTATGAGATGGCCCGCTTTAGCCTGATAGCCGATATCAGTGTTTAAAAGAGAGAGAGAGAGAGAGAGAGAGTCAGAGAGAGGGTCCAACTTTTAATGTTTAGTTCAAACCTCCAGTAAAATAATGATTATGTCTTTAAAAAAACAAAAGGGGAACACACGCTGCAGATCATGAAAATGATATATAATTATCAATACTGCATCACTGATAAATGATGGATAGCTAGGTATGTGAATTAGAAAACCAATTTTACTTGTAGAAAGCAAAAATGGGGCTATGTGTGCGATCTTTTGGTCCTTTCGTTCAAAATACTAGAAAACAAAACACTAGTACCCACTAATTAGTATAAAATGGAAATGAACAGTTGACACTTGACAGACACTGAAACTTCAAATCTCATAATATTGTTTGGTCAATGTAAAGGAAAAATAAAATAAAAGAAACGGATATGACTGACTATTAGCCAAGTCACATCATGGCATTATCTCAGTTAGATGTGACTTTGTAGTTGTAGTTGATTCTCGCCTGCACACATTTTCTCTGCTAGGAATAATTTCAACTGAGAAAACAAGCTGACGTCACTCCAAAAGCTGCTCCATCCTGTCAACCAATTAATTTGTAAAGCCCGGTAAATGGAAACAAGAAATGGGGCCTATGGGCTAAATTGGATTGGGCTATATTTTTTGGTCCAAGCCGTTTGTCAGGGGAATGCTGACGTGTGTGATGCTGTTGCATAGTAGTTCATGTGTTTGGTTTCGCCAAAAGTGCAGAGAAACAATAATTCAGCTGTAAAGCAGCTTTATGTCATCTCTTTTATTTTGAGAAATAATGGTTTGAATAGTTTGAATGTTGTTACTTTCTGATTGGCATTCAAAGAAAAGCCATATATATGTGAAGTCAATTTACTAGATTATTGTATCAATCTTATAGACAAGTCAAATCTTCATTTCATAGTTGGAAAAAATAGAATCCTTTTCTCATACTCGTTCGAATTGAATGATGGTATTTTGATGATGTATCAAATAAACGATAAATTATAAAACGAAAATAAAATGTATATAGGATGCCTGCCTATTGGAACGGATCGATTTAGGGGCGGATTCAGTATTTTTGTCAGAAGAGAGGGTAAAAAAATATCGGATCGGATTTAAACACATTAACTAATTGAGTACTTGATAAAAAAAATGCTTTATACTTTTCAACGCTATGATTTATACTTTCCAACGCTCTAATTTATAATTTCTGATGCTCTAACTTATAATTATAATCACCAATCATAATTAAAAAAATTATTTTGATTTTAACATTAAATTTAATATGAATTACAAAACAAACATTCAGAGGGGCAAAAAATTTCTGGAGAGACAAAGTTGATCGGAACGATAAATCAATTTGAAAATTAGGTAGCTCCAAGGTCCATCTAAAGATTTCATGCCCACCTAATCATAATGAGTCGAAAGGTTTCTTCCTAAAACATGCATAAATCAATGTGTTAGCAATTTCAAAATAACTCGGGAAAAAAATAACAAAATGTATGTGAAAGATTCTCGAAACGCTTTAATCTGTTTGAAATTCATGCACAGATAAATCGTTGATAACAACTGCTAGCTTGCTCGGAGATCCACCACTCTTGAAAAAAACAATGAAGGTGCTTACCCATGTGGCACTGTTTTATTCGCAAGCTACAGGAGTTTTCATGCCCAGTGATGTCAGCACGACCATATAAAATGTATTCATTAAAAAACATGGCATTGTCAAGAAAGACCCTCTCCCCAACAAGGGAAAAAGAAAATGGACCCTCTGTTGGGAACCAAATCCTCTTGCACGCTACGTACTTCCAATTTTTCTTACTCATGAGTTTGCAAAGAAAAAAGGTAAATTAATGATGTTCACACAGAGCTCAGAGATGATTTGAAACAGAGAAGAGACCAGTAGGCGAGGAGTTATATTTATTTGATTGAAGATGCATGAGTACTGAGAATTAAAGACGGAATAAAGTTTGAAGTGGTGATAAAAAAAATGCAAACTCTAAGTACTAATCATACACAGATTCAAATCAAAATCCATGTAGACTTTGAAAAAATAGGCACAAAAATAAGAAATCCTAATTTACTGGGATTTATACAAGGTTAATTCTATAGGACCATGTATGGTAAACTTATTATTATTATTTTAGAATTCGTTTTTGCACGCCATTAAAATTTATAAAATAAATTTCTCACATATTAAATTGATGAGTTATTAATAAATCAAAAGTATAACATGCAACATATTAAAGGACCTTGCTACTTCTAATTTTATCAAGATTGTGAAGGTTATTCACAACTTTTTTTTCAATAAAGAGACCCCTGTATAGATGTCGGTTGTCCCATATTCATGTATAGGTTTATTTATTAAGAAAACTTGTATAACCTTCGCATTATGATGGTTGGAAACACAATTGTTAGTTATTGAATAGTATTGATTTTTTCTCTTCTCCGTCCGATGGTGGTAGTCAATATTTATAGCCCATTATAATTCCACATCCACACGAGAGGAAATGAAGATGAGGGAAACATCGACCTATACCACCGTCAGAAGGGAAAAAGGGTAATGAGGGGGAACATCACCAAACAAATTTAAGGTAGGGGATTGGGACTTAAATATGGTGTAAGTGTGTGAAGAGGCGGTTGAGACATACAAGATATTAAATACTTACAGATGTTATGGTTGAGAGACGCGACTGAATTGTACATATACAGCTAGAACTAAAAAACAGTGTTTGAAAACTGAACAAATAATACACAGTCTTTAAATAAAAGACCGTCTATTAAGTGGCACAATTTGATACGGTTCACTATTAAGGAATCGTGTACATATAAATGTGACTTACGGACACAGTTTTAAACTTTCAGACCGTGTGTGTATGTTGAAACATTTTTTCACACGAACACTTCCTGTCATTACACACTGTTAATGTTGCATTTTTCGCATCTATTTATGATATGCCGTGTATGCAGTGGCGGAGATAACATGGATCAGGGGTAGGCAACCGCCTACCTCTAGATTTTAAAAATTACCTATACATTCGTATAAAATTAGGTCATTGCCTACCCCTGCTGCGATTCTCTTTTAGTTGTGATTGGATTCGGTTTTTGTGTGTGTCAATTTTGCATTTAACAAAATTGAGTTTTGTTGATTTGGAAAGAAAGTAAATGGAAGCTCTTTGGAGAAGAAAGATAATTGAATACTTCTTTCTTAATAGACTTAATGTATTATTCCATAAAATAGAAATAATGATTGGTTCACAGAGAATCAGGAGCATCTAGAAATTATTTGGACCTTAACATTCAATTTTAGAGTTTCAAATTATTGTGTCTTGCTATTTGATGATTTTAACATACAATGAATCTAGCTATTTATTTTTAAAAATTATCTTAATCACAAACTATAGGAAAAAAAAAAAATTTAACCTGATTCTTTTTATAAAATGTTTAGCACAAAAAACATTTTTTAGAAAGGGTGTATTGATAATTTTAAATTTTTATTAAAAAATAAATAAAAATAATAACTATTTTTTAATAAAAAAAATTTTGTCTACTCCTGATAAAAATTTTGACTACGCCACTGCGTGTATGATTACATTTTATGTACTAGTGTATGTTGGTATCCCTAATGTTCTACTGAAATAAGGTACACTTCTTGTAGAAAATTTTCCAACACGAGTAAAATAAGCTGAAGATGGCTTAAGTTTTAAACATGAAATTTTCCTTATCATTATGCGGTAAAGCAAGAGTACTGCTAAGGGCTACATACATGTTATGAACCGCTTACATTTTTTAGTATAAATACTTGTTCATGTATATAAGGATGCAGAATATGGGGTACAGTATAGTTTATCTTACTATTATGGGGTTTTCGAATAGAAGCTATCAAACTAAATATCAGATTGCAATATTTTCGTTTGTGTCGTCATAAAAAAATGTTTCTTAAGATAGGTTGGAAGGAAAACTTGACGTTTAATAATATATATGTCGAATTTATGTAGTCCAGCGGAGAAATCAACAAATCTTGCAGAACCATGCTAAGTTCTAGAACAGAGAGCCTATAATTTCAGCGTTTCATATGCTATGAATTGAATTATTACATCTAAACCTGTTAGTTTGATTTTAACTAGGCACAAATGATGTTGGGGCCTTGTGGTTGTGGGTAAGTTTCTGAGCAATGGAAGGTGGCGGTGCACACATTTCAGGAACCAATATTGTTTTTTTATTTATTATATTGTTTTGCAATTACAGATTCCAAGATTTAGACACTTATGATTGAACTCAACATATGCGTGTCGCCTGCTTGTTCTGGATTATTATATTATATATTTATTAGCCTGCCGATATTTTAGAAAAAATAAATCCAGTGAACGACAGTTCACTGATCATTGAATGACAGTTCCCTGTTGCATGCGAAAACGGAGAAGTCATTTTGCCAGAGAAATTTAGTTAGAGTTCATAATTTTTAGATATTTCTATAATAGGAGTTGAAATCTACCGAACATTCCAAATAAAACAAAATAATGCATTAATAGATTCATCGTTATATTTTTCCAAGCTAGATATCCTTAATTAGGTAAATCATTGGTGTTTGGTTGAGGTTCAATGTTATTCATATTTGGATAAAAATTAAAGTTAAGTTAGATTTAACTTATTTCTTTGTTTGGTTGGAATTTGTATTTTATGTCACATTATAAATATTTTTTTGGTATCATTTACTTGTTCTGATTAAAAATAAATTTAAAATAAGATAGCCAAACTAAATATCACATTACATAACATGAAAAAAAACCATCCGAATTAAAAATTGAAAGGTATCAGTTAATAGTTTAGAAATAAATTGATAATAAAATTGAAATAAAAAATAACACTGCATTAATCTATATATTCAAAAATAACAGTTCCTTGACAATTAAAAATATATCAGATTGTTCTTAATCAAGCAGAAAACATAACAAAAAATAAATTACTTACAGTCTTACACTCATTGCATATAACATGATAAAATTAAGAATGAAAAATATTTATCATCATAAAAAAGATAATTTATATTCATAGAATTTGTTCATAATAGCTGAATGAATTTATCAAAATATTAGTTGCTTACTACAGAGAGGGTGAAGTGGAAAAATATATTGACATAATTATTGGTTGTATGTAATTTTCTAATACTTTGTTTGACTAAATTTATAAATCATACATTAATTTAATTTAATTATTTACATGATTTAGTGAGTTTGCAGGTTCAAAGCTTTAATTACAAGATCTATTGTGAAGAACCAAAGAAAGATTCAAGCTTTAATAACAAGATTTATAATGAAGAACTAAGGTTCATGAAGTGTTGAATTACAAGATTCTTTTAATGAACTTAAGAAGTCAACAAAACTTTACGGAACTATAGATTTGTGGAGCATTCGCCTTGAACGGAACAAATCATATGGAACGAATTTAAACGATACAAGACATAAAGTTCCAGATTTATTCCGTCCAAGATGGATGACATCCGTATGAAACGCTTCTCAAGTTTTGTGGAATAAATTGTACTAACCGTCTTGAACGGAAATAAACTTTCAGAACAGTTAATATCAATTTAAATTAAATTGCAGAAACTCTAACTTCAATTTACATAAACCCCATTGTAACAGGCCTCTTTCCGTTAGAATGGATTTTGAAAAATATGAATTCCCCATTATATAAAGACTTATCTCAATTCATACATATGCATTGCTTTGTTCTTGAAAGCATTTGAAAACACATTTAAAAATGCATTTATTGTGTAACTCTTGAAACCTTCCATGATTAAGTGAACTTAAACTTCAATATCGTCTCAATATACTCAAATTCACTTGTCTTTTTTTTTTTAGGAGATATTTTAGTGTCTAGGATTTAATTATAGAGTCTTTACATCAAAGCTAGTGCATCCTGCTTGTAGGGCACAAAGGGGTACACTAGCTCGAGCGTTTCCACTCACATATAACCATAGCTGTGTGACGATCTCGAGGGACTCTTCAACTCGAACTTCTAGGCTCACCTTATACCCGAGTTAGACCTTGACATCCCACCACTGTTGGACTCATGTGTCACGAGTTGTATTATTTCTTTTTGGATAATAGAAAAGGGTCGTCGACGTGGTTGCTCTACCTCGAAGACGTTGGTATTTTATATCAAACTTCGTTATCATCTTGTGTGTCAATTGTCTCTAAACTGTACTCTATTTACTTTACTGCCAAATGCTTGTTTGACTTGTTAGTTTAGAGGGCTTAACTGAAAAAGGTCTAAAAGTCTTTAAGACTCACTTTTAAATCCTCCTCTAAGTATCGTTAGGAACTACAAAGTGATATCAGTGCAAATTAACTTGAACTAAGACTTACTTAATTTGAGTATATTAAATATCCAAAATGACACTAAATATTTGTACTGAACCCCCAATATTTGGTCAAACCTCAAATAATTTTAGTCATTGGAAAAATGCCATGGTTAATTATTTTAACAGTTTAGAGGCTTGGGATATTATTCAAATTGAGTATGTACCAAAATTTAATAAAAAGAATGAACTGTAATCCAACTAAAAAAATGAAAAGAAGAAGAGCTACATTGCAAAATATGCAATAATTACTTCAGGAATTTGAAAGAGACAATTTGGTGGTGAAGATAGAGCTGGGGTTAAAATCCCACTTAAAAAAATAAAAAAAAATAAAAAAATGTCAATCCAATGAAGTGAGAAGTGGAGGAAGAAAGAGGCGATCTACAAAGGGTTCTCAATAAGAGGGCGAGGAAGAGGAGCAAGCACTAATCTCTGAAGTGAGAGGATAAAAAAAAAAAATAGAAAGGTTAAATTCATGAAACACCTCTGTTGAGAATGAGGAGGAAGAGGAACAAACAGCAATTTAAGGGACATTTATATTTAAAAATGAAAAGACATATTAGTCGATTTAATTTTAAAATAATTAAATAAAAGGAGATAGAAGAAAGATTTTTTTTTGGGGGGATATTGAATATTAGAGTGATTTATAGAGATATTGGCTATTTTAAAAGTTTAAATGAGTACACTGCAAATTTTCCGACATTTTTATTTTTACCCAATTAAAAAATTAATTTAATAATAATAACCAAATTTTAAAAATACCGAAGTCGTGGAATTTCAATTCCAAACTGTGAAAAAATTTCACGGTCCCAACATTTTTTTTTATTACAAAACAAAAATTTGTATTTTTTTTTATTTTTTTTATGAAAATATTAGAAATGTTAGATATATTTCTTTAAAAATAGATGGAATACAATACAATTTGATTTATTAAAAAGACTGTAACAAATAACCCGATCAATATTTTTCAGGCCGAATTTTTCATGGCTATAAGAAAAATTAATATATTTCATTATGTGTTATTGTTAAAAAATAAAAATGCATGGATTCTGAGTTATTGATCCCGGTTCAAAAATCACTTCTAGGTTATATAGAAATTATTGTGATCCTTCTAGTAAATTTAATTTATAAAAAGTTGTATCTATTTTAAAAAAAGAAGAAGTTATTTAATGATTGTTATTTAAAAAGAATTCTCAAAATAGATACAACCTTTTATAAATTAAATGTACTAGAAGGATCACAATAATTTCTATATTATCTAGAAGTGACTTTTGAACCAGGATCAATAACTCAGAATCCATGCATTTTTATTTTTTAACAATAACACATAATGAAATATATTGATTTTTCTTACAGCCGCGAAAAATTCGGCCTGAAAAATATTGATTGGGATATTTGTTACAGTCTTTTTAATAAATCAAATTGTATTGTATTCCATCTATTTTGAAAGAAATATATCTAACATTTCTAATATTTTCATAAAAAAATAAAAAAAAATAGAAATTTCTGTTTTGTAATAAAAAAAATGTTGGGACCGTGAAATTTTTTCACAGTTTGGAATTGAAATTCCACGGCTTGGGTATTTTTAAAATTATTTTTAAAATTTGGTTATTATTATTAAAATAATTTTTTAATTGGGTAAAAATAAAAATGTCGGCAAATTTTCCTTATTATGAACCCGACAATACAAAAACAAATAATTTAAATTATTACTGATTTTGTCAATTACAAACTTTCTATTTCAGATTTTCAATTCTCTGTTCTACGGACTCCCAATTTCCAATATTTTGAAGGGTTGACAATTATTACCATAATTGCAACCATGTCATAAATAAGTCATTCAATTCGAATTTCGCTCAAATCTTATACACTACCCTGCCACTGAAAGGGCCACAACGAATTTAATGCACTCGATTTTAATCGGACGGATCATATATTGTGCATCAAAATCATGATGTTATCAGAACTAACAGCAACATATTGAAATATTTCTCGGACATAAAATGCCAAGAGTACAGAACAAAGCATGCATATATGTCTGAAGAAATAATTGGTGCCACCAAGGAACCAAACACATAATCACAAATTTTAAGCTTCCCGGCAAAGCATGATTAATCCCATGCTTTAGTGGGTTCCCACAGGCTTTTCCTGCTTTTACAAGAAATCATTCACCTCAACTTGTCTGGTAACTGAACTAAATATGAGATTCAATCCTTGAGCAAAATGATTCGGTTTGTACCGGGAAAAAAAAGGGAAGTTTATCCGAATGGTGATGGATATCTGAGTACCGAAATGATTTGGTCTGACCTTATCTACTATATTGTACCGATTGTTTTGCAGATAGATAAGATGATTTGTTGTCTACAGTTCAATATTACTCTGTATCGGCCTTTAGTACTAGAAATAAAATTTCTCAAATTTTAATTTAGACGCTCACATTGTTGAATATTGCTTGTTGGATGAACATTTTGTCTACCTATTAATTCCCCAAATACATTTGTTTCCCGATCGAATTGACTTCGTAGTTCCTGAGATAAATATCTACATTGCATATGATCTTAACTATTGTTTTTTTTAATATTATTTTAAAAAATTAAAGATTGGAGATCAAGTCATCTAACTATTTAATATTCACAAAAAATTGTTCTTTGAATTTTAAATTTACGACCTTTCACATGAAAAACATTAGTTATTTCATTAGACCAAAGATTGATTGTCCTTAGCTATTGATTTAACTTCAATAACGGAAATTTAACAATATAGTTAACTAGATATCCTAAATATTCTGTCAATTGGTAACTTTTTGCTATTTAAAAATAAATCAACAGGATGTAGTGCAATTGATAAATTTCTACTATTTAGTATAAAGCAAAAATCACAGAGGTGAAAACAGATCGGATACATAACGGATATATATCCATATCAATTTTTATTATTTTGAATAATTATATATTACATGAATATGAATCCGAATCAGATCAAATATTTATTAAAAAATATCAAAATTCATAATATTTATCTAATTATAACGAAATAACATGATTTTTTTCATAATATATATACTAAACTATATAGTATATTTTTACTATTCGTATACGGATAATCAAAACGTAAATCCATATTTGTATCTATATTAACACGGATATTCAGATATCAAATATCTATATTTAGTTTTTCAAATACAAATCAGATATTATCTACTCCATTTTCACCCCCAAAAGTCAGGAATTTGTATCCTCTGCATTAACTCAAAAAGGAGAGTAAAGCTAGGGTGTGATGTGCTCATCAAAAGGGTTTGGTGAGCACAACTCCAAAAGTTCATCGGATCGATTTCATATGCCGAATTCAAACCGTTGAAATCCATGTATTTCATGAGTGATGCATATACATGCAAAATTTTGAAAGTTTCGAGTTTATTTGCTACACGGTCAAGTGGTCAAAGAAATGAACATTTTATAAGTTAATTATAAGTTATTTTATATATTCAATTTTTAATATTTCTTTGACTACTTGACCGTGTAGCAAATAAACTCGAAACTTTTAAAATTTTGCATGCATATGCATCACTCATGAAATACATAGATTTTAACGGTTTGGATTCGGTATTTGTCGTCGATCCGATATACTTTTGAAGTTATGCTCACCAAACCTTCTTAGTGAGCATGTCACACCCTAGCTTTACTCCAAAAAGGAATCTTTTGAGTTAATACGTCTGTCTCATCCGATTAACTTTAAGATTCGTGCAAATTAAATTCGCACTAATATTGAAGATTTCTATGTTTTAGACGAGGCCGAATGAACTCCGTTTACAATCAGACGACCCATATCTATTAACTCAAAATAGCATATTTTGAGTTAATGCAGACGATGTGAACTCAAAAGTCAGCAATATGCTGCCTAAGAAAGCATCTCTCAGAGGATATAAACTCTGCACCTTATTCCTCTCACGTACACGGATCGATTATAAAATTGCCCGTTTAGCAGATCTACTAGACTTGTGCAACGAGTAATTGATTATGAATCCATCGGCATTTGAAATAGATAAAATTGTTCATATATATACAAAATTTATATGGAAGGTCTGTAAATTATTTCTTAAAAGTTTGTATCAAAATGAACGGGATTTTTTTTTTGCACTGATGAATGTCATCCAGCAATGAGTATCCCCTGAGATAGCTGACCGTGTAATATATTCGGTCCGTTCACTAATTCGGTGTCTGTTTGAACTTTGAAATACGAGTGCGTATCCTCTGCATTAACTCAAAAAGAAATTTTTTGAGTTAATAAATCTTAACCGTCTATTTTGAAATGGAGCCAATCCGATCACTGCTTATGATATAGGAGACTTTTTAATATTAGTACTAATCTAGTCAGAACAAATCTTAAAACAGATCAGATGATCAGAATTCATTAACTCAAAAAATTTCATTTTGAGTTAACGCAGAGGATACGAATTCTTGAAATACAGGGGGATCCGCTTTAAAAGTTCGTATCATTTTAAAACATACGACATTTTATTGGATCAGGGTTGCCCTTTGTCTATTATTAAATATGTACGTACTGAAACATAAATAGTGCTTGAGTTGTAATAAATTTAGAAAGATTTGACTCAATAAGTCTGATTTAAATATATGGATCAAACTCTAGCTCCATATATATATATTAGTATTGTGTCCGTGTGTTGCAATGAATTATATTATAAGAGAACATTTTAAAAATCTCATACAAAATAACATATTTTCATTAAAAAAAATTTGACAAAATTACAATAACATTTTTAAATGACATATTAAATAGGAGATGCTATTTTGATAGCAATAATTAGATCATTGAGAACATAAAGTTTTTTTTTTCTAAATACCTTTTTATCCTTCTTAAATTTATTTATTTATTTTTAGTTCTAATTTAATATTGTTATAAATTAAGATATTAAATACATCAACTGATTCTTCTTTAAGCAGTGTAACACAAATGGAACTTTTTAATATATTTTATAGGATCGCCTCGTTTTTTGTATGACATGTATTTCACACTAAGATTTATTATCTTTCTTTATTAGTTTTATGGTCATGATTATGTATAGAAAGAATCATATATTAAATTTATCTAGACAAAGAAATAAATTAGCAGCGATAAATATTGAATGATAAATACGTAGATAGATATGTGAAGTTACAAATTAAAGACTAAGTTGCAAAAGGCACTATCAAAATCTACGAACTAAAAGATTAAACTAAGTCATCGTTAATGCGAAGTTAAAATTGACTTTGTAAATTAGAATATTTTTTTTACCTTATTTCAAATTTATGTCAAGATTAATTTTCAGATTGCTTGTTTCTTGTGATTTCATTTCATAACAAATACTAAATACAGATACATTAATGACTTAACTTTAATCCATTTAGTTTAACTGATAAAAGATTTCAGACTCTCATGATAAATAAGGAATGAATAAAATAAGAAAACATAATTATATCACTAAATTGAAGAGGGAGAAATAAAGAATGAATGAAATAAGGAAACAAATTATATCGCTAAATTTCATATTTATTTAATTTTAATTGTAATACATAGTGTGACTGAACATGTGGCGAGTATGTTTTTAGTTAAATTTAGATTTCTACACATGATTCAGATGTATTTAATCAAAAAAAGACGGATTTCGTAATTGGAGGGCTGAGATTAAATTTGAAATTTCAACTTTGAATCGTAACCGTTGACGAATCGGACACCCAACGTGCTTAATAATAAAATGGAGATATATATTTTTACGGTGAAAAAAAGGAGAAATTTATGCACATTTCATCTCATACCAAGTGGATCTGATTCAACGAGTTATATTCAATTTTTTCTTATTTAATAGAAAAGATAAATGGATAGTTGCCGCATTTAATCAACTGAGAAGTAGATCTTCATCGTTGAGATAAAAAATTTCCTGTTATGACTTATGCAACATGATTTCTTTCTTTTTTTAATTTCTTTTTTGGGTGATTTGACACTCAAATTTTTTATTACCGATCGAACCCGAGGTTCTTAAATCTTAATGTCAGACAATGAAACACCCAATCTTTTAAAATATTAAGATCGTCATCCCCAGTGACCATCCACTTAAAAAACCTTCATTATTTTTATCCTTTCCATGCGCTAGATAATCACATGTTATCTTTTTCACATTCAAATTGATACAAACTTAGGGCCTGTTCGGCCATTCAATGAGCTAGGGAATGGGTACGAAAATAGAAAAAAAATGAACTGATTTTTACTGTGTTCGTGGAAAAAAAAAAATTCAGTCTGAGTGATTTTTTTTTCCCACGAGCACAGTAGCGCACCGAACAGGCCCTTAAGAAAATGCATGGTTGTCGTGGTACACGCACAATGAGATTTACGATTTTCAAAAATTCAAATTTATCACATACTAATTTGTAGTTTCAAATCTATTCAACAAATTTTGAAAATTGTAACATAACACGTTACGAACTGCATGTAGAACAAAATACTCATGTCTCGTTTTGGAACAATTCGAATTCAACTAGCTAATCACAAAAAATCTTATAGCAAATATCATAAGGTTTTGACTTAAATTTTATTCAAGAATATCATTTTATTTCTAATTTCAACGAGAAAAATGCTACAAATTTTATGTCTTATCATAGATATCAGAGAATTACACACCATGAAAAAAGAATCTTTTATAATACTATGCACCAGTTCATCGCACCACATAGTGGCACCCATTAACCTGCACCTTCTTAGATATACTTATCCATATGTGATTTTATCCAAAGAGTATAAATTTTGGACCCATTTGTTTATACAACCCAATTAGGTTATACCATATTTAATTTCATAAATTATCAATTTTAATCCAAATAATTTTGATCTATAGAACAATTCTAACAATAGTTACATAAACAATATTAAGAAAAAATATAGTAAAGAAACTTAAAACCGAAAACTAGAAAGCAAAAATATCAATCCGAAATTTCATCTCAAGTTTTAAGGCACGTTTCTACGTTCTTTGACCTTACAAAATGCAATTTGAAAATTCTCTAGGACCAATTATAGATTTCTTCACGAGCTTTTCTAATTGAGAAATACACTTGAACCAGTGTAACAAAATGCGGTCTATGCGGCCGCATATGCGTATGCGGTTCCGAACCGCATAGAAAATTAATATGCGGTCTAATATGCGGTTCCGCATATGCGGCCGCATATTCGGCCGCATAATTTTGACCGCATACCGCATATGAACCGCATATGCCATATACCGCATATGATCCGCATATGAACCGCATATGAACCGCATATACCGCATATGATCCGCATATGAACCGCATATGAACCGCATATGAACCGCATATGATCCGCATATGAACCGCATATGATCCGCATATAAACCGCATATGATCCATATACCGCATATAAACCGCATATGAACCGCATATACCGTATATTATCCGCATATGATCTGCATATGAACCGCATATGATCCGCATAAAATTATTGTTATGAAACTTTTGAATTAGTAGATTTTAAAATATATATGCTTTTATTACCTTGTTGTTGTGTATTTTTATATCTACAAACATGTGTATTCTTATTCCTGTTGTGAGATTATGCTTCAAAATATATATGAATTTTTATTTTAAAATCCGCATATATAAATCCGCATAAAAATCCGCATATGCTGCCGCATACCGTATATGCAGTATGCGGTGACCTTCCGCATACCGCATAGAAACCGCATTTTATAACACTGACTTGAACAAAGAGTTACTTGAATCGCATCTAGACTCATTGGATTATAATAATAGATCAGGTCAAATTGAAATTAAAACCAGACTCTAGAACTATGTATATATATAACGATTCTAAAACATTTACAAACAAACTTTCAAAGATCGTTGTAACGGTTGTCTAACACTTGGAACATGAATGAAAAGTTGAAAACCATTAGTATGGTTGTTAAGCTTGAGTCTTGAGGCATTGCTATATCTCTATTTAGAGTTTTAGGATTGAAATTAGAAAATGTAGATTGGGAAGATTTAATGAAACTAGAACTTAAATTGAACTCTACAATCACCAAAAGGAATTCTAATTCGTAAACTACAAACCCATAAATGTTCATTTTATGCGTGAGCTGAATTGTATAAACACTTTAGAAAATCTATTAAGTTTCAATTTACATAATTAAAAAAAATTAATTCATAAAAACAACTAAAGACCTTGCTTTGAGAGTAGATCCGTCCTTGTAGAGACTTATATATAATGACTACGTAAATTGTGTAGCTAGTATGAAACCATTACAACGGTTAAAGGAGAAGAGTCGGCTCTTATATTCTGCATTGTATTTTATAACATCTAGTTATCTTTCTAATGCGCAGTGAAAATAAATTTTTGTATTAACGTGTACTTTATTTACAATATAGTTTAGAATACAATATTATGAGCAGTAAAAAATTCTTTATCATTTGCAGCACAAATAATTTATATTTTTTTATGAAAATAAATAATTTATATCATTGACACCATTCATGTTTAATAGAGATTAAAAGTTTAGCTCCGGACTTGCATATGATATATTATGAAATTCTAAATAACAAGTCAAGATGTCCTGATTTTTTTATTTATATAAAAATAATAATTAAATTTTAAAAAATAACTAAAGCTGAACAGGATTTTGAAATCTACCCAAACCAGAAATATTTTTTTCGGTAATTCATTCCAAAACTGGAATTTTTTTTCCCGGTTTTAGAATTTTAAAACAACGCCTAAAAAGAAAGAGAGAAACCGTAAAAAAAAATACCGGTTTCAACATTTTTTTTCTTTTTTCAGATTTTTTATATTTAAATAGAAATATTTATAATCTATTTATCTTTTGTATTGAAATATTAGAAATATTTAATATATTTCTTTGAAAATAGATGGAATACTATATAATTCGATTTATTAGAAAGACTGCTATAAATAACCCGGATCAACATTTTTTATGTCAGATTTTTTTGTGGCCGTAAGAAAAATTAATATATTTATTGATGTGTTATTGGAAAAAAAATAAAAATATTTGAATTCTCAGTTATTAATCCCGGTTCAGAAGTCACTTCTAAGTAAATACATAAAATATTGTCATCTTTCTAATACATTTAATTTCTAAAAAATGTATCTATTTTTGAAAAAACAAATAATTTAAGTTATTTAATGATTGTTATTAAAAAGAATTCTCAAAATAGATTCAACGTTTTATAAATTAAATGTATTACAAGGATCATAATATTTTCTGTATTACCTAGAAATAATTTTTAAACCGAGATCAATAACTCAGAATCCAAGCATTTTTATTTTTTTTTCCAATAACTCATAAAGAAATATATTAAATTTTTTTTACAGCCGCAAAAAATCCACCATGAAAAATGTTGATCTGGTTTATTTGTAGTAGTATTTCTAATAAATCAAATTATATAGTATTTCATCTATTTTTAAATAAATATATTAAATATATCTAATATTTTAATGCAATAAATAAATAAATTATAAATATTTCTATTTAAATAAAAAAATCTGAAAAAAATAAATGTTGAAATCAGAAAAAAATTTACGATTTCTCTCCCTTTTTTTTTTTAGCTGCTGTTTTGAAATTCTAAAACTGAATTTTTTTTTTCCGGTTTTGACCTGAATTACTGAAAAAAAATTTCGGTTAGGGTAGATTTCAAAATTCTACCGAGCTTTGGTTATTTTTTAAAATTTTAATTATTTTTTTTGAATATAAATAAGAAAATCGGCAAGATGACCATATCGGTCCAAATTTATATGTTTAGATTAATCTGAGTCACGGGCGAATCTCACACACCCAAAAATAAAACAAGACAATAAAAAAAAACCTTAGAGGACGTCCTTCATTCACTATATATACGAACAACATATGAGACAAGCATTTAGGAATTTTATCTGGGGTAAATAAATAAGAAAACCTGAATGTTCTCGAATTATTAACTTAATAGCAAAATATTAGCCTATGTGTGACCACATCGCGCATGATTTCATACTATATAAGATAACTTCAGTTTCCATGCACGGAAAAAAAATGAGGTATTATTGACCGTCTTTTACTATTCAAAATTTAATGCAATTCAGAAACCGTTATTTCAAATTGAATGTATATATTAACGATGAATCGATATTTAAATCACATAAAATTTAATATTCGATCACATTTATAAAATACATACATAATTTTTAGTTTTATTATTGTCACGTTTGCCAGATAAATTATTTTTTAATGTAACTCTTCTCTAAAACAAATAACAGTAGCAGTAAGTCAATTGCTTTTGAAATTTGATCTCAAACATTGCGGGTTAGATGACCCGCTACACCAATTGTCGCACTATGATGAAAGGATAAGGAATGAGATCAAAGTAGTCTACGTCGGAATCTTCCGTTAGCTAGAGTTGTACTCTGTTTCAAAATTTTAAAAAGATTCCGATCCGATTCGTCAGCGGGAAATTCAAATCGCGGTCTACACGTAATTTCACGTAAATCTGGGGCTTCTTTGTCAAGGTCGTCTGTTTTATATCCCATAAAAAAAGGTTAAAAACTAACCTCCAAGAGAGAAGTCTGCGCTGCTATGGACCTTCAAATCACGTGACGCGTCGAAAATTGACGAATATAGCCCCACTGTAAAAAAAGCAAATCAACCCTTTAATTGTGCTTAAATTAAATAACAGTCGTGGGTAAGAAAACATGGTACCCGCTCTGATTTTGGAAATATGCGGAAATCATGGGATTACCTTTTAAAACTCCTTTAGGTTTTTACCCGAAATACGGCTGGGTTTATTGTTATGCATTACATCAGTCGAAACTCGAAACATCGAAATTACGAAACCACCCCCCGCATTGTTCTTATTTAATTTTTTTTTCTTGTTGAGGCATAAATTTAATTTGTTGGATATGGATTTAATTTCAGTACGGTCCATAAGACATTAATTGAATAAATTTCAATTAAAATACTGTTTAAAATTTAATTTGTCGGATTTGGAATACGGTTTAAAGCTATGCGTTATGAGCAAAAGGCCACCATTGAAATACGGTTTAAAGCTATGCGTTATGAGCAATTTACGGTAAATCTAGCAAAGTTTGTGGAGCTTTGATTTTTTTTTTTTTTATGACGTGAAATTAACTTTCTTCATCACAATATACCATTTTAGATAAGAGTCTTCATCTACTTGTTTTCCCATTATATGCTAATATAATCCAACGATTTGAAACGAATCGATCAAATTACAGGAGGCATTCAATTTGAATTTTGAATCACAAATATTCTAAAAATATTGATCAATAAAAATTTCAATGAAGTAATATGTAGAACATTTCTAGCGCCGATGAGGAAAAGTATCTAGAAAATTAGAATCAATCAACATATTAAAGTTCTCAAAAAGAAAATATTGTTTTTGTCTAATTAAAATCAACCACTGCTTCCTAAGTCAACTAAAAAAAATTAATAATAAAAGTAAGGACACATCTAATATAGCTAGTTGAATTATAAGTTTCGGTAATACAAGTTTGAAATTAAATTTCAACTTAAATTTATATAATATAAGCATAGGCTCTCTTGTGGTTTACGTAATTTCAAATAGTTTATCCGAATAGCTGATTTTGGTCTTCATTTTAAATCGTGCTTGGATACTTTATTTTACATTTTTTTTAAACTTATTACTATTTTATTTAAATTTTTGAAATTTATTTTTTAGAAAATCTGGGACCATAAAATAATAAAATTTAAAAAATTCTACAAAAAATAGTACAAAATTTTCAAAATAATATACAATTTTGATCTCCAAGTACTTTATAATACAGAGATAATATTGAGCAGTTCATATCGTCTTAGAGAGAGAGAGAGAGCTGGGATCGATGCTTTGGAAGGTAGAGAAACTGTTTTACTTTTTTATTATAATACCAATTTCAAAATCAAGTAGTGGATCGACCTTCATATTATATTGTGGCCAGAGACCAATTTTTGTTTTTTGCAAAATATTTATTATTTTCAGAATTTTTTATAATTACTGTTTTTCATTAAATGTATTTTTTAAAACATTAATTTTCAAAAATTCTATAAAAATAATTAAAAATCGTAAAAATGTAAAATTTGTATGACAAGTACAGAGATACTATTAAATGGTTCAGATACACTGTTTGATTTTGAAAATAATGATCTAGTTTCGCATAACATGAAAATACCGGTTGAAATTGTATAGTAAGCGACACGTGGATGCCAGGTCTGCAGGGGAACAATCCCTGCCGAGAAACGCCAGGTTAAACTATTGGCAAAAGGAGATTAGATCAAGATTTAAGAAATTGATTGCATATTTTTGTAATCCGACATGACGCACAAAATTGGAGCCAAAAATGCAGTAAGACAAATATGTGCGGCTAGTTTTAAACTGTTTATCCTGATCCAGATTTGACCATCGCCATACAATGCTACAGTAAACATCTCCAGTAAATTATCCCCACAAGTTTGTCTCCACCTGTTCTCCAATGAGATTAAACGGTCCAAGGCCTTTTTCTTATAATTTTGTTCTTTTCGCAGACAAAAATCAGGAATTTTTTTAAAAATAGAATCTATTTTAATTATTTTAATAAAACAAGCACTATTAATCTGGTTTTTATAGAAAGCAGTTCCACCGATCGAGATCGGTGGAGGAAAATTTTTAATTTAGTTTTAAGAAATCTGCGATCAATTATTTCTACTTATTCCTCCTCCACCGATTGTTAGGATCGGTGAGCTGCTTTTTAAAGAGAAAAAAATTAATGGTGCTTGTTTCATTAAAATAATTAAAATAGATTATATATTAAAACATATCACTGTCATAAAATCTATGGACATCAATCAATCATCCAAGATTTTTTTTGCAGTGCAACAGCAAAAAAAATGAACGAGTTTGTTTCGACATTTTGTGTTGGAGTAAACTCAAATTATTCGATTTTGTTATGCAATAAAATTTGACACGATGACAGAAATTCCCGGCGTTACTGAAACATGAAAATTTCATTGTTTGCAGAAGTTATAAGATAAATTGTTTCCTTTTTTGTTTGAAAATGATCCATTTTCACGGCATGTATAACGTGTTTTGTACAACTCAGCATCTTTGTCCTACTGCTAGGGGTGTAAACGGAAACGGAAAATCCGCTCTGTATCTAGAGATTATTCGAATTCGGATTAAACGAATACGGATAATTGCGGATATGAATACGGATATTTTTTATATATGGTAAAATAATGTGGATACGGATACAGATAATTTCATAAAAGTGAATATCTGTATCCGTGATTATCTGGATCCGAAATTGCGCCCAACTGGTTCTAACTTTACTGCTCTAGATAGATGATAATACTATCTGATTATCAATTTAATATCTTTTTCGCTGGTGATGGTGCTATAATAACTCTATTTTCTTTTATTTTTACGTACCTTCATTTTTTCACTCTCTATTCAAAATTTTAGTCGTTGTTTTAAGACAACAATAAAGTATTCTTTGTATCTTCAACTGTATAACTTAATTATCCGACAATATTTTATTTCGTATCTATATTTGAATCCGTATTTGTAGATTATTCACTTTGTATCCGTATCCGTTTAAGGATACATTTAAGGAATATTTAATTTTAAATTTTAATATCCGTTTGCTATCATCCGTATCCGTAGATACAGATATGATATTAGCTTTATCTGCTCCGAAACCGCTCCGTTTACACCTGACTGCGCATCATTTTAATTAACTCTGCTTTGTATTTAAAATTTAAAATACATTCGCATACTAATGCGCCCCAAGAGGAAATAAATATGCTGTTATTTCTAAGGAGGAACAAGATCACATGCTTCTAGGGGTGTAGGAAATTCTTACTTCTAGAGTCACTGCCGAGTGAGATTGAAATCACTTTTAACATTTAAATATTTGATCTAGAGCTCATCTTGGATTCACCGACAATAACTCTAGGCATAGGAATTTCTTACCCCCGAGGTACATGAGATTTGATCTCTTCTAAGAAATAACAACAACCAATCGCACCTGTTAATTTTTGTTGAGATTCGTCACAAAAACTTTGTTGAGACTCACATGTAAAAATGTTTGAATAGTTAAAATCAGAATAACAGATTTCGTTTGTTTGTAAGAAATAATAACAGATCTATTTCCATCGGGAGGACGGAGTTGCCACTCGAATAGTAAACTCTTTTTGCATGGTGTAGATTTTAACAGCAATATTTTGGCTCAAGTAGCGTTTGAGGTGAGAAAAGAATTTTATTTAGACAATAATATCCTTCCTTCATAAAGAAAACAAATAAAGACACTATTATATTGGTTGTTTGAACGATTGAGATAAAAAGAAAAGATCCACTACTACCATAGTAAATAATGACATAATGTCTTGTGGATCTATATAAATGGACTTAAAATTGAGATTACAAACTTACACTAATAACAACGCCCTATATGAAATATTTTATTTACAAAATAAAATTATTTAGACCTATTAATTTTAGTTAATTGAGTCTCAGGTTGTATCTTACTTGTGTGGATTGTGGAGTAGTGAAAAATTATAATCAATATAGTTGACATACATCTTTTACTTGTTTATATTTTTTCAATAACCTTATATTAATAAACTATTTATGAATTGTTTATTTTACAAGAACTCAAACATAAATATGCAGGGATAAAAGCTTAGTGAAAGATGCGGATGTATAAAAAAAAAATAAACTTTTACATATAGTAAAAATAAACTTTTACATATAGTAAAAATAAAAGATACCTCATTTTCACTGTATTCCTTTCATAATTGAAAACAAAACTTTGTCAACAAAAACAAAATAAAATTACAAACAAAAATATTCAAGTTTAATTTTTAAACTGATGCATAAGTTTTCGTGTTATGTAGTAGCAGTGTAAAATTCTATATTATTATTTGCAATAAATTGGATCTTTATAGTTGTATAATAAATAAATTAGAGCTTTCCTTTTTTTTTTAAATATTTTATAAAATTTAGAAATATTTCGGATCTCGTCACTGATCATGCATTATTACAAAAAATACAACTATACAAGGTTAAAAAAGCTAATGACGCACGGAAATGACTACTTTCCTTGGTAATTATGACTGTGTATAAAGCATATGTTTCAACGCTTTTTTTTTTTAAGATCTGAAATGGTTTACTTGTAGGAAATGTATATGTGAGCACTATATCGACATGGCTCTGTAATCGTGTATAATATATATCGATCTTGTCCTACACGATGCGCATGGACACAGTTACAGAACTATATATCATTAACTTTTTTAAACTTATATAGTTGTATATTCTAAAGTATTATTTTTGTAATAGTGCATGATCAATCACGGACTTGAAATTTTTTCAAATTTCATACTTAATAGTTAATATATATATCCAACCCAAATATAAAAATTTAACTAAAAAGGCTCTAATTTTTTCATTAAAAAAGAGAGTATATTTAATCATACAAGATCTAATTTAATTGCAGATAACAACACTAGTATTTTGTGAATAAAATATTTCACATTGGTAGTATTGTAAATTTGTAATCTCAATTTAAATCTATTTATATAGATCCGTAAAGTATGATGTAATTATTTGCTCCGTTAGAACTGAAGTTTTTTTTTTTTTTTTTTATGTTAATCGTTCAAACAGTCAATATAATAGCGTCTTTGTTAATTTATTTTATAAAACCTTTCTCTCACCTCAAACACACTGCTTGAGCCAAAATGTTGCTGTTAAAATCTGCACCCTCTTTGCATGCATATGATGCAAGAAAACTGTAGCAGATGCAAATCTTACTATTTTATTTTATTTATTAAATAGGTACAGTATATTTTATATTTTCAAATGTTATTTTAAAAAATTAAACCTATGTATTTGTAAAGACGACAACACATGTTGTGACTCCGTATCCTCTGCATTAACACAAAATTTTAGTTAATGCATCTCAGTCATCCGATCATAATTCGTATTAATTCAGATCGAGAATGGTTAAGATTAATTTTGCATTAACTTTTGAGTTCATGCAAACAATACAAAATTCTCATGTTGTTGCATTAAGCCCATAATTTTTGAAATTTTAATTTAATTTATTTTTCTTTTCTTTTTACGAAAACCTTTAAAAGTACAATGAAAATTGATTCAACTAGGGAGGAGAGTCAACCAAGAACATGTATTCTCAGCATTAACTCAAAATAATGCATCTCAGCCGTCTGATCAGAATTTTGATCCAATGTGGTTGGAGGTGGTACGTAGGGTACGCGTTTAATAATTATGTCAACACAAATGGAACGGTCTAGATTCGTTCTGCACTAACTAAGAATTTAAATTCTGAGTTAAATGCAGACTTTACGAATTCGATCCAACATTGATCGTTCAATTTGTTCGAAGCTCTCAAATAGTATCCGTACAAAAGACCAACTCGTATATCCTTTATGGCCTCGTATCACTCTAAAGTCGATCATATTAAATTTGATCGTATATATATATATATAGAGGTTGGCTACTATGCTTATATAAGCATATCCCCACATATGCTTATAACTCATTTTTGTGCTTCCAATGTTCAAATGGTCGATCTGAACCGTTCATCTTGTTCTCTATATTAATATGTGCTTGGAAACTAAATTTTATATTTTTCTGAATTTGTTTACTATTTATTAAGCTACTTTGAAAATTATTAATCCAACGGTGGCTGCTGATTTTACTGTTTTGTGCAGCCACCGTTGGATCAGCGATTTTCAAAGTGGCTTAATAAATAGTAAAAAAATTCAAAAAATGTAAAATTTAGTTTCCAAGCACATATTAATATGGAGAACAAGATGAACGGTTCAAATCGACCATTTGGACATTGAAAGCACAAAAATGAATTATAAGCATATGTGGGGATATGCTTATATAAGCATAGTAGCCAACCTCTATATATATATATATATATATTTCCAAGGATGGATGGAATCTTGTAGTATCGTGGAAAGTTGTATAAATACACAACACTATTCTTGGCAAAAAAAGGAAAAATTAAATACACCGTACTACTGTTTAATGGTCGTTGACCGTTCAAGAAATTAAATACGTATCATAAAAGCTACCGTATATCTCGGCCTCTCAGATCTCAAGGCAAATCCGACGGCCTGAATCACGCTGGCTTACAACGACTACTTTTTTACGTATAAAAATATGATTTTTTTACCCTCTCAACCCCACCAAACATTTGATTTATTTTCATTGTCTGATTATTTTTTTTTTCTCTAGCGAAGGAAGCGACTCTTCTTCGCTTTTTCCTCTTCAGGTTTGATCCATTTGCCTTTTCAAATTCAATTTTAACCATTTAAAATTTTCGAAAAGTTGTCACCTGGTCAGAAGAGAGAGAAAGATGAAGTAGTGCGCTCCATTCCTCTGTTTATTTGGTGACGCCTATCCAAGATCTTTACAGTGCAAAGAGAAAAATAAAAAGGAAACAACAAAAGCTGAGAGAAAAGATAGAGAGAGAGAATCTAAAAGTGCGTAATAAAAACAAAACTTATGGGTGGATTCACGAGTGTGTCAGCTCTATCACTATAAGAGCGAATCAAGCGAATATATACTCTTCTCTGTTCTCTGTACCACTCTTCCTTTGTTTCAAAAGTAACGATAGAGGAAAAAAAAACGAAGAGAGAAGGAGATTTGTTTGAGGTTGGTTTCTCCTCGTTTCTTCTCCTTGCGCATAAAACATGTTTGCTCTGTTTTCGACTTCTAAGTTTCTGAATAAGTCCGGAATTTTTAGGTTTTTGAGCGCTCTCTAACTTCTCTCTCTAGATTTTGAATTTTGAGACCAGATTAGATGGACCCAGTAAAGAATTATCTCTCTAGCACTCCCATCTCTCTCCGCCCTTTAGTGAAACTAAACACCAAGAAACAATACAATAGTTTACATTTTCTTTAGTTTCTTTTTTATCTGTGTCATTGCGGGACATGCTTTTGTCTTCTACTGCACCTCTTCACGAGGCCTCAGAGGATTTTCTTTTTTGCTACCCATTTTTTTAAATTACAGAACTCCAAAAACAGAGCCCCTTTCTCACCTTCTCTCTCTCTCTCTTTCTATACCTCCAGGTTTTTACACTGCCCATTGTTTTCATTCTCTCCATCTACCTTTTAGAGATTGAAACAATGGGAAAAGCAACAAGGTGGTTCAGGAACCTCTTAGGAGGAGGCAAGAAAGAGGCCAAAGAAAATCCTAGCCCGAACTATACAACTGATAAGAAGAGATGGAGCTTTGCGAAGTCTACAAGAGACTCGCATTCAACCTCCTCAACGCCTGTGGCACCTGCGAAGGCTCCGCCAATTGACAACAAAGCTTGGTTTAGGTCTTTGTATAACGAGACAGAGAGGGAACAGAGCAAGCATGCCATTGCCGTGGCAGCAGCCACGGCAGCTGCGGCCGATGCCGCTGTTGCGGCAGCCCAAGCAGCAGTTGCTGTGGTGAGGCTCACTAGCCAGGGTCATGGGGCCCGCGTGTTTGGTCCTGGAGGAGGCGGTCAAATCCCTGGTGGGTCCTGGGAAAGAATTGCTGCTGTCAAGATTCAAACGGCCTTTAGAGGTTACTTGGTATGTGATTATTGTATAATTATTTCCTAGTTAACTTTTATCTTGTGTTTTGAATGGAATGTTAATCTTAATTTTTTTTTTGTAGCTAAAGTACATTAATAGACTATGTTTTATTCTGTAGTACAATATAATATAATTTTCTTAACTGCTCAGGCGGTTTTGTGTTGCATTTAAAAAAAATGGAAACTACCAATCAAATTTATTGCGTTTGGTAAAAAAAAAAAAAAGAAAGCAAGAAAGCAATTTGTTTGGTACAGCTCTGATTTTCTGAATTTTTTTTCTCCTACTATTTATTTGATATTTTATTAATTTTGTGGCATTTATGACAGGGTTGCCTATTATTTTAAATTTTCTATTTTGATGTTCTGTTACTAGCAAGAACAATTATAAGCAGGTTAGAAGGGAAATGGGTACAAGTATAAACGTCAGAGTTTTGATTGATAAAATACTGTACTCTGTTTCAATATTCGTTTAAATCATCGCCTCATTAAATGTGAGATAGAGAATTGTTTATAGAGCTTGATAATAAAGCATTCTTTATTGTAAAATAAATAATTTATTTAATTTGACCTTGATTTGATTGGATGACATCTTCTATATTTCCGGGGTGCATTCAATGCCGTTGGTTCGGTTGAGAAATCTTAGCAATAATAAAACAAATCAACATGGATTTGAACTTCTATCCTTATTTTTGTAACCTTCAAATTTGTGTTTTTACAAATGTAACAGGCAAAAAAAGCGCTAAGGGCTCTTAAAGCATTGGTGAAGCTACAAGCACTGGTAAGAGGCTATCTGGTGCGTAAACAAGCAGCTGCGACTTTGCAGAGTATGCAAGCCATGGTTCGAGCTCAGGCTACTGTTCGAGCCCAAAAATCACGCAACTTGATTCGAAATGATCGAAACCTACTGAATCAACAATACCGTCATAGGCGGTCCCTGGTAAGTCGTCTCTCTTATTTGCAATTGTATTGGCGAAAACAAGGCATTAATTTTAGTTTCTTAACAGTTCAAATCAAATCTATTAGATGTACATGTTGGCCCTAAGTAACCATGTATTTATTTTCTGATATGGCAGCAAGAGAGGTACGATGACACGAGAAGCGAACAAGCTGCATCCTACTACAGTCGCCGTTTGTCTGCCAGTGTGGAGTCCGGCTTCGACCATAGCCCCAAAATTGTCGAAATAGATACTGTTCGCCCAAAATCTCGTTCATCACGGCGTACCAGCCCTTCGGTTTTCGATCAAAGTGAAGACCTGCCACCAATTTCGATCCCTAGTTCACGCAACCTCAACGATTATGACTGGGGCTTTTTAAGCACTGAGAAGTGTCGTTATTCCCACACAGCACAGAACACGCCACGATACATGAATTCGTGTAACATCATGCCAGGGACACCGGCTAAGAGTGTTGCTAATTTGTCAAATTGTCCTAATTACATGATTAACACACAATCATTTGAGGCCAAGGTGAGGTCTCAAAGTGCTCCTAGGCAAAGACCCGAGCCAGTCGGGTCTAACCGGAAGAGGGTACCTCTGAGTGAGGTTATGCTCGAATCGAGGGTGAGTTTAAGTGGGGTCGGAATGCAGCGGTCGTGTCATAAGGCGCAACAAGAGGTGTTCAATTTTAAGAGTGCTGTGGTGGATCGGCTCGACCGGTCTGACTTTGGCCGGGAAACTGAGAGAGAGTTCTACATGCAGAGGAAATGGTGATGTTTAATTTGAATTCCATGGAAATGGGAAAAGTGCTGAAATAAGATGTTTGATTATGAGGAGGCTATTAATCTCCTTTGTTTTATTTTTTAACATTTCTTGCGTTTATGCATTTTGTTGTTGTAGCAAGATTGGAAGGGAGATGTAAATTATTGTGCCCTTCTTATTTCTTTTTATTTACTTCTGTTTTTTTAAATTTCCATTTGGGTTCACTAGCTAGCTAAGTAACTAACTCAGTATATAACTCCTATTGTTGGGTCTTGCTGTTGTTGTCTTAATATAGATGGCGTTATTTTTGGATTGGGAATAATTTTTCAATTAATTGAAAAAGGTGATGATGGCATTTCTGATTGGATGAATGGGAATGAAGAAGGTGCATGTGAAGGATGTGGTTTTAAGGAGACCCAAAACGCTGTAGCATGATGATCGTGGAGCCTACTGTGGGGCATGCAAATGAAGATTTGGTTGTGTGGCTAATGGTTTCCCTCACTTCTTATCTCTTTATCTAACTGGTTTCAACTGATTTGGGAGCAATATTCAGGAATAATGAGTGCCGTTCTTTCAGCCCTCCTTATTTTCTCCTATTTCCAGCTTTCTATAATTCCATTTGGTCGCAAAAACAACATACCACTGCATTCATAAAGCTAACATTTTCTTGTATGTTGTGTGATTGTGTCCCATCTAAAAACAATAGTACTTCCCTCTTGCCTCTTGGTATTATAGCACTTGAAGAATAAAGACATGCAAACTAGCTCATGTTGTTTCGGTTTTTATGGAGGGAAAACATGAACCTGTTATTCTGATCTCTAACTGTTCAAAATTTAAAAATAACAGCATATTTATGTTGGTCTCTAATGTGAGGTCATAAATTTAAAATTCAGATGAAAAAAATTATTTATTATAATAAATAGGTCGATTAATAGGTCGATTATTTGGAGAATATAGGTTTGTTATTCCTATACTAAATTCGTAAGAAACACATTGGTCAATACGGAAATAAATCTGTTGTGATTCTCAAAAGAATCACACGACCTGCTTTTCTAAATCCAACCCTCTATTTTTTTAAGTGCACAAATCTCAAAATCTGTTATTTTACATGCACAAATCTCAAAACACATAAATGGATAGATTAGGAAAAGCAGGTCTGTGATTCTCAAGAATTACAGCAGATTTGTTTCCTTGGTCAACTAGGTGGAGAAACATTGGAGGCTACAAATATTTTGAGAAGTGATAAACTTGCAGTATATTCAAATTATTATTTTTAATGTCTATATGAAACCATTTATTCGGATTTTGAACTCAAGATCTACTGCACGAAAAATGTTATTTTTTATCATTTGATCTGAAGTTGGTTTTTTTTTTTATATTCAATTTATTAATATTGAATTCCTTTTTCATGCATTAATCATCACCGCTTTAAATAATCGTCGTCCACTTAGGATGACATATTCCTGACTAACATCAGAAATATTGTTATACGTATAAAGAGGATTCAAATGCACTCAAATATTTTTGCACTCAAATGCACTCTATCTTTTAAATATTTTTTCTCTGTTTTCAAAATCTGAATAGTCAATCCGAACCATTAGATACGATCTATATATTAAGATGTACTTGGAGACCAAATTTTACATTTTTTGAAATTTTTTTACTATTTATTAAGTCACTTTGAAAATCACTGATTTTACATTTTCTGGACCATTAGATCAGCGAGTTTCAAAATGGTTTAATATATAGATCGTATCTAACGGTTTGGATTGACTATTTTAACTTTGAAAACAGAGATAAAAGATATGAAAGATAGAGTGTATTTGAGTGCACAAAAATTTGAGTGCATTTGAACCCTCTCATATATATATATATATATATTAATAATAGTAGTGTATTTCATATATTCATATAGAAATACAAAATGTATCTGATCGGGTACTGATTTAAATCAGTGTCAAAATCAAATACAAAGTCTTACAGCTGTTCGTACCAGTGTTGTAAATAATAGTATGCGGTTGTCGGATGGATGAGGTACCGCCAAACAATTAATTGGTATGCAGTCGATTAATCGAAATTATACGGACAATTTAACTTTTTTTATTAAATTTATGTATATATATATCATAATTTATTAAAAATAATTTATTTATCTCATTAAACTTATCAAATAAACTTAATTTAACTTAGTTTCATTATTATAACATGACACTACATTTATTCTTTCTTAAAGCATAAACACTTTACATGTGTAAGTAACACATTTATTTAATAAATAAATAAATTCAAAAATTGAATTTTTTCAAATACTAATAACATATTATTTGAAAGAAATGAAACATTCTGATATAAAAATCACTAAATTTAGTTTATGATAACAACTTAGTTTTATAAATGAATATGTCGTACTAATTAAAAAAAATACACCAGTAATTTGTAAGAAAAATATATGGTATATAAATAATAGAAGAATTAATTAATTTCAAAGTAAGTAAGAAGAAAGAACATATATAAAAATTATTGAATTTATGCCCAAGCACAAATAAAATTACAATACATGATTTATAAAACTCATTATCACACGCTATTACATAAGAAAAAAAAATCAATGTGAAAAATAAATATTCACTGGAATAAACAGGAATGAACAGACGATTAAACAATAAAATAGCTGATTAATCATTTTCATCCGCAAACAAGCATCCGTTAAATATATTCGTAACGATTTGATAGCCATTAAGACCGTTTTTTACAACACAAAAGCAGCAACAAAATTATTAACAAAATCCTAACATAAGCAAATACAAACATACCACAATTTAACTGACAAAACACTACACTTATGTAATTTCATCCCAATTAACTATTTCTTCCTCATTCAATTCTTCTCTACATTAGACATGGGGGTTGTCATCCCCAGAAGGCCAGAACCTTGAATTTCCTCTGCGCTTTCCTCTTAAATTATTATTATTATTATTATTATTATTATTATTATTATTATTATTATTATTATTATTATTATTATATTTATATTTGTAAATAAATTATATCATAGTTAATAGCGGTAAGTGCAACCTTCTATTAATTTTGAAATTATATTGTTATTCAAAATATGGACCTTGAAACCTGGTGGTCTGGCCAATGCTGAATATATTGATTTTAATATGTTGACATAAAATTCAAGTTTATGAAGAAGTTGGGGGGAGTATCAATATGTCACTCAATATATTATTAAAAAAAAATCTAAAATTGAAAAATAGAAGAGTTCATGATGAATATTCTCGTACAATTATTCTGAGAAATCAGGGATAGATTATGTGAACGGTGAGGTGACAAGGTTAGAGCCTAGAGTAGCCTGGTTATTCTGCCATATCAATATATCATGCAACTAGCATGCTATGCTCTTTCTACACTCTATAGTTGCACTGAAACAACACGGTTGATTGACTGATCAGATGCTCGTCTGATTTGGATTTGGACATTATTGCCTTATTGGCTTCACCCGTTTAGCCCCTTCTCATGTCTCTCGTTTTTGCTTTTAAATTTCTTTTCAGTAATCATTAGTTGCTGACTTGATTGATGAGAAGCTTTGGGTTCTTTTGTTCTTCTGTGATGATTTTTGTGAATTCTTTTGTGTAACAGTCATAGCCGCAGTAGTATTGAATTCTCATAATCTGGCTTTACTTCTAGTCTCAAAGTATAGACCGTTTTTATTTTGGAGAGACGCATCTAATTTAGTTGGTACACAAGTTCAAAATTTAATATTTGTATTGAAATTAATTTGCAAGATTTGATCCCATCTCATTTTAAAAAAAAAATTAATAAACAACTCCAGCTTTAATTGGATTGTACTTTTAGATTAACTACTAACTATTCTTCAAAGATATTTTATAATAAAGACTAATAAAATAACTAAAAATTGTGCAATATCAGTTATTTCAGTAAATATGACATGAAAAAGAAAGTTTTTCAACTCATCGGTCACTACTAGTGCGGTATAACGTTTTAAATTTGCAATTAAAAATATGTTATATTACTGTTTAATGAAAACTGTCGAGTTTGTTAAAATTGATTAAAGCTTCATTATATTCAAAAGAGATCAAATAAATTTTAGACATTAAATAGTATGCAAAATTTTAATTGTAATATGAATGATCAACATAAATTGTGACTTATGGAGTCAGCGCATTTGCACTGTTGTCGTTTTGGATCTTCTAAAATGATTTGCAGTTTAACGTTTCAAATAAACCACGAGCAAACTGAAAAATAAAAACCCACCATTTTAGAACCACAGTTTAACGTTTCAAATAAATTACGAGTAAACTGGAAAATAAAAACCCGTCATTTTAGAACCGCAGTTTAACATTTCAAATAAACCACGAGTAAACTAGAAAATAAAACTCGCCACACAAAAAGTTGTAGACGGGGAGCCGGAGGAGATAATTTTCTTTTCACTGCTCCCGAATCAAAACGAAGAACACCGACAAGATGCTCGCATCATCCCTGACGAGTCTCTGTAACCGAAAAATGAAATATCTTATTTCTCGCGATTCAAGATAAAAATAAAAGAAGCAATATATAGGGAAACGGGCTGGACCCGAGACCGACCAAATTTTGAACTCTTGCCATTGTCTTTTTACGCTCCGGCCATCATTCCCTCTCTACCCGATCCGCATATCACCTAGACTTATATGCTCATGCAACCAAGATTTTGTTTGTATTTATATTTTGTTACTTTTAAGTACAAGTGAAAAAAAAAAATTAAGATTACGTGAATATATGTATTATTCAAATATCAAATTTGAAATCGCACTAAGATACGGTGCACAGTATTAATGAAAAATACTATCACAGTTTTTTGTGAGATAAAGCAGAAATCACACCTTTTGTGACCGAGAAAACCGAGGTCCTAGGTGGTGAGAATTTTCCTAGCATATTTCGAAATTGACGACTCAGCTCGTTTTATTACAGAGCGGAAATTATTGATATAGTCATTGAAACATTTTAAATTGTTTACTTTTCTAATCAAAGCACTTATTAATATTTTTTTTTTCTATTTTAAATTAAGATAACTGATGTCATAATATTTAAAAACTTCTAGATATTGAATTTCACCATCTTTGCTTCTCTTTTTCATAAAAACAAATAACCTTTCAATTTTTTATTTCTAACAAGTTTAGTTATTGGATGTGTGTTGATGAAAAAATTGGGTTATTTAACTAAAATAATTTGTGAGTATCTGTGAGGTAAAAAATAATTAAATTTGTAAGTATCTGCGAGGGTAAAAAATAACTACTGAAGTGGGTAAACTAACAAAAATTATTATTTTTAATTTTTTTTTTTAAATGCGGTTTTTATGTGGTATGCAAAAGGCCACTGCATATGCGGATTTATATATGCGGATTTCAAAATGAGAATTCATATTTATATAAATAAATATGCAGTAATATACAGTTATATGCGGCATCATATAAACAAGTATGTAGTAATATGTGGTGTCAAACAAATAAATATGCGGTAATATGCGGCAGAATATGCGGTCAAAAATGTAGAGCTGCATATTTTACTAAGTACAATTTTTCTATTCAGATTGCAACCGAATAGGAATATACGGCTGCATATAGGAATATACAGCTGCATAAATCGAATTTTAATACACTGCCCCAAAGTATCACTTTTACAGACATGATCTATCTGCGAGGATACCGACACTGTTAGACACATTTATGCTCGTGAATACTCAAAGATTCTTGTACAATTTGTTTCAAAGTTTAAAATTAAATAATTGCGTAAAAGCTGGATTATTTTAATAAATTAAATTAAGGTTTAAAATTGGATTAAAGAAAGAAAAACTGAGAACAGGCTTTTTTTTTAGTGGAAGAATAAGTAATTTTAAAATTTGAGGGTAAATTAGATATTATAAATTAAAGAGGGGTAATGTGTGATATGATACAAGTATACTGAGAGATATGCTCCCTTGCTAAAAAGGTGCAGCATCTAATGTATTGCTAAACATAAAATAGAGAAACTAAATATTTTCTAATCACGTCTTGATATCGTATAATCTTCCGGTGATATCCTAATATTATTTTTTAAAGATTCATTGTTATTTTTTCTTGGTCGCTAGGTTGTAGTTTATGTTGCATGAATTGAGCGTCGACGACCAAAATCATAATTTACTTTGGACCCGGAGTTTGACCCTCACATTCTACCCATGTAAACTTAATTAATAATGAGACTTCGCATGTAGAGATTTTCAAAAAAATAAAACGAGATAATTATAGTTATTTCCTTTGTAATATTAGTATGCAATTACAATAAATACGAACTTTAAATAACATGAAACTATAATTAATTCGACTTCGTAGTCTCTGCGAAAGTTAAAAAAGAAAAGAAAATATTATAATTTTTCCAACCAATTGCTTTAATAAACTCAATATATAACAGAGGTGTCATAGCAAAACATAATAGAAAAACAGGTACAGTAGTTAGTCAATGTCTACAACTTTAAAAAACCTCACTGCTACCATATCGGCAAATGCACATGCTTATATGAAAACAGAGAACTGTATAAATAGGAATATGAATTTAATAGATAACTTTTCAATGATGAATTCAAGCCATTTATTTGAATATTCTTGACAAGTTCAGCATTTGTGTTTCAATCTTTTAATCTCTCAACTCTGATTTACTTAGCAAACATCTCTCAAAATCATCTTGCTTTATTCACAACGTTAAAAATAAAAAAGTTTTTAAAAGAAACTGCTTGATATTCATGTAGACCAAGATTGAAATTTAAATTCATTGCCTGAGGCTTATTAGCCAATTTTTATTTTGAAATATAAGCTTATGAATATTGTAACAAACTTGACCTCAGTGTAGGTTTTCTCTTATAATATTTTTTTTTTCAAAACAAGTAAACCAACCCAATTGTGTTATTCATATATATATATATATATTTTTTTTTGAGGATAAGCCTTAGACAGTGTTATTCATAATAAAAAATATTCGAATTTCTAAACGAGACAAGAAATCAGAGATCTCTGTCAAACGGCGTTTTAAATTTTAAATTTTATTTAGGACAAGAGATGGTACAAAAATATACGTATGCATGAGGTCATGCAAAAGGACATACATTGATTTTTTTTAACATAGTAACCATGTTATTTTTAGGGAAGGAAAATAATAAAAACACCAAACCTTCCATTTCAAGCCCATTTTCAAAATCTGGTTTTTGATGATCCAAAGTTCCAAACTGACACGTTTGACTGAAACTAGGAACTGATTTGCTCCGATGCCTGTGCTCCTTTTTTTGCGCTCTCTTGAACACTCCATCATAACTAGTGTGGCAAGTGGTATTGTTTTGTTTGGATCATTTGGGCTGCCATCTGATATTATGTTCTGTTCCGTGTTAATTATAATTCGTAAGTTGAACTTGATTCCATTGTAAGGTGAGCACACCGGGAAGGAATCAAATGTCTTGGGGGGTTCTGAATCATGATTGTAAATTGAAGAGTGAAGACAAAGCGAGAGTTTGCAATTATGTACGTATATACCTTGACCTTGTACGATTGTTTGAAGGTAACTCGATCAGCGTGTCTCATCAAGTACGTATGGTAATGATTAGTATGAAAAATAAATTATACAACATAGTTGCACCTGTTTAAATGAAGTCGCACCTCTTTACACGATTTTTTTTTTATAAACCATAATTAATTTTTTTTTATGAAACCAACATTATTATTATTTTTTTTTACAAAAATTATGAGAAATGAAATGCCATTTCATTCCAACATTTATGTTTTTGGAACCAAAATGACATTTCAGTCACTTAATGATTTCAAAACTAAAAAAAAAATGATGTAGCCGTTGATGTAATACCTTGGACCGAGATGCCATTTCAATCCAATGTTTTTTCATCTAGGTCTGAATTGGTATTTTGGTCCCACGTTATTTTTTTTTTAGGATTTTCTTATAAATACCCTTCTTCTCTTTCCAACTCTCAACCACTATTATTTTTCTTCCAGCTAAAAATCAAGCTCCACATCTGAGTGTTAGGAAGTCTGTTATCTACAGATCGGCTCCTGGATTGTGCTTTTAGCTTTCGTCTGAATATTGTACTAAGTTTGTTTTTTCAATTACAATCATATTTTAAGTTGTAAAATTAGATAACATCTGAGTGTTAGGAAGTCTGTTATCTACATATCGGCTCCTGGATTGTGCTTTTAGCTTTCGTCTGAATATTGTACTAAGTTTGTTTTTTCAATTACGATCATATTTTAGGTTGTAAAATTAAAAATAATATCGAAGGTTGATTGTGAATTTTTTTTGTTCAAATAATGTCTAAAGTAATAATAAATGTGTATCATGGACGTGAAATTTCAGACGCATCGACCTGCACATTTTCTATTACTAGCTCAACCAGTCTTGATGAGCTAAGAAAATATATATATATTGGCATTCGTTTGCTCCCTAGCCAGTTCTATCTGACAATCAAGGCACGTTTGAACACAACACCACCTAACTCAGTAGAAAAATACCAGTTATTTAGCATAGACCACGAAATGATTTGGTGCTTGGACATGCCACTCCGGTACTAAATTTTAAACTTCTTGTATTAGTGGTTGAGTTAGTACTAGTTGTTACTCAGACCAATTATGACCCATACCCAGGTAGTGTACCTGAAAGTAGCAGAGACATACCGGTGCCTGATTCACCCATATATTTTGACGACCCCCCCCCCCCCCCCGAAATACCGGTACCGGATGATTTGCATAATTACTTTCACTAGTTGAATAATGATACTAGCTCAGACACAAACTCTGACCTTAGTAACCCAGTTGCCGGGGAAGATGGTATGGCTGAAATTGAGGATCAGATTAGGATGCAAGATGTAATGAAGAATTTTTTTATTATCCATCTGGAATTGACGATCCATTTTCAGTGGGACAAATGTTCGAATCCAAAGCCGATCTTAAATTCAAGTTGAGTGAATTTGCCATGGATCATAACTTAGAATTACAACAAACCCAGAGCAATCGTACTGGCTATGTGATTATATGTAGAGCAGAGGGTGTCCATGGAGGTTATACGCAAAAACCACTGAGATGAAAAATTGGACAATTGCAACAAATTCATACGAGCACAATTATTACAGTATTGCTTGTACAATAGACAGTCGTCAGATGACTGCCTGAATGATTGCAGATATAATCAAGCCTGATCTAATGGAGGACCTGGAGATGTCAATAAAAACATGTTGATTTGCAGTTAAAAATGCATACAAAATGATTCAGCCTTCATACAATAAGATTTGGAGAGGGAGGGACATAGCTATTGCTGATTTATTTGGTACTTGGAAAAAAGCCTACTAAATGCTACCTTATTTGCTCGGTGCAATCCAGAGGTCTAACCCAGGCACAAAATATAGAATTGAGCACGAACCATCTACACGTATGAGCGTCTATATTTTCACCCGTGTGGCATGGGCTTTCGATCCATGCATTAAAACCTGGCCATATCTCTGACCAGTTATAAGTGTAGATGCTGGACACTTATCCGGCAGGTTTAAAAGAAAATTATTCATGACATGCGCTTATGATGCAAAATAATAATTACTTCCAATTGCGTTCGGGATTACGGAAGATGAGACTTCATCTAATTGGCGATGATTTATGCAATTTGTACGTGAAGATGTTGTCGGTCCTGATCGGATATGCATTGTATCAGACCAGAATGTTGCAATCCATTCATTGTTTGATCGACCTGATTTAGGGTGGTGCGAGGAAAGGGGTGAAGCAGTTCATCTATTATGTTCTCAATATGTTGCGTCAAACGTTTTCAACTTGTGCAAGGACCAAATGATCAAAAATATTTTTAAGAAATTTGTGGGTAAGATGAAAACTTGAAGGTTTAATGAGGATATGAATTTGATAAAATGTAGGAGTATTATTACTCATCAGTATATTATGTGGTGTGGTAAAATGATGCAAAATCTTGAAGAAGAGCCTTTGCAACTTCATAAATGGACACAATGTCATGACAGAAGCCTGAATAGGTGGCGGTATAATGACTACAAACGGATCAAGAATCCTTGAACAACGTATTTTGAGTGGCTCACAAACTATCTGTAACAACAATAGTTGAGCGCACACTCTACAAAGTTGTGGATTGGTATGTCAAAAGAGGTGAGATTGCTCAACAGTGGGTTCAATACGGAATGAGATTATCATCAAACATATTATCAATTTTAGAATATTTGACTAAAAACAGCAAAGGAGCATCGAGTGATACCGATGGGGTCCGGATTCAACATTTATGAGGTCATAGTTCATGATGGAGTCATTAGAACGGTATGTCAGCTATTTACTTAAATTCATATAAAATTTATAATTGGTAATATTTAATTATTTTGATTTATTGATTGTAGGGAGTGAATGAAGATATGAAGTATGAAGTTAGATTTCCAGAAGGGAAGGAGGGAATGCCTATTTGTGAGTGTCAGAAATCGTAATTTACTGACATTCTTTGCAACCACGTCCTAGTGGTGTATTGTCTGAGACATCTAAATCCAAGAAACTATGTAAGCCACTATTATTAGTATGTCTAGAAATGTGACCAATTATCATCGTCCTAGGCATTCTTCGATCAATTGTCACCAATTATCATCGGTATGTTCATAAATGACCTTCCCTGTAAACATAAATGTTAGATAAAATTATACTAGGACAAAATATCAATTAATAACAAAAGTATAAATTAGTAACAAAAAATATTTTACCGTAACAGGTAAGCCCCAGAAACAGCTAATATCTTGCAATGTCAGTGTGCACTCCCCACCTCTCAACGAGAACAGTGATAAACCCTTTATCAATATGACAATGAGTCACATTAACCATTTGATACAAGACTAAATTCACCAAACCTTGTTTCATCCGAGGTTGGTAATAAACGCCCATGCAAAAAATCAGGCTGGAATGATAATTTCCATGCAAAAAAAAAGTTAACCAAAAATTTAATTCGAATTCAAAAATTTTATCAGTAATTTAAATCCAAACTGATATTAAACAAATACCTTTGTATTCGCCAAGTATAATTTGTGTTGCTCTTGAGGCAATCGCAATAAAGGTTGTATGGATGGTTCATCACTCATTTTGTACTACAATATAAATAAAACTAAAATATAAAAAAAAATATACAAAAAAAAAATATTAACATATAAATCCAATTAAATATTAACATGCATGACATGCAAACCCAATTAAATATCAACATTCATTCTATTACACTACATTATTCTACAATTACATTAAAAAAAAATACACTAAAAAATACTAAATTTTTCTACAATTTATTTATACTACATGCAAAAAACTAAATTACTCTACATGCAAACTAAACCATTCTATAATTACTAATTACACTACAAAAACTTAAATTACACCAAAAAAAATTAAATCATTCAACAATTGATTTATACTACATGCAAAAGACTAAATTACTCTACATACAAACTAAATAATTCTACAATTACTACAATTACACTACAAAAAAGAAATTTCTCTACGAGTACTTATTTATAGTAAAAAAAAATCATAAGAATTCGGATTATTTATCCAAAAAATAAATAAATCACATATCTAACGAAACTTGCAGATCTGAAGCTTTTCATGTTCTCCTTTCAAAAACATACAAATCTATGTGATTAGAATAAAAAACAATGAAATTTTGAGGGTTGAAAACAAAAATACTTAAGAGTTCGGGTGGAAAGAAAAGAAGAGAAGAAATGATAAATGATAAAGGAGGAGAAGGAGAAGGAGAAGGGAGAAAGAAGGAAAATAACCGGTGTCTCGCTAAAAAAAAATAACACGGGACTGAATTGACATTTCAGTTTGAAGATATTTGCGGATTTTTTGTGGTCGTTTGTCTGTGAAATCATTAAGGGCTGAAATGCCATTTTGGTCTAAAAAAAAAAATGGCGGACCGAAATGGTATTTCAGTTCTTATGAGTTTTGTCAAAAAAAAAAAGGTAATCATGTTAGTTTCATAAAAAAATAATTTTAAATATGGTTTATAAAAAAAAATTCTCTTTATACTGTCTTTTATGTAGTTGCACCTGTTTAATTGAAAAATTATATTCTTCTTATTATTGAATTTCCTTAATCTTTAATTGGAGATCAGGGCTTAATTTCAACCCCAACAAGGATTAGTTATATAACATAGTTGAACCTTTTCTCAATTGTTTTGGGGTTTTCCAGTATAAATTAGTTATTCAACATGCTAAGAATTATTAACCCGGTAATAGCATTGTACATTTGTACAATTGCAGGGTCCCAATTGCATAATTATAGTATGTGCCTTCCTCTCTATGGCCTTTACCAAGTGTCTAACTACAAATTAAATGTTATCTTTTAATCCTTAAATATCTCTAAAAACGAGGTTTACATTTTTCTTTTGACCCTATCGTTATCCAAAGTATCATTATGGTTAGCGTTTACATATAGTGTTTAACTAATAATATTTTCAAAATATTTAATAATTTTAATGGTCAGATGCTGTCTTATGGTTTGAACTTTTGAAACCAGCAAGTTCCCGGTTCTCTTTTTTTGTCAAGCTGGCACCTAGCATTCCTGTGTTTCCATAAATCTGACATCTCGATTAAGTTTGATGGGATCAAAAATTCGTGATTCGAGTATAATTCGAGAATAATTTGGTACGATTAAGAACCAAAAAAAAAAATTCAAAAGAAACCCCCAAAAAAAAAACTAACATTTTTTTCCTTGTTTTTCTCGCGAATACTTCGTGACTCACATTTTATTTGCGAATATAACGTATTATAAGTTTTTTTGCGTTTTATCCGGAGTTCGCTTCAAAAACATAAAAAAAACGTTTAATACACAGATTATTCGCGAATTAAACACGTATATTATCACTGTGGTACGGATACTATAACTTTTGCTGGTACGTTAACGGAGAATAGCTTGGGCCATAAATTAACAGATCAGAGTTGTCACCACAAACAAAATCAATTCATTTATCTTATTTAGCATATAATTTTCCTCTTTAATCATTCCATTCGCATAAATAAATTTTAATTTTTAGCCAACCCACCGTTTGTTGGAGTGTCAATTGAAGTTATTATAGAGGCTGTCAGCAGATACTGTCCGATTCGGATGAACGAGTTAATATATTCACTATTCGCATCTGCGCTTATTTAATTTTACCCGTATTTTAGTCTTATCGGTTAAAATTAGTAAGTATGAAACTAACGAATAATTATTAAATAAATTGATGACTTTGCATGATTTAATATTAAAATATTTCGTAAACACATTTTATGTATGTATAAATGTAATATAGGGTAAGGTTAAAATGTCTTAGTATTTGCGTGCTCCTACTATAATTCACACTTTTTTTTCTTTTTTAAAGTTTAATCAGTTAATTCAAACCGCTCAACGTAATCTCTTTATTAAAATATATTTGGATATCAAATTTTATGTTTTTAAAAAATCGATTACTATTTTTTAAAATATATATAAAGTCATTGTTTTTCATAGGATTTTAGAATATCTAAAAACAATAATTTTGAATCTGTATAAAAAATAGTAATTTTGTTTCAAAAGATATAAATTTTTGTCTGCAATTCTATTTTAATCGGAGATCATGTTGGCCGATTCATATCGATTGTTTTGACTTTGAAAACGAAGATAAAGATTTGAAACATAATTTGACGTAAAAATAATAAAATATCTTAACCTACTCATTCTAAATTATCTTATAAAATAACTCTCATCTAGACCCTTGTATGTAAGCTAATAAAAAGAGTTTCATATCCGTTCATCCGAAGATTCTTGCTTTTCCTTTTATACTGAATAAGATGTGAATAAACCACCAAACCAGTTTGGTTCACAGTACTGTACCAGAGCATAGGCGTTGAACTCCAAAAGTCGTCTGAAGTTTCAGAAATGCAAGGACGTTCAAACCAAGTACAGGCGTTGAACGCTCCACAAAAAAAAAAAAAGTAAGCGTAAAAGCGTTGAATATTATGTTAGGAGGTTGCTGGTTGCAGCAAGATGTACTGGCGTCTGACGTACTGGAATTCCAAATAGGAGGCACTAGCGTGGTACATATGTGTGATGGATTTACAGTACAAAAGTAATTTAGAGAAGCTTTAATTCTCTATATTTCGAAATGGAATTCCAAGGCTTTAGTAATAGGGAGTGAAAATGGTATAGATAATATTTAATCCGTATTGATGTGAATATCCAATATTCAAATATCCGTGTGGATAAAGATACTAATATGGTTTTATGTTTCAATTATCTGTAATGAATAGTAGATATATATCATATATTTTAATATATATTATGAAAAATTTATGTTATTTACCATTATAATTAGACAAATATTACGAACTTTAATATATATTTTTATATTATTTTCATAAATATCTAATATGATCCGAACTCATATCCGTCTGATATCCGCTCCGTATCCGTTCCGTTTTCACCCCTATTTAGTAAGCATACTGTACTCCAAAGAAGTGCCACAGAGACCAGCAAATAGGAGATGTACGAAGTTTAATTGACCTGGACAAATCTCTGACATGAACTGAATAGAGATAGAACCAATGCAAAATTTGGATCAATATCGATGCAACTCCTGGAATCTGTAATTGCTCATCTTTGTTTATATTTCTAATTTCTCCAATAAATTAGCTGTGTGAACGAATAACTTTTAAATTACTGTTCTTACTGGCATCTCTTAATCTCAGTACCGAGAGCAATCATTAAGTTCTCTCATGATCACACTTGAACATTCATTAATTCGGCCAATAACATGAATTCAACTAAAAATAAAATATGTTCAGAGGTTGAATAACATGCGTTCGTTGTCTGCTATGCGCTAAAAACAAAAAATTATGGCCATCAAATATGCGATTTTTTAACAAGCTATGATACAAGTTCATTTCACATGGATAATTTGCTACCAAGGTATCCTAAGAAGACGTATGTAAAATTTAAAATAGTATATATCCTTTACTATTAAATGCACGTATAAATTATTCGAGTGCACGAGCTCATCTGTCCAGACGACATCTGGGTTGTCCATCAATTCATCGCGTCCGTTGATCAGTAAATTGGATCCTTACACATCTACATCTGTTGCGTGTTGTCAACCGTGTACAAGTTCATATTTAGTGAAAACCGGACCCGCCAGAAGGCGTGTTATTCGGTGTGGTCTCTTCTTTCTGATACAGAATACGGGTGATTTAATATATTTTATTCTCCGGTGTCGTGGCGTCTTTTAAATGGACGTATTGAGCCGTTGTCCAAAACACACATTGCCCGCTCCATTTAATCTAGACCGTTCATCAAATGAATCTGAGCCATTGATCCGTGATCGGTTGTTTCTGTCGTGGCGTCTTTTAAGTGGACATGTTGCACTGTCCCGCACCATTAGAAATCGGCTATAAATACAGGACCCCCCTTGCCATTTTGTCTGCCATCCACCACAAACCTTACACTTGTGCTTTGTCTGTTTCTCTTCGTGCATTTGGGAAGGCGGTTGGTATTTGCGGTCCAGAGTAGTTGCCATTTTTATAAGGCTATAGAACCTGGAGCGCAAGTATATATTGTTGTCATTCCATAAATTGAATGTCTTTATGGATTTTTTTTTACCTCTGTAACGTTCGTCAGCCAGCAAAGGTTACATCCTCTGATGAGGAGGCTCCAATAGGCGGGCATTGTGCGAGGGTGCGCTGTAAGTTTTGTTGGTTGAAAGAATGTTACAAAGGGGATTGCCGTACATATCCCTTCATCGTTTTTCTTCACCATGAATTGTTGTCACATCAAGTACTCAATTCCTATAACATTAAGTACCTTCTTCAGCTATGTCTTTTGCTGTAGGCATGACATTTGACAAGGAGAGCTTGCTGTTTTAGGAAGTGAGGACTTAGCGTGCGTAACTAGGTCAATATCATTACCTGTAAGCAAATCCTTACTTTCATCTTTATCGGGCTATAAATCCTAATGAGTCACTGTTTCATTTTTGTTAAGGCTTAGGGTATGTAATTTAATACTTTTGTGTGCGTTGTGCTTTGTCTGCCTCTCTTGTTGCATGTGGAAAGGCGGTTGATATTTGTGGTTCAGGGTTCTCGCCATTTTTGTAAGGCTGCAGGACCTGGATCGTAAATATTTTACTGCCATTCCAAAAATTGCATGTTTGTTTATTTGTTATTTATTTATTTATGTACCTTTTTTCACCTTTGTAACTTTGTTTAGCCAACAAATTTTAGAAGAGTTAGTGATGAGCGTCTATGTAAAATGGCATTGCCCTTTGTTTTGTTTAGCAATTAGCGACTCGTGCGTTGCAAAACACTGTGGTTGACTGAACAATACAAAGGTCATTGCCATTTACATAGACGCTGATCGCTTTTTTTCTCTAAGAATTCGCGATGGTCTTTGCCGTAGGCATGACATCTGAGGAGGAGGTTCTTCAAGTGATATGAATTTAACACTTAAAAGAGTGCAAGTTTTATGTTATTTTGTAAGGCATTTGAAGAAATATATTATTCTCGTTATATGTTATTTTGTAAGGCATATGAAGAAAACTGATGTGAGACGTTGTAAATAGGGAACGGACATATCGGACGTGGCAAATAGGATGTATCTCAGCGGAGACTTTCCCGATTAAAAAGGCTGATCATTTATCCTCAATTCGTAACTGATCATACCATTGTGGACAATTTCATCCTGGTCTTCATCTCGGTCTCTGCATGATAACATGAGCGAAACAGCTTTTCTACTTTATTGACGTGTCAGGTTCGGGTGAGGTTGCGTTCATAGAGCGAAGGACAGTTCTTAGTCACGAACGTTCAGTACTTCAAAAATCAAATTTGGTACGAAAGTGCCGTTTCACTGATTCAAATTTACCTTTTTTATCGTCTGTTGACTGGAGCCTCATACCTTAAATGACGTAGTAGTCCATTTAATAAGTAGTAGTATATTTAAAAGCGAGAACCAGGCAAAACGAAATTCGTATCCTCTACATTAACTCAAAAAGGAATCTTTTGAGTTAATATATCTGAACCATCCGATCAGCTTTAAGATCCGTGTGAGTCAGATCTGCACAAATTTTAAAGACCCCTTATGTTATAGGCAGAGGCCGGATGGGCTCCGTTTTTAATCAGACGATCCATATCTATTAACTGAAAAGATTCTCTTTTGAGTTAATGCAAACGATGCGGACTCGGCGAAACGTCCTACCCTTTTCATTCTCTATAAAATATCTCCTACTTTGTTTGGTTTTTCTTGTTTGTCTCCGAACAAATAAAATATTTGACAAGATTTTGGTGGTAGTTTGTTCTGTTCTTCGTTTGTTCGAATTGAATTCATTTTTTTATGGTTTTTGCCCTTAAGCTTTTGGTTTTCTTATTTGAAATCTGAAATACCTTTTGTGTTTTTTTTTGTTTCTTTTTGTCCATTTCTGTCTTGATACTTGCTTCTAAGTCAGAAATATTTTTTACCAGAGGGTATATATGATATGAAAAATCTAATTTTGTCGTACCACCTTAGGTTTTTATACGTGAAATCTATTTTCAATCGTAGAAATAATAATATTTTTGCAAGATTTATATTTCATTAATGTTACATAATGGTCATAGTACGTAGGAAATCAAGTGTGAAGAAAAATGCTAATGTAACGTTGGGAAGATAAATATTGAATTAGTAAGTTCATCTCTATAGCTTCGAAGGGACCTTGTTTGTTGAAATTTAATTGATGGCTCTTTTGTTCATGTAGGCGATTTGAAACAATGCATTGCATTTTTTGCAATTAGGCTGAGGTTTATAATACACAAGGCTCATTTCAGTTATTTAAATAACAACATTCGATTTATAATTAAAAAACAACATAATGGGCTGAGTCTGTCGAATTCAATTTTTCAAGCTGCATTCAGTCAGTCGAAGGTATATATTATATTATGGATGTATGGAATTTTTCGATATGCTGCCTTGATGTATGAGCTCATTTTATATTATGGATAAGATTTGCGTGTTAAATATTTATTTTCATTTTTTGAGAAAATTGTGTGTTAATATTTGGTGCTTTGGGAATTTTATATGGATGTTTGCAATGTTGAGACGTCAATTTTAATGTATTATATTAATGGATGGTTTATCTGTCTATTTGGAGACGATGATTTCACTTTGAAATCGAGAAAATATGAGATTTGTCTTGTGAAATAGTTACTAAAATGAAATTGATTAAAATGAAATTGATGTATGAACTGTTAATTGAGAAAAATAGTGTTTCAATTAAGGTTCAGCCTTGACTATGGCGTGTGTGCAAATTGTTTTACGTGCTCCAGATGTATGCAGGGGGAATAATGGGAATGAATGCATATGCATATGCATTTTTTTTATTGTTAATGCATATGCATTAAGTGGTCAAAGATCTCCAAATCCAAGTGATCTTTTGGACATTTATTGCTGAATAGAAAGCTAACAACCAGCTTTAATTTGGGATCTGAAGAGAAGTAAAGTTCTCTTAATTTGAAATTTTCCGTTAGAGGAAAATCGAAATGCATATGGAGATGTTTTGAATGAGAGAAGATTTGTCAGGTGCTTGGCAAAAGTTCACAAACGAGGCCTACGATACTTCTGGTGTCAATTATGAATGAAACTTGTTGGCCCAACCCACACTTTTTCTGTCAAAAAGCCCAAGGATACTGAATGGTGCATGGTGAAAGGCCGTAATTACACATGTCTGAGGAAAATACACAAATTATGTGGTGAAAGCCCGTTATTACAGATATTATAATTTGAGTGGAAGATGCTATGCATAATATGAGTTCAAACATTAGAACGGAAAGAACCAATTCTCATATGTAATCCATAAGAAACCTGACGAACGGTTGACAAAATGGTTGGTCAGCTAAAAATAAAAATAAGAGAGCATCGAAAATAAGCCTAATTTAGATAGCCCCAACTATGAACATCACTTGACTCCGGGCAGAAGCATAGTTGGACAGGGCTGATATTATGTGGCAATTAGTGAAGAAAAAAAAATATTAACATATATAATTTCAATTGATGGAAGATAGCGACATTAGAATTTGATTTTTATGTCACAATAACCTATTTTTGAAGGCCTATGAAAAAGTACATCAGCTCACGTTTATCATCACAATAAATAAACATAAGGCAATTGATTATGTTCAAGGTATCAAGTAACTGTCAATTTAATAAGCAATAGTGCATTTAATAATGTATTGTCAAATAATTTAGTTGCTCTACGTTTTTTTCGATCCACGTTGCAAAACACGGTTCTTTAAAAGGGGACTTAATTTGACTGCCCATGTCAACGCACGGGTCGCTAACTAGTTTATCTAAAGAGAAGGATTAAAATGATATCTTTCATGTCTTATTGTGTTTCACATTTTTTATCTTTGTTGTTAAAATTTAAACAATCATTCCAAATTGCTAAACATAATCTCCATATTAAAATATACTTGGAGATCAGATTTTTTATTTTTTTATTTTTTTTACTATTTTTTTAAATTGGTACAAAAATATAACATTTGATCTACAAACATATTTTAATATCGAGATAATGTTAAACAGTTGAAATCGACTGTTTGAATTTAAAAAATAAAAATAAAGAATGTGAGAAACATTGAACCATAAAAGACAAGAGCCATTTGAACCATCCAGTATTATAAATACAAACATACAAAAGAATAAAGACGGGCAACATAGCAATTCCTTATCAAGAATTTGTAGGACACCAGAATATCGAACCATGAATGAAGGCATGCATGAGAGAAACATATTGGCTAATGAATAATTGTGAGGCCCTCATTGAGACCGAACTTATGCCTGTGCTCGAGAGATGGATGTTCATACACTGATATGGGGTGTTTGGATTCTCAAGAAAAGAGGAGCAGTGGTGGTCCCCACGGATCGCCCAGATCCCACAAGTGAATAGAAAGTTAGATTGACATTGAATCTAACCTGAATCGTTCCATCTATCCTCCTGATCAGAAGAAATTTGATTTCAAACTCCATAAAGTTAAGATGCTCAAACTCTAACTCATATTTCAAAAAACAAAAAAAAATATTCTTATCCGACAATCGCTGCATATGTAAAATCATGGCTACAATTCGCTTATAAATGATCTGACAACCGTTGCATAAAACAACAGCTGCTCGAGGTACTTGTATGGTACAATTCTGAATAATATGCTGTACACTGATATCTTGTATGTACGGTATAATATCTCCTGTCACTTTCTGGAAATCATAACAATATAGTAATAAAATCATGGCTATTGGTCGTCGCAGTTTTGTAATGTCTTGTAAATTTGCACAAAGACCAAAAATGTTTTTCATAGTCGTTAATTCAACTATTCAAGCATAGTATTTCCCCAAATTTTTAATTATAATTAAAAAAAAATCAAAACATTTCAAAAAATATCAAGATCTCTAAGTCAATCTACAACTTCATTTTTGAGAGACCGCAAATTAATTTGAAGACCTCTTAAAAACCTAAATATATTTAATATTACAGTACATTTTTTATTTTTGGAGGACTGCCAAGTCAATCTGTGACTTCCCAAGAATAAGGCCACATATTGGTTTATTTGATTTTTTTTTTTAATATGATATAAATAAAAATTTCGGTTGTATTTCGTTAGTAGTTTCCAATTTTTTTCCTCCTGGTTTTACTGACCAAGTCATATTTGTGAATATTTTATGGATTCAAGAGAGCGGATTAGTTAGCAGTTTCTGCAAAATTAGTGAATACTGAGGCTCTGAAATGTGTACTCCGAGTTTATAAATTATGAATTTGTAGGAGTCACATCTGATCTCAGTATAGCATTTTGTGGGGCAGTACGTCGATGACTTTTATATTCCAATCCATTGGTAAAGGGTAAAGCTTATGATTATGTTCTATTGATCAACATATGCATAATTTTGTTCTTGATTGATAAGAATCGAACCTTATTGCATATGGTTTCATAAAAAACAATTAAACCACAGTTCCACAATACATAGTTAATATTTACATATTAAATTAAAAAAAAAGAACGTTACGATGTAATCTCATGAGCTATGACTAATTTAATAACATCTAGGCAGTTTGAATTTGATCTCAATTAAATATCTTTGCATATATTGGGTTAGAATATAACAGCTCACATGGTTTTGACTACATGAGAAAACCTTGAAGGGGTGCCATAAATGGCATAGATTCTGGACCTCGTAATACCTAGCCTCCAAGGCAACCCGGCACATTATGTGGGGCCCAATGTGTATAGTGTGGGCCCATTTGTGGGCTATTGGTCTAATCAGAAAGGCTACCCCACTCCAGGACTTTGATTATCTATGCGTTCGTACAAATATCATTAATATATCTGTTATAGAAACTTAAATGCTATCCATGTTTTGTTGTCATTAACAACTGTTTCTGTCTGTTGCAGTGGTTGTGGAATTCACCAAAAAAATGTTTCATTATTTAATAAGTGCTTAAAATCTATTGAAAATATAATGTCATTAGTTTTGAATTGTTTGCATAACAGTTCTCGGTGCAAAGTCTATGCCAGGTCGGTATATCGTCGAATGTTTATGATATCGGCTTCCTCATTGTGCTACAATGCAAATTGCTAAAACACCATACTCGTAAGTCATAAGTCGTAACAATTATATTCAGAGTTATAAATAGCTAGCTATAGCTACATAACAAATGCGCTATAACTTTTTCAGATCTCAAAAGCTATAACGCTACCGCTTTTTTTTATAATGATTTTAAATAGCTAGTTATGGTTGCACTATCTCTTTTTCAGACCTTAAAAGCTATAACGCTATAATCGCTGTTTAGAACCTTAATTATATTAGATTAAATTTAATTAAGAACAGGAACAGGAAGGGGCCCCTAAAATGGTCTCATGGGAACAGGATATATATGACACGCATTAAAAGGAGAAAGAGGAATCATGTGAATCTTGTTCGAGGGAAGACACTGCATTAAAATAATTTAAATAAATTATCTCTTCAGACGGGATGTTTTCTGAATTTATGAGGGATGCTACAGTGTATCGAAATTTGAATGTGAAATCCGTGTACCACAGTACCTCTGCTTGAATTCAGGCATTCAGCAAATGAAATGGAAATGAAATGCCGTTACTTAAATGCACGAGTGATGTAGACTGACCAAGAAAGGGAGGTGTAATTGCTCTGTCCAATGGTGAATATTGATTGTGAATTAGACTTATTTGTGTATATCTCTCTGGAAAGAAACACATGCACATGTGTCTGACTACATAGATGGCGCACATTTGCGAAATTTTCTCTCTTAAGGAAAGATAAACCCTTCACAAAAGCATGGCGTGTCAAGCAGATATTTATATTCGGTCCCACCGGATCCATTTGTGCAAAACCTGACAAATTTCACAAAACAAAATTACAGCGCCGAAGATAGTATTTATCCGCGCTTAGTCGGGCGCATATTAAGGAATTTTTTTCGTAAACCATAATAACCAATATGATTACCATTTTTTTTTTTAAATCATAAGAACCGAACGGTCCGTTCGGTCTCCAAAATTTTTTTTTTTTTTTCAGATCGGACGGACCATTCGGTCTCAAGCTTTTTTTTTTTTTATTAAATTTTTTTTTAATTTTTTTTTTTAAATTTTCCATCTGCGATCACAGAAGATTTCTTCCTGCATTTTTTTTGCTCGGTCTCCTTGTTTATTTAATTTTTTTAACCCGACTCCTCTTCTCCCTTTTCTGCGTTGCACTTTCCTATTTTTTTTCTTCCTTCATTCTTCCTCTTACTTTCTTCCTCATTCAATTTTTTTTTTGACTGAAGAAATAATTTTAACGTAAAGATAAAGTAAAATTTTTAATTTTTCTAAAGAAATAATTATTAGTAGTTTGACTGAACAAGTGTTATTATTGGCCCGATAATTTTGATTGGAGATCGAATTAGGGATTCGGTCTTCATGTTTTTTTTAATATAAATATCCATCTTCCTCCTTCCTCCAATAAACGATTGATTTTTTCTTCTCAAAAATAAAAGAATTAATACATACCTAACGAAACTTGTAGATCTGAAGCTCTTTTTATTCTCCTTTTAAAATTATACAAACGTATGTAATTATAATAGAAATTACATAAGCTTTGAGAATTCAAAAAAAAAATTGAATGAGGAAGAATGAAGGAAGAAAAAAAATGGAGAAGTGCGACGCAGAAAAGGAAGAAGAGGAGTCGGATTAAAAAAATTAAATAAACATGGAGACTGAGCGAAAAAAACACAGGAAGGGATCTTCTGTGACCACAGATAGAATTTTTTTTTAAAAAAATTATAATAAAAAAAAATTATAAAAAAAAAAAAAAAAACTTGAGACCAAATGGTCCGTCCAGTCTAGAAAAAAGGAAATTTTAATTTTTGGATACCGAAAGAACCGTTCGGTCCTTATAATTTTTCAAAAAAAAAAAAACAATCATATTAATTTCCTAATTTTTGATTTATTAATTATGATTTATGAAAAAAAATTCCATATTAAGTGCTAGTTGTCATGGATTTCAGACCAAAGCGACAAGATCTAAAAATAGGAGAAAATAACCAAGGCGGCAAGGCCCAAGGATAGCCAGGATCTATTGTGCAGGCCTGTCTGCTGCTATTATTACGATGTTGTTATTCCAATAGCATTTTTGTGTCATTAATCAATTTGAACAGTTTGATATAATTTGTTAAAAAAAGGTAACCGTCCGATCGGAACAGTTTGATATAATTTCAGTTGATGTGTTGTATAATTTCAATTAGTGATGTATAGTGGCTTAATCCAAACCATCAAATTACAATCAGACGGCTTAGATTAAAATAATGGCTCAACTGCGCCATTGCAGTGATCGAAGCAACGTGAATTTTGTCCTAGGGAGACTTTCAAAGAATTTAGAAATTTGACATTTAACATTTTGAAACATGCAACGAAGGAACTTTTTAATATAAAAGACGGGTATGCATGCTTAATTAGCATTGGCCAATTTGATTGTTATCAGTTCAGAATTAAAAAACTGAGTTTGGGGAGAAAAAACTAAAATAATGATTCAAAATATCATGGTATAAACACTTCTATGCACCTACTACATTTCAAAAGAAAGACAATAAGAAAAGTACATCAAATCTCTAAGACAAGCGCTCTGAGAAAAATCGAAACAAATCTATCATACTCGCATAAACAATTAGAAGAGTTAAACCTTCAATATATTCCACTTTATCGGTCAAGTCTGTAAGCTCGACCACGAAAGGCACCAGTGCCGGTACTGGTGTTGTCTCTGACAGTAGGACCTGTACCAGCAGTCCTTTGGGCCCCTAACCTCCATTGCACAACCAATCTTTGTCTGTAGCAACAAAATGTTAAGGGTACACATGGCATTTCAAAATTCTCACAAACTCAGGAAGGCCTTCAATTTCAGGCCAGATATGGCCCAAAAATCTCTCATTAGCATGAGTACCACGGGGTACATACAATTGGGAATGGGCATGGGCACAGGAATTGAACTGAAAAGTATTTTTCCCACCGAAACAGTAACGCGGCCGAACAGGGCCTTACAAGACTGGTGCATTCAAGACAGACCTGATTCAGGTATATATTCCTAGTACCAGACATGAAAACATAAAATAAACAAACAGAAAATCAAAGGTAAACTTGGTTTGATAGACCATGTACACCTCAAACAATCATGCATTACCCTCTACAACATGGTAAATCTCTCTTCGAAAGGTGTGTATGCAACATTTCACAATTTTGTAAGGGCACAAAAAAAAGTTACCCTTAAGTGTGTAAATTTAAATTAAACAAAAGTAATAATACTGAAGTAAGAAAAGGATACAGCCAGAAAGGGGTCTTGAGTGGGTTTCTCCCAGTTTTGAGAGGGTACAAAACCGAGAAGAAATAATAGAGATGGCCGACTACTATGCCAAGAAGGTTTGGCAAGAGAGGTGAGCCGAATATCATATCCAGTACTAGCATCGCCCATGGGAAGTAAAAAGCCTGTTAAAAGAAAACAAAACCAAAAGCTTTTTATTATAAACCCAATTAGATGGTAGTTCCTGATAGCCTTCTCTTTTATATGTTGATTTGTACAAGTCCGCAACTTTTATTTGATATATAATTGGGTTGGGCCTTACACCTGAATCCGACTACCAGTAATGAAAATAACAATGTGGAGCTTTACTCGTTGGTCAATCGGGTCAGGTGGGATGGATCAACATTGCTGTATTGCAGAATTTTGTTGGCTATTAAAATTTTGTTTGTTATATTAATCTTCACTTTCTTGAGGTAACAAATGGGATTATTTCCATTGGGAAAGTGAGTTAACAACTACAAGTGCTAAATGGATAAGATGCCAGGAGATCCAGAAATCCTGAACCAAACAAGAAACATCTACAAATCTGGTCAGTCTTAACTGCACCAGGCTGTTGTTTGGTTGACCTGACTGTTGACCAGTCAAGTAAGATCAACAATGGCAATAAATAAGTATGTTTGAGTGCGGAGCTGGAAGTAAGATATCATCTAGAAGTCAATTTATTCATAAATGTCAGGTAAGCACAACATAAAAGCACCACACATTGCAAACTACAGCTAATTATTTATTAGAATTGGAAAGAGCATCTGGCATTTCTTACATTTGAAATAAATAGCCAACATTTTTTGGTACTTTTGCAAATGCATTCAACTCCTCAAAGTTATGTCAAGCAATAAAGACTCATATTTATATCACCTTAAATATATTCCAGAATTCATACAAACTAAAAATCCAGAACAGGAATAGCTCAACCTGGTTTCAGTTCAATTTTAATTTTTTTACCTAAAGGAGGCAGGCTCGGGTATCAGTTATGTTGTCACATTCAGCAAAATAAATATTTGATCCTCACCCTAACTTCTCAGTTTTTTTTCCAAATAACCCAAAAATATATTCTGCACTCCTTGAATTATAATCGATATAATCTTTCACCCAAAAAAGAAGCAAAAATTTACCTTCATGTTGACTAGGCCATAAATGTTAATTTGGGCATTAGGGAATTCTCTACTCCAAAGATATACAAGCATTGACACCATTGATGTTCCCAAAAAAGGAGACCGCAAATAAGGAATGGCTGTTAATCCCTAAAAACAAAAGGTAACAAATTCTCAGATAACAAGCCTATTGATCTATGATTAATTCCTGCCATTGATCTATATGATTAATTCCTGCCAAACCAAGAATCCAAAATTTCAGCTGGCATTCCAAAATCATAGTCAACAATTAAAGCTTTGCAAGGTCTTTAGGATATAGTTCTTTAATTTGGTAATTGCCTGGAATTATCCTGAATTTTACAGTTTAGAGTCGATGAAAGACAAACTTCATACAAAATTGTGTCAGTCATATTCCAAATTTTATGGTTCTATACCCTGATGAGCTTCAACTAACCCCCAAGGAAGCAGAAATTGACCTTTGGTTGTGCCTTTGATTAATTTAAAGTAACTTTCTGTCAAAAGTACCCCTTGGGAAAATTTTAGCTCATCTTATCATCAACTAAAAATATAAATGCAAAACAAATGAAAGAAGAAAGATGGACATTGATGAAGCTCGGACCTGAACAAACAGGTAGCCAAACTAACCACAAAACAACCAAGGTTTACAAACTTTGGGAGAAAAATTAAGCTGCAAAGGAAATTAACAGCTAACCAGTAAAGAAACTGCTCCAAAAATCATCATCCACAAGAAATCTGCAGTGCGTTTATCAAAAGGACCTTTCTCCAGCTGTACACCATACCGAGCTCTACATTTCAAGTTCAATAATATCAATATATTTATTTGAACTTGTTGGCCACCCATGGGTAATATATTTATTTGACTACCCATAGAACTACCCATATAATTATAGAATAGCATTATTTCATAATGTCAATGCCGGTGCAAACAGATCTTATCTAAACTAAGGGCTTAATAGCACAACAACAGGTTGATTGAAAAAATTGGGATAAATTTTTGGTTCCGTTGCAAAATGCAACTGCTACTTCGACTATTACCTGTTAACTGAGGCACATTTAATTTTTTTATTTAATAAATAAAGTATAATAGCTAATTCGGGCTCTTAGCAAGTTGAAGCTAATTAAGGACCAGAAAACATGTATGAAAGGGCCCAGTTCATAGACAAAATTAAAGCTCATCTGCTTGAATAATTATAACACAAAAACAACAAATGTTTATGAGCGTCTCTTACATCATTAACAAGCGGATACCAAAGTTGATCGAAAACTTGCCAAGGAAAAAGAAAGGTGTTATCAACCTCCATATCTGCAAACAATTAAATGAAAGCATGTAATTGTATTGGGTATCTTAATGCAAAAGTAAGAAATTTCCAAAAATAATAAAAAGGTATCAGTACAAGTTCAACTCATATTCTGATCAGTTTGTCACTGTTCCCTTGGGACTTTTGAAAACCAATTTAATTTATGCAACCGGAAGTAAATTGATTATTAAAGGCTTAGTTATGATCGGTGAAATTGCACAGCCAACAACCATTTAGGCAAAGAGAACTCAAAATATGAGATTGAACTGCACAATTAATGGTCTATTGATGCTTAAATTTAAGTTGAATTTCTTAATAAGATACCTGCAAATTTTTAAATATGAGAGGGTAGAACAGAGCTATATGGTAGGGGCCCAAAATGCCTAGCTGGAGAACCGTAGTCGTCAGAAAACAAATTGTCCCGTAAGCCTTACTAATTGGAGGAAGCGAATTGTAAAATCTGAAAAGTTAAATAAAAGTACAAATTAAAAGGTTTCATCATGAAATGAGAGAAAAGTGGACATAGATAGCTATAGGATCATTGTCTATCATAGTTATAAATCTTTTAGGGTATCCAACCCCATTTAAGTTTTGGAGCTAATTAATTTTGGACCTAGGTTTGTCAAAGCAGTTGCCTCTGTAAGAATCTCAAATTTAACAATTATTTAGGGAAGGTAGATAAAGGCTTTGAATTTTCAATAAATTGACTCATTTTGCTCTAATTTAGTTAACTGGAGGTTCTAGTTCTGCTCTGTTAGATCAAATACTTTAATCCGAAAACAAAATCGCAATAATGGATACTGTAGGCGGCTAATCTACTTTTTGTACTGGATAAATAAGGTAGAAAATCACGAAAAACACACTAAAATCTACAAACTACACTGGCAAATTAACTAGAACAAAATCAATATAACTAGTGAAAATTACAGAATGCGACTTACTCTGCAGGGGATGACATCTCGAAGTTCAAATCAGAAGTTCCCTCTTCAATCCAATGGGGATTTTGCGCGAAAACTGAGAAGGAAGACGAATTAATATTTAATATTTAAAGAAGGAAGAAGCTCGAAGAACCTTCGCAGGAAGTTGCGAGTTGCGACACGGGGATCTTTACTTGCGAGACTTGAAAGAACATTCACCTTCCGATCGAGATCGAACAGTTGTAGATCTAGGCTACGACGTAATGGCATCCAATCAGATTCAAGGGACACGCAGACTTCGGGTTCCCCGTTGGATTTATATTTTACGATGTTGATCATTTTGCGCCTCAAAGAGATGGATGCAGTTGACGCAGGCTGGGCTTGAAAAGAACTTTCTAGAAGTCCGGCCCTTCTGTGGCCTGTGGGCTTAATTCGTAGAGCCAGTCTCAATTAATCGGACAAGTATCTCTCCTCCTCTATAGTATGCACTTTAAATTGATTTGAATGACAGAAAATTGTGTAGCTGGAATTTATTAATTTAAATTCGGATTGAATCTGAATCCTCCAGTCAAATAATCTGACATTCTTTGATTAAATACAATAAATGTATAGAAGTCTACATTTAGTTCAAATTAGACCCGCCACATGTATAGCCACACATATTATCACATGTATTTCTATTCTGCACCGTTGGATCTGAATCAAAATTCGTGCAGATGAAATCAACTTTTTCACTGGAGAAAAATTGAACCTCCCCGATCGATCCATTCTTCTTCTTCGAAAAACTAAACCCTCTCGCTCTCTCGCCTCGCCTTCAACAGGCACCATCTCGCTTTCTCCTCACTTTATCTCTGGCGAATCTCGATTTTTCTCTCTTCCGTAAATTCAAATCTCTCTGCGGACGCCATGGCTGCTTCTTCGATTCCTCCAGCGACTCCTCCGGCGAATCATCTCGGAGGCGCCACCGCAAGCACTCCTCGCTCAAGGCGCGCAAAGATCAGCACTGCCACAAGAAATCATTTACGCGACCAACAGAGAAGAGACGACGAAACAAAAAGAACAAAGGTAAACTGTCTCTCTCTCTACGTTCTTCAATCAAACCCCAGATTTGAGGTCTTCTCCTCCAGTGTCACATCTGACGTCTCAGTACCTAATTATCTAACCAGATCCACTTACTGTTAAGGTTCTGGTTGCTGGTTGACAAGGCCGATCACTGTATAGATATCAACAGCAGGTATTACTTATCTATAATTCTATTTTTTTTGTTTATAATCCATAAATATGCCAAATAACTAATGAGACTTGAATTCATGCTTATTTTGTATTGTTCTGGTATAGTTCCTGGGATATTCAGCATAAAATTATAGTATAGAGTCCCTACTGTGCAAAGTTTGAGCTACAATATATTACTAGTATTATGTGTTGAGTTATGTGTGGCCACACAACCTGATGGTTATGTTAGTTTTTAAAAAAAAAAATAAGGGCATATTTTGAATTTTTTATTTTATCGAGGGTCATAAAAAAAAATCGGGTACTATTGTGTTCAGTTATTATCGTAAATCTTGATGAAGTTTTGTTGGAAAAATAAAAATGCTGCTGTGAATATAATACATAACGCTACTCAGCGAGATATGGCTTAGAAACTTCAGTAGAATAAAATGGAAGATTATAATATGTTTTCTATTCATAGGCCCAATAAATTGGTAATTGACCTAGAATACTGTTGCTGTAATTCCACATGCTCAAAGCCCATAAGAAAACAATAGAAGAAGCTAAGCAGCATTCCGTCACATAATTAATTAGCATACACAGCATAGTTTAAGACTCTTAAACAAGCATGGTTCCAACCATAACAGTGACAACTTCACCACTAATGCGCACTCTCTGGTATTTTTCATCCAATTCTAGCTGCAAAATAGCACTCCTTGGAGAAGCCTGAAATGATGAAGATTGGAGAAATTTTATGATCAAATAATTAGTAACGAAACAATCAAAATTATGTAGCTAGATAAGGAACAATCTTTTAGTCTACTACCATGAAAGAAGTAAAGCTTTTCTTCTATAGCTTCTCACTCCAGTATCGCACCAAGGCAGAGTGTATACTACCACACAATACTGGATCCTGAGAGAGAGAGGTCATACAAAAAATGAAAGTAATTACAAGCCCTAAAAGAAACAAGCTTAATCAGAAGGAGAAATTATAAAAATAGGGTTTAAAGTGAAACAAAAAGTCAAAAACATCATCAATGTCTAATTTGGGGCAGAAGAAATGGGTAAAAAAGTCAAATCCTGTACCCTCAGGAGCTAGTCCAGTTACTATAATACCTCTTCCAGCACATTCTTTGATTTCCCTGATATTTGGCTGCAACTCTGCAACCTTTTTTCCAGATGGAAGTTTCACCTTCAAATACAAGGAGAAAAGTTTTATCGTTGCAGCACAAAAGAAAATCTTGGCATGGCAATGATGTACACACTTGTCTCACCAGCGAAAGAATGGTTTACTTACAAATTTTGTAGCGATGCAGTGCAGCCCGAACAAACTGAGAAACCAGAAGATGAGGTATGTATTTTTCATCTCTATTCCTTTTATCTTGATTTGTCTTTGTCTTTATGTGTGGGCACTTTTTGCAAATTGACCTTCAATCCTTTCTGTTTTAAATAATTCTGATATATTTCAGGTAATAACGCCTCATGGTCAAGCAGTAATAGTAGAGAGTTTTCTTGCCTGGAGAGAACAGTTTGAAGCTGAGTTGCACTTGAAAGAGCCAAGTACATAATTTTTTTCTCTGAGCAAGCAATCCTGCGACCAACGGACCTTCGCCCACAGCCGAGGAGTACACATCGATGAGCTTAAGGAAGCATTTTTTACTACTACACTTTTTTTATGCAATGACGTTGGAGGAGCGCCGTTCGATTCCAATTGCTTTGGGTCTATGTTTAAGAAGCGTTTGATCTTTGTCACAACCTGATTGCTTTTTTTCCTAGCAGCTGCATTATTTTTCTTTATATACAAGAATTTCAGAGGACCCCATTGCTTTGACGAACGAGTAAGATCGAGGTGCGCAGCAGCGAATCCCTCTACCAAATTTGCGATGGGATTGAATTGTATAGTAGCGCCTATAAGTTATCAAATTTACTTGTTATTTGTAAATATGGAACAGGCTGATGCCTGAGTCAGCTCTGACAGCTCCAATTGAGAAAAAGCTGACAGGAAGGCAATATTTTGAGTGTGGAAGACATTACACGGTAAGCCTCATATTATTTTTCCTGTCTTATCATCTTTACTAAACATGTAATAATACCCGTACATTTGTGTTAACAAGTTCAATATCATACATATATATTGGTGCTTATTCTTCTGGTCTCAATGCATGTACTTTCCTGTGTGATGTTTGGTAGTCTGCCAGCCATGTTTGGTTTATTCCAGGTACTGCAATGAACCAGACCATAAGTATGATAACCTTTTTTTGTTTTACTTATTTATTTATTATTTTGTGATGCTTGCTTTGGCATTTTTTATTTGAATACTACCGTTGTATGTGCTTCTTACTCTTTTTTGGGGGTTCTGTTCACCCGGCTGGAATTTTCAATTTTGTTGTCCTGAACTGGTGCTTGTTCAATAAAATTTATTTTGCTTTACTTTCTCAATATCATCCTACGTTGGTTCATGTCCCCTTTGAACATTAAACTTGGTGAATGTTTTTCTGTCTATACTGTTTCTTAATTATTCTATAAAAGAATCTACCACGTATTGGTTTTCAGGCAACTTAGCAACATCTTGGGTTTCAGTGGCTTGCATTGTCAACCAGTGAATGTTGTGTGTTCTTGTGTATCTCTGTTAATTTGTGAAAACTGAAAATAGTCTTTTATTATATGTTTTCAATTTGAATAATTATAATCTACTTTTTATATTTTATTTGTTTATTTTCAGAAATGTTGAACTACATCGAAGATGATTAATAGCAATGATACTTTTTTCATATTATATTTGATCTTTTTTTTCTATTTTTTTTTTTACTGTTATTTATTATTTGAATTTTTTTTTCTTAATTCTATGTGAATATCAATAACAAAATATTTTTATATTTTATTTAATTTTATAATATGGTTCCGTCGCAACGCACGGACACGATGTATCGTATTCAACATATGAAGAAGGATATCTTCTGCACAAAACTAGATTTGAAGCGTGTCCCTTGGCAGCCACTGCCAAGTTCTCTCTCAAAAAAGAAGAAGAGAGGATTTGAAGTGTCAGGCGATATGAAGTGTCTATTTTCGATGGAATTAACAAGTTTTGAGTTCTGTCGAAGAAGTTCTCTTTTATTATTCTTGAACTTTCATGTGTGTCAATTCAGTTCTCAAGTTTCCTAAAAAGAATCAAAATAGTCCTTTATTATTTCAAAAAGACAAATTTAGTCCTATTTAGCCTTTAAAAAAAAAAAATTAGTCCTATTTAATAGATTTCTCTGCTGACGACCTGACGTCAATTATTTTATTCAACACATGAATAAACTAAATAAATTACAGTTTATCTAAAATGATCCTTAGAAAATATACAGGGTCCATGGGTAAAACTGCCCAAACATTATCCCTTCTCTTCATGCTAGCGTGCCCTCAAGCGGAGCGTTCCCTCCCTCCCTTCCTAGCCGACAGCCTTCTTATCTCCCCCACAAAAAAAGCAGCCACCAAAGAACCTGACCGAAGATATAGAGAGAAACAAAATGGCTCCTCTTACGCCTTCTCCTTCTCAACTGGAAACGCCACAAAACAGCTTCCCTTTCAGCTTCCTTCTCTCGTCTTCCTTTTCCTTACCCTCCCCTAACCCCGCTGCATCCAGACCTTTCATCCCTGATCGGACGGTTCACAATGCGCATCAGCTACTCAGCAATGTTGCCACCGCCTTCTCCAACCACCCCTTCATTAGACCGCTTTTCTCTTGTCACGCTCAATTCAGAAGCTTTTGCCAAGTAAAACAGTTCTTTTTTTTATTTCTTTTCTTCATTTTCATGCATTTCTTTTTAGGAAATTATTCTTTTGCCTAGTTGCAATATTAATTTTAAGAAAAAAAATCATGCCATTCTAATTGAACTCTGTATGAAATTCTTATCTAGGATAAAATAGCAGCATGACATGTATAATGATTAACAATTCGTAATGCAAATTGGGGTTATATACGTGCAGATGCACTATAAGAGACTGCACAAGCCGAGTAACATAAGCTTATCTGCCGTGGGATTTGCAGCTATGTTGCCAGGAGATTCTGTGGCAGGTCTTGTTGTGGCCAATGGTCTTGCAAATTTCTTGAACATATACAATGCACTTCTTGTGGCAAGGCTTGTTCTCACCTGGTTTCCCAGTGCTCCTCCTGTTATTGTTAGTCCTCTCAGGTGCAAAATTCAAACCCTGTTTAATAATTAAGTATAAAATATTCTGATATTGTATAGTAAGGTTTACAACCACTCTGTACTGTTACAGTCCAGTCAGGTACCTAAATCATATCCATTATCGTTATTTAGATCTTGGACTCAGCTGTCTCAGCATATAGTTTCTTTTGTTATTTGTTGGCTCTTTAAACTGTTTAGTTGATTTTTCATTGGCTAATTCCATTGTGGAAGTATCATACAACCTTGCTAAACGGGAAATGTCATGCACACCCTTGTTGAAACTTGGAAGATATCGTTATATATCCCAACAATATATCCACAAAAAGGAACTTTTGTCCATTCCTATTTACTTTTAAGACAATGCTGGATTAACCCTTCTTTAATATAAATCTATCTATATTTTTTTTTTTTGATAAAAGCGGGTAACCCGTAACCCCACCTGTTTCATTGTGAAACAAAAAAGTACAAAGTAAGGCACTAAAGTGCCTTAGTAAGTTCATAGAACAAGTACTTTGCATTAGAACAGTAGGTGAGCACGCAGGTTGCCAGAGCTAAGCAAAATAGTAGACCTAAGCAACAGAAGCTTACAGAAAAAAAAACCTAAAGTTTATGACAACCCTAGTTACTATCCATAAAATTATTATCCAAATCATCTCCAGAAGAGGAGCTAGAACTAGAAGAAGAACTCGAGGCTGAAGCAGACATAGAATGAGGTAGCAAACCAACAACACTATCAATTTGCTGGTAGGCCACCTGGTCAGCTAGGTAGTCCTCCAACTCAGACCCTTCTAACCCAAGTGCGGGGTCCGACCCGAGGGAGTTTCCCCGATCCAGGGTTTTGGAGTCTGATAGAACTATGATGGTGTCTGTCTGATACAAGGGAGCAACATCAAAAGGCAATAGTAAAGTTAATTTAAAAAAAGAATCGTCAGACCTAGCTTTACACCAATAAGATGCTAAAGTTATTATAGCAGAGGCAACATATACTATAGATGGTATAAAAATATTATTAAAGCAAATTTTATTTCTAGTCAACCATAAAGTCCAAAGAGTAGAAGCTCTAATCAAATCTAATAATAAGGTATCTCTAAGGGGAATATCTTTATCTAGGGCCCATAAATCAGCAATAGAGGTACAGTTGAATTGAAAACCATTGTGATTGGCAATCTAGGACCAAATAGTGGAAACAAATTCACAAGTAACAAATAAATGGTCAACAGTTTCAGGTTTTATGGACTGGAGAGTGAGGCTATGATACTATGCATAGTGCGGATTGGTCTGTCCTATGGATCAATATCTCCGTTTTCAATGTCGAAACAGTAGATCTGAACTGTTCAACATAATCTCCGTATGAAAATGTACTTGTAGGTCAAATTTTACAAATTTTTATAGGTAGAAAATCACTTGATGTAAAAATTCTAGATCGTGCTTCTCTACCTATCTAAAAGGATAGTAAAAAATACTATAAAAAGATGTAAATTTTAGTCTGCTAGTACAAGTACATTTTCATATGGAGATCATGTTCAGTTTAGATCGACTATTTGAACTTTGAAAGATATTGATCCATAGTACGGATCAATCCGCGAGCAAAATGGTTGTTAAAGCTTTAAGCATACCAAAAAATCAGCAGGAGCAATATAATAATAACAGTTTGAATAAATCTTTTATTCACATTAGTGAATTTTATTCTTCTAATATGTGTGTATTATGAATTTGATCTTCAAATAATCTAATCTCAGCAAAATCAAGTTTGATCAAATTCATAATAGTGTGTAGTGATAGAATGAGAAAGGGTGATAACACATATTTTCAATATTCGCATAAAATTTTCAAACCTTAAGGAGATTGTATGTTTACAAATGATGATGCTTAAAAACAGTTTCAGTTTGACTTTATTTTTGTTTATCTGTGCAGTACTTTGTGCGATCCTTATCTCAACATTTTCAGAGGAATCATTCCACCTCTAGGTGGGCTAGATTTGTCACCTATACTCGCCTTTCTAGTTCTTGATGCATTTACAAGCACCGCAGCTGCGCTTCCTGCCGAACTTCCTACCGAACTTTCTACAGCATCTCAGGAAACAACATCCGTTAATTCCATGCATTTCAACCTCACTGCAACTCAGAGAATGTGGATGAGAAGGTTATGCTCCAAGAAATCACAGAAAACAGAAAATTCTAAATAATTTTGGCCGACGTTGTTTTTGGTATAGAATTTTTTTAATTTGTAAACTTCCTCTCTGAAGATTGCTCAGTCGCACTGCATAGGATGTGTTGATCTTGCACTTCATTAAATGAGAGAATCACTGATTCTCGTATTCTATTTTCACATGCATTAATTGTGTAATTTTTTTGAGTAGAAATATGAACTGTTTTCACATAAAAACTGTATCTGATGCAAGGGCAAAATGTTGTTTTGGGGCTTTTAGTATTGTTCAATTTTGCCATGTCGATCATATGCATTTTTCTGATGCAACTCTGTATGAACAAGAAGCTATCGCAACAGTTATCCTATACAGTGAAAAATAAATTTTTACTGTTGCATAAGATATTATAGCAATAGCAAAAATAAAGTAAAACAGACTCGAACAGATCAGTTATTTCTCCAACTGATTTTCTTCCCTGTAAAATTGGCAAATGGTCTCCTGCATACGACATAATTTGAAAAAAATTTAACAACTAAATTAGAATAAAAAATTACTTATAATCGATTAAAAGTTTATGAATAACTGTTACTTGAAAGTATTACTGAGATCGAATAGCTAAATTGAAAAGGATTAGAAAAGTAACAGATGAATGCTGAAGTCCAACAGTAGCAAAAAAAATAAGATTAGCAGTGAAATAACTCTTAAAAGACAGAAGGCACGGATGTTGACAAGTTTTAGCTTATAACCAAATTTTAGACCAATCTCCATCCACTTGCTCATATTAATTAGAAAAGGATCTCTTGTACTTTTTAGATTGCAAAGTATAACTATTTGATATGGTCACATATCTAAAAATGATAAAAAAAAATAACAAATTTTAGTTATGTAGATTAGCAGTTAGTTATTACAACAAACGATCTGTTAGCTATAGTGGTAATAGCATCAAACAACAGGAGTTATAGCTGTGTTTACATAAATTTTTTTAACATGGCGTAGCATTTGAGACTTGAAAATGTCAATAATAACACAGTTGTAACTTGTAACGCATCTATTTAAACTTTTAAAGTATTGTATACTTCAAAAAAAAATTAAATTAAATCAAGTATCTAGCACAGATGGGCGGTAACATTACCTTTCAACGTAGAGAGAATTTAAATTCCATAAAATGTAAAGTATACTAGAATTTTTTATGATTTTATTTCAACTATAAAAAAATCCCAGCAGAAAAACCAACAGGGAAAAAGTTCAGCAGCAACAAAAATTCCAGCAACAAATTGAACAGTGAAAAAGATGAAATTTAGAGCAATATAATTAGCATATTTTTGTATATTAAAAATATATAGTCTAGTCATGTCTTTGCTGTAATTTTTTAGTTTTTTATCCTCTTGAAATTCACCTAAGAATAGTACAAATTTCTGAAATGAACAAGGAGGACTGCAAGAATCCAGCTGATATGTTTTCGCTTCCTCTTGGTGATAAACATGATTAAGATATGTAAAATAGTTATTAAAATTAAGGAAAACCTTCTATGCATAGTTTGAATTTTGTTCCCGCCATATTATCATTATAATTCAGTCCTGTTCACAGCTTTCCGTATAATACTAGTCAAATATGTTTAATTTTGTTCAAAACAGGCTTAGCTGTGGGGCATGGCATTTGGCAGTAGTTTAAGCACATTTTGGAGCTTCAAGAGGCTTCAAGCTTCACTTATAAATAGCCCTCTACATCCTCACTTCACATCCATAGTTGGTTAGAGCATCCAAAGCACGAAAAGAGAGCAAAAACGTTGAGAATTCAGCTCACATAAAAAAAACAGCAAGGAAAAAATATGCTTTCCACAAACATTGTCATAAAACCCTAATATAATGAGCTTCCAAAAATTATGAGTGACAAATCTGTTGTGCCATTCTATTAACTGAGTTCTCAATATTCTAAAACTATCTATCCAAGTCACCAAAGAGATCATCACGACGTTCTAATAACAAAAATGAAGATCAGCGTGACTTGAAAATTTTCAATTAATTTCCACTTTATTCTAGTTGCTTTCTTTCTATTTTTTTGTTTTTATTTTATTTTTTTATTGTTGTTGTTATCTTTATTTATCTCATTTTGTAACATATATTATCATTGAAATAAATTTTTGAAGCTAGAATTAGTAGAGACCAACTTATCGAGTGAGTGTGGTGTCTAACACCTTCCACATTCATAACCAAGACACGAACCTAGCTATTATCCATGGGCATAAAAAAATTTAGATTGTGTATTTTCCATTGCATTACAGGTGGCGACTCCAAATAAAATTTAGATCACACTTAAAAGGTTGAGTTGAGTGTCGGCTTCGTAGCACGGTCAGAGAAAAAAGAGGCGTCGGTACGATTTTGTGTGGCAATACGTGTAGTGAATATATTTTTAACTAAATTTAAATATCTACCTGTAAAAGAGATGTATTTAACAAAAAAAAGGACATATTATTTGATTAAATGACTGATATTCAATCTAAAAATTCATCTTTTAATCGTAACCGTTGACAGATAGAAACCCAACGTGCTTAATAATGAAATGGAGATAATACATCTGCATAGCAATCATACCTAGTACGTCAACTGTCTTAAAACTATGGTTTCAGGCATTAACTTTGCTATATCCTTTTTCCCTGTTGTTTTTGATAGAGACTTTACTGCTTTAGGAAAGAATGAATGATATCCTCGTATAGACTCCATCTAAAAGAATAATTTTTATACACTTTAAACAGTATTGTGGTCCTTATGCTTTTTGTTGGGGTTGATTTGTCTTTCATAATGACCATATATTGCTTTTCCATGCTTATTCGTACCAGTAAGATTGTGTTATTTAGTCTATGATCAAGCGATCAGTGATATAATCCAATATTTAGCTGGGTGTACATAGAACACACCAGAATTTTCTATCTACTAGTTGCCAAAGCATCTAATTCCCCCCAAGTTGTACATCACCAACCATTATATTCCCCAATATCTAAAACTCATGATCAGATTCTTCTCTTTATCATGCGTCATACACCCTCTTAGTCAAAAATCTATCAAAAGCTTACCCATCAATCTAAATCTCCTCTCTCTCTCTCTCTCTTAGCAATTCCAAAAGAAACAAAGTGCGTAGAGCATACATAGAGTAAAATGGGTAGAACTAATTCTACCGAAAAATTAGCTGCGGTGGTTTTGGGTCTCCTGGCTGTGCTTTCGCCTTTGTACATCGACAGAAAGCCAGAAATTGAAGAAGATGAAGATGAGGGAAGTGGTGTTCTCGCATTGTGGCTTCCACTGTTGCTGATTTTTCTAATTGTGGCAATTAATTTCTCGTGTCTCTCGGACAAGGGATATTTGCGGTTTGATCCCTACTGGATACATCGGGTTGGAGGTTCATCTTGCGGGATTATTATTTGTCTTTTGGTTATTGGTTTTGTTTTGAAATGTAAGGCTTCTCTGTGAAATTATCTTGTAGCTGGTAATTCAGGGCTGCTTTTGCTGGTATGTGGGATTGTGAGATTGCATGACCAGTTTCTCTTATCCGTCTCTTGTTGTACTAGCATATATAGACCATAAATTCTAAAAGCTTTTTATATCTCTTTATCATATATATTATTGTCTTTTTCTTTTTCCCTTTGTTTGTAAATAGGGATTACATAAATCATAGAAGAAAAGTTGCACTTCCATAGTGATTTTTCTCCATGAGGGGAGGATTTGTAATTCATTTTCTTGTTCCTGTGATGTGGTATATTCCATGGTTGACCTGTACAACCATTGTTGTACATTTATAACAGATTTTGGTACAGGATGTTGCATTCATTACCTGGCTATCTGTTAACCTATCTTACTGTCATGATCAACAAAATAGTAGTCTGAAACATGCTTTGTTCATACTTTCGGGGTATAAACAAAATAGTACTATCTGAAGGTTGTATGGTTGCTTTGTTAAGATTAGAGTCAGAAGTTATTGTTCAATACCCAGATGTTAAACTTTGTAAGTACATCTTTTACAACTAAATTATGAACATCTCGATTCTGAAAGAATATCTCAGTGTATGAATCTGAATGGAATTTTACATATTACAGACACACTAAACTCAAATCAAATACAAATGTACTCTCGGTACAAAAACTTAGGTTTACACAGTAACAGCATTTACAGGATTAATTAAGTCATTCACTAGAAGCAGACTGAAAGATAAAGAAAGCTGCACCTGCTCCAACCAATGCTGTCAGAGCCAGTGCTATTGTTGGTAAAGGGGCTGTCAATCCAAAATTCTGCAAGTAAATCAATTTAACTAATAATTAAATCAATTAAAATAAGATAGTCCACTAGTAGATAACAAATCTAAGGAAGAAACCATGATCGATCAAGTAAACCCGCTTTTAGCTGCCAAACTATTTTATTGATTTCTTTCAGCTCAAGTTGTACTTAACAGTATTGAGTTGTATTCTTTTCTGGTGTATGGTCTATTATCCAAAATTGAATATACTTGTAGCCAATTTGAACTGATAAAAAAACTTTTTCCTAAATAATTCTATAAGACAAGGCACCTGAAGTATGCCTTTTCCAGTAGCAAGCTCAAATGTAATTGCAGCCGTAAAACCAAGCATGGCACCACGGCTTAGCCATACATCCAATCCATCTGGGCTCTTTGCTCCCTGTTCACACCTTATGGAGCTAACCATTGCTCTTGATTTTAAGCTCAACTTTTTGCTTGATCTACACTGAGTGGGTGCTGTAAACCATAAAAAGATTTCCAAAAGGAGACCATAACACGGGTCAATTTGTCAATTCTGTTATTTTGAAGCCAGGTTGGTATGTATTTACTAATTGGCAATTATTACGCCCCAAAACTGCCTGGTCCTGGTTTCAATAGTTTCATTTTTCTTTATGCTCAGCATGTTTTTTGTTCAATTGCTGTTTTCTGCATGCACTGATATTTAGTTGTATTATTGGAACTTAACATCTTAGATACATAATTAAGGCCCTCGAACAAAAACCAAATTTGGCAGCAGGATAATGCTCGATGTCACTGGTCTGATATACCAGCAACACGGTACATACCATGCAGTCATTCTACCAATGTAATTTAATCACCTAGAAAAAAAAGAGAGTATATGTCTGTTACCTCACCTGTTAGTATGTAATTTTTATATTCACCCTTTTGCAGCCAGATAAGTTACAAATATTATCCCATTGCCTTCTTTCAAAAAAAAAAATAAGAAGAAGAAGAAGAAGAAAAAGAAATTTAATCTAATTGATTTGCCAAATTTATCTTCTTTGTCATAGAATATTGTTATGCAAAACAGAAAAATAAATATTTGTCACTTGTCAGTCGACAATAACTCAGGTCAGGTGGAAATAAGATAAGTTCACCCTATTTAGACAAGCTCTAAGAGTTCAAATCAATTCGTAAAGAACTTTTAGCTATAAATTAAACCACTGCAAGACAAAAGGAAAGAAGGGGAACTGACCACGGGAGGATTCACACATGAAGGAAGAAGCGGGGAGGGATGTGACGACGGAAGGGAGAAGCCTACGCGTGCCATTTTCTATAACACAACAAGGAAAAGAAAGAAATAAACAAATGCAGACATACAGAGAGAGCTTAGCTTGTGTAATTGAGAAAAATAGAAAGCGAGAGAGAGAGAGAGAGAGATATTACGGATAGAGAAGAAGGAAGGAGAAACGGCGAGGAGGGATTGGGCCATGGATGGAATGGAATCACGCAAGCGCTGGCCTGAGGTTAGTCACCTACTGAGCTCACAAACTAAAAAATGTTATCCTAACTTCTGTTTTTTTTTTTTTTCTCTTGAAATGATCGGAACACCCAACTGCTACACAGAGAAGTACTTTAGTACATGTGGCGGGAAAGAAAGGGTCACTTGCATAGTTACATCCAACAAATAGATATCATATAACGAAGAGGAGGGTTTCAGTGCCTCATATTTTTCATTTCTCATCATACTTCATATTTTACATCTTTATTTTTGAAGTTCAAATTATCGATCCAAACTGTTCAACATAATATTTATACTAAAATATACATCTTGTAGATATTTTATCAAGCTAATAATAATGTAGATTTATCAATTTTGATTAGTGATCAAAAGAATTTGAAATTGCATAATGTGATACATATTATCTCTAAATAAAAAAAAAGACAGAAGATATATTATTTTCAGATTTTGATGGATTTTAATATTGGTCATCACAATCGCTCAAAAGAAAATTCGGTTAAGCATGTATCATTTCTTGTGTTGCATCAAAAAATAATATATTTCTTCTCATTATAGAAAAGAATGATGTCTATCTTGAAAAAAAATTATACATTTCTCATATAATATTAAGAGTACATCTTGATTCTAAAGTTGAGTGTCATTGTTAAATTTGTAGATGATATTTTAAAAGATGCTTTGACCAATTTTACTAGAGACTAAATATATTACGGAACGGAATTAAATAATGATATTAAACATAATTTTTTTGACACATTTGAAAAAAAAACATTATATGAAGTTAGATCCGAAATAGATAAATATCGTTGAGTTTAATTTATGCACAACTTTATAGTTTTCTCATTATATTTTGAGATAAATAAAAAAAAATTATTTTATTGGTTTTCTTTCACTCTCCCTCTAATTAAATAGATCTAGCCTAAATAAATAGAAATATATAACAACATAAAATAATTACATCAACTTAATTAATTAAATATTAAAATATATAACATATATCAAAATATCAGTATATCGTGCTCAGAAATAATTAGCTGAGTTTTAAAAATATTTAGATAGTTGCTAACAAAGCAGTTAACATCTACCTAGACTCAACTCCTTGATTCATAATCTGGTGCAGATCATGTGTACGCGTAGCACAGGCAGAAATAATTGAGGCTCGCAAAATATTGGCGAGAAAATGAAAAATAATGGTAGATTGGCTGAGAATTATACACGCATTGGCTCTTTTTTTATTTTGGCATTTACACAGTGACTCGGTTGGCACTGCTGTGACCCAGTCATGACGCCACCGCTCACCACCCGAGGTACGTTCCTCCGCGGTGTGAATCACCTCCTAACCGATACACCTATAACCACCACCTCGCACTCTCACCGCCGACGAGTCACCGTCACCTGTTCGGTCACCCCACCCTCTCAATGCAGTCGAACCACCAGGCGCACCGCCTCCATTTCAACTTTCCTTTTCTTGATCGCTTCCGCTTCTCATCCCAACCGTACATTCTCTTTCTTTTTCCTCCGATTCATTTTTTGAAATTATTTATAAATACCTGCTGATATAAAAAAGGCCGAAGCACGGTTTCATTAAATGAAACATTGAGTAATGTTATCTGAGAAGGAAAAAGATAACTATATATATAGATGCCAAATTTTCTTATTGAGCTGTGGTTAGCCACTTTGGTTGTGCGTCATTGTCTGTATATCACCACCTGGGTATTCTCAAGTCTGTATGACCTAATTAATGAATGGCATGAATGATCTCCTCATCTGGTATCCAGCTTTTTGTGCTTCCTCTCCAATTCCACCTCTTGCCCTCTTGTTTCCTGTCCAGTATACAACAAGAGAAATTATCAATAATATAAGGTTTTTAGTGGTTTTAGGAAATGAATTCTGAAAACACTGTTCATTTGTGTGTTTCCATATTGTCCAGCACACAGAACTAAAAACTATTAAAAAAGCTGTTCTCTTTTTTGTAGATAGTGTACAAGCAAATTTAAAAGTATCATTGATTCCCTGGCATTCATGAAAATAGTTCTGATTTTGACCCATCCAAAACCAAATTTGTCTTGTAAAAGAGCAATTTAAAAAGAGATGAGCTACTCTCTTCATTTGGATAAAATTGGCATTTTTTATTTCCTTTCCACCTTTTTTTTGGCTAAGTTATTCTTAGTGAGAATCCTATTTTTATAAGCAAGCCACAAGAAAAAAAAAAAAATTGATGGTAGAGGTAACTCCCATCATATCATTGGTTTATAAGGTAAAATGCCTCTAAAATTCAACATTTTATAGGTGAACTGTACTGTATATCTTCTAGATATCTCCCATCTCCATGCTAGTTTATCATTTACATGAGTTAAAGAAATCTGACTAATTGTAAAAAGTAAATTGGTCCAGTCCTCAAGCCAACATCCTGTAATAGTTCTTCTAAAGGTAATAACTTGCCCTTGTGTATGTATTACTTATGTGAGAGAAACATCCTTGTTATTGTGAAAATTGAATGAATCCCTTTCGCTGCTGCATCTCTAAGCACCTCTTATTCAGATAATGTAGTCGAATTACACCTAAAGCATATCTAAGCTATACCGATTATTTATCATGTTTTAAATTAAAAATTGTACAGGTGCCGATGCCGCTAATCCTCTGGACAAATACGTCAAAAGGTTTCTCCATTCCCCAAAAACTTTCCCTTGAACTCTATTATTTTCTTCTTTGGCTGGTTTAGTTTTGCTCACTGAAATCTTAATTAGTTGCAAATGAAACATCTATTAGGAAAAAGCTGGAACCACTGGAAGCTTACGTTCCTGCTGTAATCTTATCTCAAGACCAGTTCAAGGATTTAGGTGATTATCTCCAGTCAATTAAATTTCAAACCATATCAAATGTTCATATATTTCAGATTTTCATGACACATGAGATTTGATCTTAAATTTTGTCAGAGAAATCACTGGAGTACGAGCAGCCAAGATATGATCAGAGCAGAAGTTTGCTTCGCTCCGGTCCAGCAGCAGCTCTGCGTATAAATATCCGAGCTGTAAGTTGAAGTCTACTTCTAAATTTCTATTTTTATTATTTGTTTGTGTTTTCATTCCCCGGTTGGAGTGGGCTGTTGGGGGCATATTATTCTGCCTGAAATTGTTTGTGATTTCAGGTAGCACAATATGCAAATGATTCTGGTAAAGGGAAGGTTGCTTCAGATGCTGTTGACCAATGTCTAAGGTAACCTAAGCTGTGCCCTTATGATTAGCGACTGTCACAAACTGAGCTTGCTCTTTATACATTACAGCTAATTCTGAAATTGTATTACTCATAGAGCATTGGAGGACCTTGACTCACTATTGCTACGTGCATCGAGGAAAGATCAAGGAGCATCAGTCGAATCCATGAAGGGAAAAATTACTGTAGCAATTGCAGCATTAGACAAGTATAGCAGATAAATAATTTCTATTTTCTGAACTAGCATAGGGCCTCTTTTGTGGCATCTCTGCCGACAGTGCTCAGTGCACTGTGATCTCATCGGCACTGAAGTGAAAAATTAGAAATCTAATTATAGCCGTTCCTTTCCATTTAAATTTTCTTCTTCTAATACTTTTTATGGCATTCAACCATCTCCTGTCAAGTGATCCTTCAAATTTCAAGCAATTGAAACTTCAACGAGTGACCTTATTTATTCTCTTGCAGCCTTCTAGAAACGGTACCATCAGAAGCCATGGATAAAGGCAAGGCAATTGCTGAAGCCTATAGGACCCCGAGTAATGAAGAAGAAACTAGTATGCTTGAACAGACTAATCCAGAGATAAGAAGATTGGAGGCCATTCTTTGACAGCATAGGATTGCTGATGTTTTTTTTAAGAAAGTAAGCCACAGCCTACTTTATAGTTGGCATTAAACAAATATATGAACAAATGCTATAATTGAGCTGTTCAGTGATTATAGTTTTACTACTAATACATAAGCAAAGTTGTATATCTATTACTGTTATTTTGTTTTCTTTTCAAATTCTGGATGGCGTCCAAATAGTAGAGTTGGATGTAATACTGATGTCTTTGAGTTGTCCGAGCCAAATTAAACATTTTTAATTGAGTTTCTAGACTTAATTATAATAGGAAATATGCAGGGTTACTGTAATTGAGCTGTCTTGAGAAAACAAGTAATTGAAAATGACTAGTCCAGTGAGTTGGTTTGACTACTAATCCAAGTAGAGAAGATGATGTAAGCTTTACTCTTTCAATATTTCAATATATGGTTACAAGGTTAGCAAATCTGATATTTAAATTATGGATTCGTTGGGTATTTATATTGGCCCGTTTTGTAGAGAAATTCTTCCGACATAATCAGGCCTATTTGATTCAAGCTCCCTTATGCACCCGACATTTTTATTTTTACCCAAAAAAAAAATTATTTTATTAAAAATAACCAAGATTTAAAAATAATTTTAAAAATACCCAACCCGTGGAAATTTTCCACGGGCCAGAATTTTAATTCCAACCTGTGGAATTTTTCCACGGGCCAGATTTTTTTTTTTTTTTTTTTTTTTTTTACAAAAACAGAAATTTATATTTACTTTTTATTTTTTTTTATGAAAATATTAGAAATGTTGGATATATTTTTTTGAAAATAGATGTAATACAATACAATTTGATTTATTAGAAAGATTGTAACAAATAATCCGATCAATATTTTTCAGGCCGGATTTTTCGCGGCTGTAAGAAAAATTAATATATTTCATTATGTGTTCTTGTAAAAAAATAAAAATGCATGAATTCTGAGTTATTGATCCCGGTTCAAAAGTCACTTCTAGGTAATATAGAAATTATTGTGATCCTTCTAGTACATTTAATTTATAAAAAGTTGTATCTATTTTGAGAATTTTTTTTGAATAATAATCATTAAATAACTTTAAGTTTTTTTTTTTTTTTTTTTTTTTACAAAAACAGAAATTTATATTTACTTTTTATTTTTTTATGAAAATATTAGAAATGTTGGATTTTTTTTTTTGAAAATAGATGGAATACAATACAATTTGATTTATTAGAAAGATTGTAACAAATAATCCGATCAATATTTTTCAGGCCGGATTTTTCGCGGCTGTAAGAAAAATTAATATATTTCATTATGTGTTCTTGTAAAAAAATAAAAATGCATGAATTCTGAGTTATTGATCCCGGTTCAAAAGTCACTTCTAGGTAATATAGAAATTATTGTGATCCTTCTAGTACATTTAATTTATAAAAAGTTGTATCTATTTTTAAAAAAAAAAACTTAAAGTTATTTAATGATTATTATTCAAAAAAAATTCTCAAAATAGATACAACTTTTTATAAATTAAATGTACTAGAAGGATCACAATAATTTCTATATTACCTAGAAGTGACTTTTGAACCGGGATCAATAACTCAGAATTCATGCATTTTTATTTTTTTACAAGAACACATAATGAAATATATTAATTTTTCTTACAGCCGCGAAAAATCCAGCCTGAAAAATATTGATCGGATTATTTGTTACAATCTTTCTAATAAATCAAATTGTATTGTATTACATCTATTTTCAAAAAAAAATATCCAACATTTCTAATATTTTCATAAAAAAATAAAAAGTAAATATAAATTTCTGTTTTGTAAAAAAAAAAAAAAAAAAAAAAAAATCTGGCCCGTGGAAAAATTCCACGGGTTGGAATTAAAATTCTGGCCCGTGGAAAATTTCCACGGGTTGGGTATTTTTAAAATTATTTTTAAATCTTGGTTATTTTTAATAAAATAAATTTTTTTTTGGGTAAAAATAAAAATGTCGGCTTATGCACCCTTCCAATAATAGAAAGGGAAAAAAGAAACAGACGTCTATATATATAATGTATTCTCCCATTCTCCGAATATTAGCATCAAGTCAATTTCAGACTAGGTCACTTGTAGACTGTAGTCAGGTTGACATTATTTCTTTTTTGCTGACTGAAGGCGCAAGTTGTAAAAATTCATCTTCAAGATTTCCGCGAAACTCATCCGACAAATATTTACGCTGTTTTCTACCGCTCACAACTATTAAAATTTAAAATTGTTTGTTTACCCCTAGTGCAGCAGATTTGCTTGTATTTTTATAGACTTGATAGTATGGCAAAGTAAAAACTTCAATATACCTAAGAATTATATGGTGCAGCATTGAAAACTGTAGCACAGCAATGACAAAATTTAATTTTTTTTTTTCCTTTATTTCAAAAGTTATGCTAAATTTATTAAAAATAATTTCTTTAACTCATCAAACTTATCAATAAACTTAATTTAACTTAGTTCTATTATAATAACATGATACTATACCTATTTCTTCTTAACAGCACATACACACTTTACATGTGTAAATAATACAATTATTTAATGCAAAAATAAGTTCAAAAATTAAATCTTTTCAAATACTAATAATATATTATTTGAAAGAAATCAAACATTCTAACAAAAAGTTAAAAAATTTAGTTTATAATAACAACTAAATTTCATATATAAACATGTCTACTAAATGCAAAAATTACATTAAGAAAGAAAAATATCTGTTATATAAATAATAGAAGAAAAAATATAGATATAAAATATTATATATATTCAAACACAAATAAAACTACAATACAAAATTTATCAAATTTATTATCACAAGCAGTCACAGAAAAAAATATATGAAAATATATATTCACTAGAATAAACACAAATAAAACAGACAATTAAACAAAAATAAAGAGAATAATCAACTGATTAATCAGAAAATTCCGTTTACAGACCTCCAATCAGAAAATTCCGTTCACAGACCTCCAATTAGTGCATTCGTAACAGTTTAATCATCATATTAAATGGGGATTTAATTGACCATTAAGACCGTTTTCTACAACACCGAACAGGAGAGACGAATACTGCACGAAAGAATACCATCACCTTATACGAGAACTATGCCATACGTCATTTTTCCTAATAAGTGAATTCATGCATATATTAAGAGAACTAACATACAAACCACACTATATGGTTCAAATAATATCAATATCAATCCGCAATTCTCACAAAGTACGCATTAAGCTCTACTACAAATGCACACTACAACAGTGCAGATTCTACGAGCACAATCCCACCATGGACTCTGTGATTTATTATGTACAAACAAGAGCCACCAACGGGTCTTTTTTTACTTCAAGCTTTAATACATAAATACTACTACAAGAAAGAATACATTGCCATGAAACACTACACACAACAACCACCCAGTTGCATTAGATCCCTCCAAGGCTTCCACTCTGGATGCGTTTAAGGCTTGGACATGCAGCACGCAACCTTTCAAAATCTTCTGAGTTCATCTGCCAGAAGATTCAAAATGAAAAACAGTGAGTTTGTATCGGAGCGATGTCAATAAAAACAATAGCAAATGTGTGGTTTAACAAAAGTTGCAAAGAGAAAGGTTTATTTTATTTAACATAAACAAACGAACATGAATGCGAAGCAATCCAACCTTGTTGCAGGAGTGGATATTAAGGCTTTCCAACATGCTACAATGTAATATCGCACCCTCTAATTCATCTTCTGCCAACATTGTGCAGGCCTAAATTTAAAATGCAAAGAAAAAACAGTTACAACTTGCTGCCATTACAGCAAAGAATGGTATGGATGTGTTTACCCAATAAATAAATAAGTACAATTTTCAAAGATATCAGCAAATACCGGCAGCTGAAGGTTCGTCAGTCTTGGGCAATCGAGCTTCAAAAACTCCAGAGAAGTGCAATTGCTATGGAAAAACGGATGGAAAAAAAAAAGGGAGAAACCAGAACAAAATTAGTATAATACTGCATGCGCAACAATCAAATAGCAGAAAAAATAGACTAGCAAAAGAAATCACCTCAAGTTTAGAATAGAAAGATTGGAGCAGGTGAGACTGACTTCCTTGAGATTTGTCGATAAATTAAGATTTATCTTTGACAAGTGTAAACAATTTGCTCCAGAGGGGATGACAACCTTCCTAATGTTGGGACATCCAGTGCAGTTGAGCACCTCCAGTAGACGTTCAGACTTCCAACGCACCATGTCTGCATCTACTACTGCAGAATCAGAGGGGCAACTATCATCAAGCGATGTTGCATCAGGCAAAAAACAAACCAACTCGTGCAGGTTAGTGCAGCCGTTGAGGTTCACATTCACCAGGTTTGTGCAGCTGGCAAGGAGCTCGGTAATTGCACTTTGGCCGATGGATGAATAGGAGAGATCTAGCTCTAGAAGGGACGGCAAAGCACCCAGCTTGTAAAGTGCATCCAGAGAGGAGTCAGTCAGGTACTTGCATGCAGAGAGCTTCAGCACCTGATCAACAAGGCATACAAAAAAAAGTATGTAAAAATTTAAAGAAATTGTTGAAATGAGATTTATAATTTTAAATTGTATCCCGAACCTATAAATCATAGACGTGGATAAAGAAAGATGATGAGGAAAACAGTTGTAAGTAGCAAGTAGCAACATACCTTCAGCTGGGAACAGCTATCAAAAACAGGTTGGAGATTGATCAAAAAAGTGTAGGAAAGATCAAGTAGAGTGAGACGACCAAGATAACTAAGGGAATACAGTCCATCATCCCCTATGGCAAGGCACGATGAAAGGGTAAGCTGCTCGATCAGAGGGCAGAGAACAACTGTACCAGACAATGACTCATCCACAAATTGCCTGTTTGAACAAAGAATTTATAAAATCAAATTAATAAGTAACATAAAAAAAGATAATTAAAAAACTACATCAAAGTTCAGTTTGTCAAGAGAGAGACCTGCAGAAGGAGGCATCTAAGGAAACTAGGCAGGGGCACTTGATTAAAGCCTTAGAAAGCACACCACATCCCTTCAGCTCAAGTGACGTCATTATAGGGGCCTCGATATGCACAATGCTCAACTTTGGACAGATTCCAAGATTAAGAGACTCAAGACCAACCTACATAAAACAAACCTATATCAGAACCATCCACACAAATATGATTGAAAACAGTAGTGTACAAATATTAACAAATACAACTCACTGGTGCGAAGTTCGCCACTTCAAGATGATCACAGCCATCTAGATTCACCTTTTTAAGACTGGGGCATGACAATTTGAGGCAAGTCATCGTTCTGCAACCAGCAAGTGACAGATTAACCAAAGAGCAGCTCCTTATTTCCACCATACTCAAACTCTGAAAATCATATTAAAATATCATGTTAAGCTTATACATTAGAAAGAAATCTTAGATAAAGAACAAATATATAGCTTATACTAATCTAAGAGAAACTGTATACCTCACAATTGTCAAGAACCAATGATCGCAGCATAGGGCAACCACCACCTTCACTGAAAACATCACAGATTGAGTTTGTCAAAGACTCACAGTCGCTGAGATCTACATCAACCAAACTGTAGCATTGTAATGATAAATTAACCAAGCTCTCTTGCTTTTGAAGCACCAATTTCTGTAAAAGATAATTTTACACATTATATTACAACACAATCCTTTATTAAGAAAAATAATATTTGTCACAATATAAAAGAACTATGTAGCTGACCTCAAGAGAATTGGATATTATGTTGATGCGCTGGAGTGCAGAACATCTCGAGACCTTTATGTACTGAAGTACAGGACTTCGCAGATTCAACTCGACAAACCTAACAAATTCAGGAGAAGTACAAAATGAATTGATAACCTCTACACACTATTGTTTGTTTTCCTAATTTTTAAAAAAATAACAGATGAGAAGCCGTACCTGCGAAGGTGCACAAGGCTTATTTTGCGAAGATGGGGAAGGTCCAATGACACAGATGTTAGCAAGCTGCAGTTGTCAAGCTGCAAGGCCTAAAATGAGCACAGAAACAGTGTTAGAATGCAGAGGAATAAAGACTATAGGAGAGAGGAGAGTGATGCCTACCTCTAGCAAACGGCTTTGAGCTATTGCAGCCATTGAAGCGGAAGTGATACCTTCACAACTGTGAAGCTTCAAATCCACCAACATTGAGAGCTTGACAGACTTCAAAATTAATAATGCAAATGTCAGTTCAAATTCCACTGCTTGAAGAGAAGGAACAGCAAGAAACATGCAAATCCTGGAGTTCAATGTTGTTATTGCATCGTATCATGAATCGTCAGTCGAAATATGCTAAAAAAAAGTCTTGAAATATGCTGATTCATATATGTGAGGTTCAGTATAATTTCGTACGATTCATATCATAAATCAAAAATAGTACGATACTAACTTCAGAACTGGATTTTTCTACCAGCGTGGCCGACCTGTTTCTGCTATTTACCAGTCATTTTGTCACCTAATTGTGTATTTCTATCTTTATGTTTGCTGAAAAATGAGTATGAAAGGGGAACCATACCTCAAAGGAAATGTTGGGGCAGTTGGAGGCATCAAGCGAGGAAAGGGAGGTGCAGTTTTGAGAGATTTCACGCAGGGTCTCGTCAGTCACACAGGAGCAGAATGAAGTATCAAGAGACAACAATTTAGAGCACGCCACAGCAGCAGCTCTTATTGCAGCATCTGATAACTTGTGGCAAGAAGATAGGTCCAGCTCCCTTAGCTGTGGACTATGCAGTGTAACATGAGTCATGCTCGACCTTTTCATTGACAGCTTGAGCAGCTGCGGGCACCTGTCAAGAAAGTCAAGCTTGTTAGCAGTTATATTCTCCATTTATCTGCAAACTTTTGTTGATAACAACTGACATTGGGATGTCTCTCAAAAAGGTTGGTTCAGACTAAGAAGCAACAAATTAAAGCAAACACGGTGGACAGTTATCTTAAGTTTATTTTCTAATTTACCAACATACAGACAAGTACAACAAGATCCAATCAAAAATAAGAGCATAATATGACCAACATAGAGAAGTTTCACCATTTGGCGAACAAACTCATCACTTAAAAATTCATCCATTTTTTTCCACCAGCACTACCTTCGCAACGTACAGATTCAAACAAAGCTCCAAACACCCAGTCCCTTAACACCATTTTTTATCTTAATCACTGACACAAACAATGAAAAAGAAAACTAAAAAGCCAACCTCACAGCTATGCGATGAGAACGGCACTTGACTATGTGAAGGTTGCGTAGCCGATCATGTTGTATGGTTGCCTCATTGATACCCCCACCCAAAGCAGAGTCGCATATGCTCAAGTTCATCAGAGCAGGCAACTCCGACAGGTCCTGGAAGAATGCATCACTTAGATGTCCCTTTCCCAGTGTCAACGTCTCCAGTCGACTGAAATATAAGTTTTAAAAAAAAAATCATGATATTTTTATTTTTTACCTTATAGAATAACCAGCCAAATAGTGACATTTTAAAAGGAGTAGAGAGACTAGAATTAAGAAAAACACTAAATGAGAAACCTCAAATGTCGAGCTGCTTCCATAAAAAGTACATCTGCTCGTGGGACACCAGACAAATTTAGTTCCTTCACATTCTGGTATCGGTTGCATAGGGAGACGACTGCAATTAAAGAAAGCCTTTAGTCAACTAATTAAGACAAAAAATAGCATATCCAAATTGATTCCACAGAAATAGGTGCATACAGTTCTCCAGAGAAATTGGGATGTTATCAAACTTGAGAGACCTCCAGAAATCCTCATGTGAACTAGCCACGTGCCATTGTTTGCATGCTGCACCTGCTCGACATAAATCCTTCTGCCCCAGGAAAGAAAATATCTGCAAAACAATCAATATACCTTTGTAAGATTCTTTATCATGTAAACTAATCCATAATTGAAAGTGCCACACATTGGCATGAAATACTTTTAAACAAAACTTGAGGGCAGGGCATACCAAGTACAAAAGATCATCGGTGAGGTCCATCCTCAGCTCAGGTGGGGGTTGTTCGTCATTTCCCACATTAGGGTTCTCAGCTTGAGCAGCCTTCTCGCCAGTTAGATCTTGAGAGTTCATGTCAATACCACCCTCCCCAGCTTCATCTTGCCTTTCAACAATATCATCACAGAAACTGATCAGGTAGTCCATCTCAGTGTCCGACGAGAACTGGAAGTTGCCAGATGGAATGCCAGCATATTGACTTGTCCTAGATACAAACAAAGAATCATTAGCACGAAAAAGCTAAAATTATCGATTTCACTATGGACTGTGTTGGAAGAATAGAACTTTTATGTATTCTTTTAGAAAACTTATTCCCAGAAAATCTCACACCTCCTTATTCGGCACTGCAATTAAGGAGTTAAGTATTTAAAGTTCCATGATTTAATGATTTAGGTACTTGACTAGTCTGGCTCAACCTTCACTAGGTTCTTCAACGTATCATTTTTTTCCACAACAGTAGACGAGCAATAAACGAACGAACCAAGAATGAAAAGGCCAAGACGAAAACGTTCCTCAATAATTAAATATTGGAATGGACATATGGGCACCCGACTCATAAATGTGTCAAATATTTGAATAGACCTGTGCCCGTGAAAAGTTCTGCAAACAAAAAGGTTCACAAAAGGAATACATAGTAACCAAGAATTCAGTCTCTCGGACAAAAACCCTTATTCAACAATCCAAAATTTAGAGACATGAAACTTACTCCCCAGAATCAAAAACCCTGGCTCGCTTATGCTGTGATTCCCTCGATGTCTCTGCCGGCTCTTCCGTCTCGTCCCAGTCCCTCACGCATATAACTGGCACGTGGAGCCTCTCAGGAAGCTCCCGTCGACAGTCTCCCACCCAAAGCGACAGGTCTGGTTCATCGCTCTCCGCCTCTTCTTCTTCCACCTCCATATCTTCTTCGTCCTCCAAATCCTGCGCCAAAGCCTTCATCCTTCCATCCGCCATCAGATCCGCTGAGAGTAGTAAAATAACCCGAACCTGAACCCGGATCCGCTTAGATCTGGTACGGGACCTCCAAAACCCTAATCAGAAGACCTCCTAGTTATCTTGGAGTAAGAAATTAGGGTTTCAAAGGGTGTTGAGGAGAAATTGAATTGCCAATCAAGAGGAATCGACGAGGATTACGTAGATCTGAACGGAGAGGAGATATTTCGGCGGCTCCTCTTTTTCTTTGGCGTTCCTTTTCTCTCGCGTTTTGGTCGCGTTTTGGTCGAGAGGAGGGGGAGGGGAGACAGGAATTGGGGTCACGAGATGAGTGACTGTATAATGAACGGGCTCTGTTGGGCAGGAATGATTCCAGATTTTCTGTGGCGAATGACAAAAATAACATTGCGAGACGATTTCACCGAAATGGTCCCCTTCAAATTATATTGAACACACAGATATTGTCAGTAACTTGCTACACGATATGTAATTATTTATCAGCTACAGAGGCTTTAACATTTATGTGTTTATTTTTGGTTGTGCATTTACTGTTCATATGAAAAAAAACAAATTCACTCAGACTGAATTTTTTTTTTCCCACAAGAACATTAATTTTTCAGTTCAAAATTTCCAGTTCCTATTCTCAAGTCTCCGCCGAACATGCCCTTAAGATGTCAAAATGGGGAATAGTTAGGCGTAGTGGTTTGACACAATCCGAACGGGTCAAATCAGGTCTAATCTGGTCCGTGCCCAGATTTGACACGAGTTCACGGGTACATGAGTGCAAGTTTGAAACGGATCGGACCTGGTTTTTTGGGACTAAACCCGTGTGAACCCGATCCAACCCCCCGACACGTGTACCCGCCCGGGTTAAACACGAACCCACCTACCCGTGACCCTTTACTCGTGTGAACCTGTATCCGGTTTCAAAATTCAAAAAAACTCCCCCTAACCCGTGTACCCGCCACCCGTGACCCGTACATGTGTCAACCCGTACCCGCCAGCCTTTTTTTTAATTAAAATTCAAATTTTATTCCCCCATCAAAACTCTTTAAATGCACCCTTCTTTCTCCCAATATTTTCACATCTTTATCTCTATTCTCACATTTTCACATTCTCTTAGATTTATTATTCTCAAATTTTATATTTATTGTTTAAAAAAATGAGGAGGGTTCAAATGCACCATCATTTTGGTGCTCCAATATGCACCATGTCCTTTACCTTTATTTTCAAAGTTTGAACAGTCGATTCGAACCGCTCAACATGATCTTCATAATAAAATATGCTTGGAGACCAAATTTTATATTTTTTAGAATTTTTTTACTATTTTTTTATATATATACAAAATCACATTTTTAAGGATATTCTGGATCATCCGATAAAGTCATATTGTACCTATCTAAAAAAATAGTAAAAAAATTCTAAAAAATATAAAATTTGGTCTCCAAGCATATTTTATTATAAAGATCACGTTGAGCAGTTCGGACCAACTGTTCAGACTTTGAAAATAGAGATAAAGGACGTGGTGCATATTGGAGCACCAAAATGATGATGCATTGGAACCCTCCTCTAAAAAAATATAGTTGTTAATTTAATTTATTCTACAAATATGCAAACGGAATTATGAAGGTTGTGAAATTACGAAGTTCGGCACCTCCCGCAAGATTTTCCCGCGAGATTTAAATGTTACATTTATTTCATGTTAAATTAATTTATTCTTGTAGAGTAATTTAAATTTTATGTTAGATTAATTTATTCTTTGTTAGATTTATTTTATGTAAGATTTGTTAGATTTATTCTATGTTAGATTTCTTAGATGTGAAGTAATTAGATTTATTTTGAATAGGTTAGATTTTATTTTTGAAATTCGGATTTATTTTTAATATGTTTGAAAAATAGGTTAGATTTATTTTTTGAATATGTGAAGTAGTTTGATTTATTTTGAATAGGTTAGATTTTATTTTTGAAATTCGGATTTATTTTTAATATGTTAGAAAAATTGGTTAGATTTCATTTTTAAAACTTGGATTTTTTTTTTAATATGTTATAAAAATGGGTTAGATTTATAATTTTTGAATATGTGAAGTAATTAAATTTATTTTGAATAAGTTAGATTTTATTTTTGAAATTCGGATTTATTTTTAATATGTTATAGAAATGGGTTATATTTTTTTTTTGAATATGTGAAGTAGTTTGATTTATTTTGAATAGGTTAGATTTTTTTTTTGAAATTCGAATTTATTTTTAATATGTTAGAAAAATAGGTTAGATTTTTTTTTTTAATATGTGAAGTAATTAGATTTATTTTGAATAGGCTTAAAAATTTTCTAGGAACTTTTTTTACAACAACTGTTAAACTCTCATGCTCGTACACACCGACGGCATTTGAGTTGCTCAGGCATCTATACCAAATTTTCAAGGTGTATCGTGATTTGGAATAAGTTGAAAGTAGCGATTCCTTTCTCACACCGATCGTAACGGTCATGAAAGAATTTTTTTTTAAATATTGGGAAGAGGTACCCCTCCTGGATATTATCACAAGCGTCCTTAATCCGGCTTACAAAAAGAGTGTCACGGTTTTAGTACTTGAAGGGTACAAAGAGAATCTACATTTAGACAAAACTGGGTGGAGGCATACGTGAATTCAAAATCCGATGAGATGTTTAACTTATACAACACAAGAATAGATGACAACCAAAACCAACCGTCTTCGTCCCGTTTCGACCCGAGGTATGAATATAAATATACATGTGTTTTTAATCTTTATTATTTATAATATCTACATTATTTGTCCACTATTTTTTTTTAATAGTTTCACTTCCAGGAGCATCAGCAGTGGTGGACTGTTATCAGATTTCCAGTTAGAGAGCGACACGCACACCTCCTCAAATGAGTTATTGGACTATATTTCGATGTGTCACGAAGATGAACAAGTTGACATCATGGCGTGGTGGAGGAGGAATGCACGTCAATATCCAGTTCTCACGATGATGGCTCGCGACGTATTTGTCGTGCCCGTGTCAACCGTTCCTTCCAAAAATTGTTTTAGTTCGACGAACAGGATCCTCTCCGACAAACACAGTAAGTTGGGTACACATATTTTTGAGAGACTTATGTGCTTGAAATATTGGATTGAAGCTGAAAATCGCAACCAATATCGAGATCTTCAACCATCATCATCCGGAGTCGACATTGAAGAAAGCGGCACCAAGCCGCGGCCCGAGGGTAATTCAGATTCAGACGGTGCGAAAGAGAGCGAACAACGATACATGAATGAGAACTTCTAGATAGGTAATGTCGATATAAATTTCTATCCTCTTTTAATATTTATGGTTATTCTTTAAATTATAAATTTCTCAACATTTCAATTAGTTTTTAAATTATTCATTTTAAAGAAGAATTACTAACAAAAAAAAGTTAGAACTCCACCTATGTTGTTTTATATTGCCGATCCCAAGCCAGGATTAAAGGAGGAGTGTAACTTTTGAATTTAAATCTATTTTTTTTAAATAATTCATAAATTTTTCATAGAAATTGATTTAAGAAATTTTTTATTTTTATTGTTTTAAATTAATTGATTTAATATATTTTAAATTAATTGATTTAAACAAAAGAATTGTTTTAAAAAAAATTATTTTAAAAAAAGAATTGTTTAAAAAAAAATTATTGAGTTTAAAAAAAATAGGTTTAAAAAATTATTGAGTTTAAAAAAAGAATAGGTTTTAAATAAATTTGTATTTTATTGATTAAAAAAAATAGAAAAACAGAAGAAAAAAATCGGATCGGATCTGTGAACCCGTGAACTCGAACCCGTTCAACCCGCCTATCCATGGTCCCTTGGGGGTTGAAACGGGCCAAGTAGGGTTTTTGAAAAAAAAAAATCCATGCTACCCTGTCCGTTTCACCCGTGACCCGTGTCACCCGTGCCGGTGACTACCCTTGCCCTGCCCGAATTCAACCCGCCCAGCCCAATCCGGTCCGTTTGCAAAACCCTAGTTAGGCGGGTTTAAAATAGCATAAGTCTAATTAGCTTAATTTTATTTTGCTTATGAGGCCGACTTGACTATCTTTTTCTTTCTTTCTCTCTCTCTCTCTTGCATAATAGTTATTTGGAGCATGATAATTGTACCCAAAACAAAATTTTCGAACATGTCTCCCAAGTAGTTTAACAGAAAAAACTTTCAATGTTATCTAACTTTCATTTCCAACGCTAATATCCAAACTTTTAAAGCTCTGTTTATAACATTTTACAATGCTACCCGCAAGCATTTAAACCTCTGTCTGGAAGCATTAAAATTCTAAATTTGTATAGTTTTAACTCCTAACTACTTTTGTTTCAAGCAAAAAACAGAAAGATTCATTTCACCCACCTTTTTTTATTTTTTCTCTGATCATTCTCATCCATTTTCTCAATGATCCGTGATGAATTTTGCGAATCTAAAAATGTGAACATTTTTTATCCAATTTTGTCTTTCAAATGAGATCCATGAAGAATAAATTTCGAATTATATTTGTGTCGTAATTTTTTTTACTACTTTAAATCTTTGTGACTTTCAATTTTTTTTTATTTTACTTCAAAATAATTTAAACCTCTGTTTACAAGCATATAAACCTTATTAATAACACTTTAAATATCTAGAATAAAACATATAAAGCTCATGTACAAAAAATTTAAATCTCAACAATAACACTGCCTTTACAAAGCTCATTTACGAAGCTCATTTACAAAGCATATAAACCTCATTTACAAAGAATTAAAACCTCAACAATAACATTTCAAAGCATATAAACCTCAACAATAACACTGTATTTACAAAGCATATAAACCTCATGTACAAAGCCTTGAAAATTTTATTTACAAAGCATATAAACCTTATATACAAAGCCTTAAAAAATTTAATGGTTATAGACTGAGATTTAAAAACTTGAAAATTTAAAGTGCTCATGAGTTTTACTTTTAAAAAAATAAATGACTTTAAAATTACTCAAAAGTATTTTTTCATGGATCTTATTTAAAAGATAAAATCGAATAGAAAACGTTCGTATTTTTAGATTCGTAAAATTCATCATGGATCATCGAAAAAATAAATTATAATAATCAGAGAAAAAATAAAAAAGAGTGGGTGAAAGGAATATTTTTGTTTTTGGATTGAAGACAAAAGTAGTTAGGAGTTAAAACTATGCAGACTTAGAATTTTAATGCTTTCAAACAGAGGTTTACATGCTTGCGAGTAGCATTGTAAAATGTTATAAATATAGCTTTAAATATTTTGATATTAGTGCTGAAATTGAAAGTTAGACATTATTGAAAGTTTTTTTTTGTTAGACTACTTGAGGGATGCGCTCGGGTATGATGGCTTGGGGTACTAGAACATTTCTCTAGTTATTTATACTTTTTAGTTCACCTCAAATTTATTTTGTAATTATGTCTTCAACTGTTTATGCAAAATAAAAGTGTATGATAAAAAAGTCACAATAACAGACCTAACTGGTTTATATAGGGTACTAATTTAATGATTATTTATTTACTTTAATTTCTTCTTATGTCAAAGATTATTCCATTACATTACATGTTAAAAATAAGTCTGATAATTTTGAATGGTGTTTTAAAACTGTTTATGGTCCTTTAACCACTGTTTCAAGAAGTGCTTTCCTTCTTGAATTAAATGATATATGCTCTTTAGGAATTAATGCTTTTTTAATTCTAGGTGATTTTAATATGATTAGACGTAGATCTGAAAGATCTAGTAATAGTTATAATCATGTAATTAGTAGTCGATTTAATTCTTTCATTAGGAGCAATGACTTAATATAATTGTCGTTATCTGATAAAAAGTTTACATGGGCCCGATCTCTTAATTCTACCTCACAAGCCCTTTTAGATAGGTGTTTCTGCTGCACTTTCTGGAATTTACATTTTAATCTTTCTAAACTTACTTCCTTACCAAGGGCCTACTCTGATCATATTCCTTTATTTTTATATACTCAAGCTGTTGTTATTTCACACTCTAAGTCTATTAAGTTTGATAAATCATGGCTTGACCATGAGGAATTTTACGACTGTCTCTTCCCATTGGCTCAATATTGCTTTAACTTCTGGTTTTGGTAATATTTGAAAAATAAAAATGCAATCTTTACGACAAAAATTGAGAGGATGGAGTTCTAATGTTCGCGGTGAGAAAAGGAGAATTAAGTCTAATTTGTTACCTAGACTTGGATATTTTGAAAATCAATTAGATGATAATTGTCTTACTGAGATTGAATTAGATGATTGGAAGTTTTGTCAACATGCATTATATACACTCTATTTAGAAGAGAAAAAATATTGGCAACAACGATCTAGATTAAAATAGTTTTTAGAGGGGGATCTTAATACCAGATTCTTTCATGTAGTGGCAACAAGTAGGAAAAAAAATACAATTAGTTGTCTCAAAATTAATGGTTCTATGTGTTTTGATCAATCTATAATATTGCGTCACATCACGGACTTTTATAAAGGTCTGATGGGTTCCTCTACTCCTAGATTACTATCCTTACAAGATAATTTATGGGTTCCATCTGAAAATTTATCTGCTGAACAATGTCTTTTTTTACAAGCACCATTCTCTTTAGATGAAACTAAAACTGTAGTTTTTGCATGTAATCCCTCTAAAGCTCCTGGCCCTAATGGTATGTCCTTTCAATTTTATCAATCATTTTGGGATATTATTAAAAATGATCTGCTTAGAATATTTACATCCTTTTATAATAATAATTTGGATGTTTTCAAGTTTAACCTTGCTTCCATCTGTTTAATTTCTAAAAAAGAGGATGCTATCACAGTTAGAAATTTTAGGCCTATTAGTCTTATAAACTGTAATTTTAAACTTATCACAAAAATATTAGCTAATAGATTAGCTTTAGTTATGGATTCTTTAATAGATTCTTCTCAAACAGCATACATTAAAGATAGAGTAATTTTGGATAATGTCGTTTGTGCTTATGAAGTCCTTCATCAAGTGAAAATTAAAAAACAAAAGGGTGTTCTTTTCAAACTTGACTTTGAAAAAACATTTGGCCATGTTAATTGGGATTTCTTACTTGAAATATTACGTGCTAGGGGATTTGGTCCAAAGTTTATTACTTTGATTAAATTGATTTTAGAAAGTAGTCGAACATGTGTAAATTGAAATGGTAATTTAGGCCCGTATTTTTCTTGTAAAAGGGGAGTACGCCAGGGTGATCCCCTATCCCCTTTTCTTTTCATACTGGTCACTGATGTTTTAAACAAAATCCTTCAACAAGCCAATCGAGGAGGATTTGTAGACGGTTTAAGAAACTTTTCAAATTTATGTAATGTTATGAATTTACATTTTGCTAACGATACTCTTCTTTTTCTTAAGGCTGATAAAGTAGTTCTGACACATATCAAATGACTATTAGTGGCATTTGAGAATGTCTCTGGTTTGAAAATAAATTACGAAAAAAGTATGATGTATCCTCTAAACTTATCAAATACTGAAAGTGATGAACTAGCTTTCATTTTACGGTGTACGACTGATCGCACGAGAATATATGCCAAAAAGTTTCAGTATAGCAAGCTATACTTTTTAAACCTTTGTTATACTCTGTCAATTCAGATAGCAAGTGTACTATCCTGTCGTTGAGTACGCTCAGGTATCGATCCACAGGGACGGAAGAAAAACACTAGACTTATCCTAAAATCACTTGAAATTCTAGAAGTGAGAGAGATTGATTTGGTTTTGGTTCTAACAATTCTACTGATTTATAACAAGTTTAAAAGACTATAAAAGATAATTAAAGTTGTTTTCAATTGATAAAAGGGCGTTTCCAGGGTTCAGATTTCATTTCTGTTTAGTCTCGAGGCATACGGCCCGTACAGATTCCCGTACGGTCCGTATGGGACCTCAAGTTGATGCTGCAGCTACTGTTTTCTGTGTTGATACTGTGTTTAGGGTTTCTTTTGACCAGATCTAGATACCTAACCTCAACTTTCGCATTTTGGCCTGATACCCGATTACCGGACTCAAATACTTCCCTCTTAGATGCGTTAAACCTCAACTTTCGCATTTTGGCCTAATTTATCTAAGTTATTTGTTAGTTTACTAAAAATATCCAAGGACTTTCGCCTCAAGGAAAGTTTCGCCTTTCGGGTACTCCTTGGTTTCACCCTACTTCATATACTTTATTCGGTTGGAATGAATTTCATAGACTTGGCTCCTAACACTTAGATGTGCGCATTCATCTAACGGGATGACTAATCAGATTCAAGCAAGCACAAATAGAGCAATAAAAATACTACTTAACAAAGTAAAAACAAAGCGTTCAACACAAAATCCAAGTAGCATACAAGCAAAACTAAACTAGAAACTACATCTTACCCCTAGAAACTAAGTAAATTAGCTACTCATGTTCATAAGATAACACAAATAACAAAAAGTAAAAGAGTTCATGATGGAACAGTGGAAAATCCGAAGATCCGTTCAAAACTTGCGTTCTTCCCTTCTCTTCTTCCTTTCCTCTTGTCCAAGCAACCTCGAATAATTGAATGATTTGATAGCTCGAATGTTAGAGAGAGATCCCCTTTTTCTGCTGTGGAATATCTCCTTTAATGCCCCAGATCACGTCTCCAGGGGTTTCCTTTTCGGCTCCTCAAATCGTGCTCAATTCAGATTCCAGCTGGATTTTTCGAATCAGCGTTGTACGGCCCGTACGGGATCCTGTACGGACCGTATGCCTGGGCTTTGACTTGGAGACTTTGTGCCTCTGTTGTGGATCCTTCTGTGTGGTTGGGCAGATCTTGTACGGTCCGTACAGAATGTCATACGGGCCGTATGAAAAGTAGTCAGATGCAGTTTTTCACCCTTTTTTCCTGCAAAATACCAAACAAAGCATAGCAGTACCACATTTCATCGAAATACAAGTAAAAAGTCCACATTCATAGGCTTTAAAGCACAGGTTTCATTTTAAATTAGGGCCATAATTTAGATATAATATGGAGATATCAACGACTTCCACTTTATTTCTTACTTACTTAGGTATTCCTATTAATAATAAAACTCTAAATAATATAGATTGACAAATTTTAATTGACAAAATTAAAAAAAAATTACAAGGTTGGAAAGACTCTTTATTATCCTTGGGGGGGTAAAGTAACTCTTCTAAATTCTGTGTTATCTATTATTCCTTTATATTGGTTATCGATATATAGATTACCTGCTAAAATTAGATATAAAATCGATAAAATTAGACGTAAATTTTTATGGCATGGAGGTAACTCTACTAGAAGAAAATACTCCTTAGTCTCTTGGAGAATTGTGTGCAAAAGTAAAGACCAAGAAGGATTGGGGGTCTTAGACCTTAAGCTTATGAATAAGGCCCTTCTGGCTAAATGGTGGTATAGATTTCTAGATAATTCTGTTTCTGGTAGATGGAAAAATATTTTACGTAGTAAATATGGTGCTAGAACTTCTCATTCTCTTTGTTCTCCATTTTGGAGATCAATCCTAAAAGATCATGTAGTTATCAATTTAGAATTAAATAAAGAGATTGAAAATGGAATGACTACTTCTTTTTGGCTAGATAGATGGTGTAGTAAACATGCCTTAAAACATCAATTTTCAAATCTTTTTTTTATTGTTACTGATAAATTTATTTCTGTTGAAAGTGCATTTTCTACTTCACATTTAAGTTTGTCTTTTCGAAGGCAAATAATTGGTATATATAGAACCGAATTGATTTCCTTGCAGCACAAGTTCCAACATTTTACTTTATCTTCATATCTAGATATATTGATATGGAGATGGTCCCAAGATGGTCACTTCACTGTGCATTCTTTTTATAAATAGTTAGAGTATGGTGGCATCCCTAATTTCGAATATGATACCATTTGAAAATCTCATATCCCTTTAAAAATAAAAATCTTTCTTTGGTTGGTCTGACGCGATAAAATTCTATCTAAGGTTAACTTAGTAAAAAAAGAACGATCAGGGGATCTTACTTGTGCATTTTGTGACCAACCAGAGAGTACTGACCATTTATTTATACATTGTTCTTATTTGAGATTGATCTGAAATTGGATTGCAACATACAATTCATTCTTCTTTGACTGTAATTCCTTAGATGATTTGGGGTTACTAGACGCTTCTATACCATTAAAAGATAGACTACTTGTAGAATTATTAAAGGGGTCTATTTTATGGAATGTATGGTTAGAACGAAATAGAGTTATTTTTAATGATACTACTCTCATTAATGTTAAATCATTAGGATTTAAGATAATTTCTTTAGCTACTTTTTGGTGTAAGTCTAAATCTGCTAATTCATATTTAAAATTAAGTTTAATGCTTCCATGTGATGTTAAGGACCTCCCAGACCAGATAATGGAGGAGGAAGAGAATTTATCCCAGGTTCTTGGAGCTGGCATCCCCTAGGTCACATGTCTGGAGACGAGCTGACAGATGAGAACCTATTGAATGACTTTTGATTTTTGCTTACTTAGTATTCATTTAGTTAGGAGATTAGCTTTGGATGATATTATTTTTTACTTATATGCTTTTATTTCTTTTGTTGTTGATTGTACATTGTAGTAAGACTTTCATATTTGATTTTGGTATCTAATTTGGATACCAAATTAAGTATACTTGATTTCTATTAAATCGGTGGCCATACCACTATTTTTCAAAAAAAATATAGGGTACCAATTTATAAATATCTTGTCGATCATTGAGTTTAGAATTTTCAATGTTTGGTGCTGAATTTTCGATTTTCATTTTAAAATCCGGTGCTAAAAATGAAATACTAATTATAGTACTTTCGATTTTTAATAATACTTAGAGCTTAATTAGAATTCGTAATCATGGTTGTACACTTGTGGTAGTAATTCACAATATATATTAAATTATGGCTAAATGCATGTGTTTATGACCAAATTCAGATATCAATTTTTATTTGCAGTTCTTTTGGATGTATATGAATTATTTTTGTATGTTTTCATTTACGGACACATTGTTTATATTTTTAATATCTATTGTTGGTACGGTGGAAGCTGATAGTATCCGCATAGAGGATCACCGAAAATTAAATTTGAAAAAATAATTTTTTGTGGGGATAACAAAAATTTCACAATTCGAATTTTTTTCTAAAATATTAATATCTATGTATATAAGTATTTATACTTATGTACGGAAGTATTTATAGCTATGAGGTGAACAATTATTTATTGTGCAGGTACTATAGTGCGAAAATAATAGTATTTGCAGCACTGTACTTGCGGGGGATCACCGAAAATTAAATGCAAAAGGATAACTTCCTGCAAGGACTGCAAAATCTCCACAATTTTTTTTTTATATTATTAATATCTACGCAATTTTTTTTTTCAAATGAGATCCATGATGATGTACTTTCAGACTCGTTGTTGCACAAGTATTTATACCTCACCGTACAAGTATTTATACCTATACTTGCAAGGATTTATTACATATGACACTGAAAGTATTAATATCTAAGTATTGAAAGTATTTATACTTATACACTGAAGTATTTATACGTATGAGGTCAACTATTTTTGTTAGAGGAAGGCTGACGCGGGGATGATTGGGGAACTCAAAAAGGAATAATCACAACAAGTCATGCATCAAATTATTAATATTTTTTTAAGTGTTAATATCTTATCTTCTCAAATATTTATAACTACGAATGTATACATATCTAAGTATTTTTTACATATGATACTGAAAGTATTAATATCTAAGTACTGAAAGTATTTATATCTATGTATTGAAGTATTTTTTCCTATGAAGTCAACTATTTTTGTTAAAGAAAGATTGACGCGAGAATGAGTGCGGGGATTGTAAAAGGGAAACTATATAATTAGTGGGGACTCTAGAAAAATGATACTGCTGAGATATAAGAATAATAATTAGTTGAGACTATAAAATTAGTGGGGACCATAAATCCATAATACATTATTTCTCTAAGTGCGGTACTGTAGCACGATTACTGTAGCACATGTACTGTAGCGCGGATAATAAAATAATTATTCGTAAAAAATATCCTGATTATGAGGTATATTAATTTTTATTTATTTATTGTTTATCTGTTTAAGTATTTTCTAATTATATAGCGCTATTATTAATTAGGTTATTCTATTTAAAAAAGTATTATAATTAGGTATGTATGCAAAGGGGGCCTAAAAAAGACAATTCAACTTACCATGAATTAACAGTAGGCAGGGGCGGAACTAGAAAATTTACATAGAGGGGGCTGAAAATTTAAAATGCATAATTATTAATTTGTAGTTAGTGAGATTTGAATTCAATACCTCCCAAGTACAAAAAAGAGCCTTAACCACTAGACTACAATGACACATTTGATATTTTATGTGGGGCCTAAACTATATAAAAACTTTAAGAAAATAAAAATTCAATCAAGTTTTAACTTACATGATTAAGAATTTTAAAATCATGGGGTGGCTTAGCACCCCCGGGGCTATGTGTAAATCTGCCCCTGACAGTAGGTCTCAATCAAACAAAAAAACACTGAAATTATAAATTAACTTTAGATCTCAAACAAATATAAATAATTTAAATGACCTAAGTTGAAATAACTAATTTTAGACCTTCAAGAAAAATGCTAATTTATACTAAATTTTTAACTATTATCGAGAAAGTATGTAGAATTTATACGGCATGCAAAAAATAGAAAGACGAGCCAGAATGTTTAATAGAATGGGGTAAAAATTTAGGCTACTGGCTGAGGCATTATCATACAATTAGTTTAAATAAAAAAATATATAATTTTTCTAAAAAAAAAAAACACAGTACTAGAAGCACAATTTAGGAGAAAAATTAGGATGAGACATAAGTTTTTTTTTCAATGAAGTATTTAAATAGAAGCATAGTTTTGAAAAAGAAAAAAAATTGGGGGAAAAAATGAAGCATAGTTCTGGCTCTACATGGTTACATTAATGTATAAACGATTGAATTTTATGATTTTCATATTAAGATTTTGTTACGCGGCTTGGATGGATTGTTCTGACAAAAAGATCACGATATGGATTTTATATATTGCTTCGCATACTACTATAGAGAAATGGGGTGTTCTTAACCTCACAAGATAACTCAAAATCGATAAGATTACCTTTGAATAACAAAATTAAACTGTTGAAACAGATTTATTTCACAAATAGTTTGTTTACATTTCAAATTATTTGTTTCTGATTTAATTTAATATGAAGTTAAGAAAAGAAGATTTATAATTAAGCTAATTTTAATACACTCATTTTTCATTTTTTTTGCACTTAACTTTAGACTAAATTAATTCATAAATTTGTAAATGCAATGTATAAATACATTCCTCGTGAAATAGATCAATTTTAGCAGTTTGAATTCACCATACAAAATCTTTTGATGAGCTTAAGAACACCTTGAACATACAATACTAATATCAATACATTAGTATATACATTGATATTATTAGTATGACCCTAATTATTTATAGTGAATTAAATTGGCATTTCATAAGAGCCGAGCCCAAAAAAAAAAAATATATTTGAGTAAAGGTTGAAGGTCAAGTCTCTCAATTATTTAATATCTACAAAGAATTATTTTCATTCGGATTTCGAACCTTCGACCTCCTACACGTAGGAAACCGAGTCAAAAAATTTAGTATAAGCATTTCAGTCTTTGGTTTTTTTTAAACTTGTTAGTGACTGCATTTCAGTCTTTGTTGCTGGATGTTTTCTCGTGTACTTTTTGGATATATTTGGTTGGATTGAGAATAGATTATTTTTAGAGTTAGACTATTCATAATAGTTTATTCGGTGTTTGATTGAGTTAGAATAGTGAATCCAAACTTTTTGTCATATTAAAATAGGTTATTTCTAAGAATTTTGAGATTTTGCTACTCTAATAAAACAAACAATAGCTATTTTTAATTTAATTATTCTAACTATTCTTATTTTGCAATCAAACACACCCTTTAGGTTTAAATTACGTGTTTTATGAAGGTAACGTGCTAAGTAAAAAAAAATGTTATAAAGTAAGAAAGTATTATGATATTGTTTTTCGATATCATGCAATTATACTTGAAAATTTCGGTATTTGATTCTTACCAATTTTTGTGCGCTGCAATAACGCCCTGATAGTTTGGAGATGCAGTAGAGTAACTTTTAGGGTACGTTTGGATGACACAAAAATAGTGTTAATTCAGAAATAGCTACTATTTTTAACGAGTTATTCTCATTATTTCATATTTGAGTGAAAAAAATGTTATTCTCAACACAAGGAATAGCTCGGGTTAGCTGCTATTATGCTATTCCTATAAAATGTTGAGTTAGCGGCTATTCCGAATTTAAAATTAGCGAGTTATTCTGAGATATTCTTTGTTTCATCCAAACGTATCCTTAATAATGATAAAATGATATCTTTTATTTTATTTATTACCAACTTTGTTTGAATTTTAATGGATTCGCTGAAAATTATGCGAGCTCGCATCACATAAATGTGCGAATATAATTGAGAGAGGAATATTCTGTTGTTTATTGGATTATATACTTATATCTGTATCTTGTTGCAATTGTGAATCACTTGAAGTAGTTTAAGAGATAAAATATACTTTTCGTTTTTGTATTAGATATTACATTGTATTTTTCTCTGTTGTTTGTGTGTATTACTGCTGTCATTTTTAAAGTGTAGTTACTGTGTTGTTTCATTGTTATATTATTTGACATAGAGATCTATAAAAGGTCATGCCGTAATTGTATACATCACGCTACGGCACGTGTGCTGATTATGTGTGTAGGTCATGTGTCGTGACTCACATGTCACGTGTTGTGATTATTTGCGTAACGTGACCATCTTTTAAAAATTTAGTACAATACGTTACGCAAAAGATCTTGGCACAACACACAGGTACAATTAGAACTGTTAGATCTTGATTGAAAAATTAAACATGATCAGAGCGGAACCAAAATTTGAATATAGAAAAGCTGAGCATCATTTTAAAAAGATTAACAAACATTAAAAAAATTATAAAACAAAATCTTTCAGTATTTAATGTCATAAAAAGATACAATAGATACCGATATTTTATTTATATCCAAAAAATAAATAAAATTTTAAAAAATAACCCAAAATGAATGAGAATTTGAAAACCATCCAAACCGGAATTTTTTTTTCCGATTTCACCATCAAATCCCGGAAAAAAATTTATCCGGAAACTCAATTCCAAAACCAGAAAATTTTTATCTGGTCTCCTAATTCAGGAAATTTTTTTCCGGATTTTAGTCCCAAAACCGGAATTTTTTTTTCCGGATTCGGAGATCCTACATATTACCCCGCGCGGCTCTCTCTTCTTCCCCACGCCTCCTCACGTCCCTTTCTCTCCTCCTCTTCAAGTATTTTTTATTTATTTAAATTTAAATTTAAATTTATAATATATTTAATTATTTAATTCTAAATGGTTCAGAATAATGTCCAAATAATTTAGAATTTTAGAAAATTTGTGTATAATAATTTAGAAATTACCAAAACAGTCTAGAATAATTTAGAAAATACCAAAATAGTCTAGAATAATTTAGAAAATACCAAAATAGTCCGGAATAATTTAGAAAACATAAAAATGGTATGGAATAATTTATAAAATACCAAAATGGTATGGAATAATTTATAAAATACCAAAATGGTCTGAATAATTTAGAAAATACCAAAATGGTCTGAAATTTTTTAGAAAATACCAAAATTGTATGGAATTTTTTAGAAAATACCAAAATTATCTGAAATAATTTTAGAAAATACCAAAATAGTCTAGAATAATTTAGAAAATACCAAAATAGTCTAGAAAATTGCCCTATTAATTTAGAAAATAGTTTGATTAATTTAGAAAATTGTAAAATGATTTAGAATTTTTTTAGGAACCTTTTTTTTCTTTTCGGATACCTTTCAGAGCTCTGACAGTCCGATCGATCGGCTCTTCGATTTAGGTTTTTAATTTTTTTAATTTTAATTTTAATTTATAATATAATTAATTAGTTCATTTTTAATGGTTTAGAATAATGTCCAAATAAGATCGACATTTGTAGAAAATTGCCATATTAATCTAGAAATCCAAAATGGCATAGAATAATTTAGAAAATACCAAAATTATCTGGAATAATTTTAGAAAGTACCAAAATAGTTTAGAATAATTTAGAAAATACCAAAATGGTCTGAAAAATTACTCTATTAATTTAGAAAATAGCAAAATTATCTAGAATAATTTAGAAAATACCAAAATAGTATAGAATAATTTAGAAAAATTCAAAATGATTTAGAATATTGTTCGAATTTTTTAGTATGGCAGACGAAGTACTTAAACATACATTTAGCGACTTGTTGTGGATAACTCATGGCAATCATAGGGTATCTGAGGCATCTAAGGAGGTAAGCATTTACTTATTTTATTTTTTATAACTCGGTTAGTAATCAAATTATATTGTAATTGATTTTTTCCTACTGTAGAGTAATGATATTTTAACCGTGAGACACTATCGACACAAATGCGAGTATAACGAGAAGTATGCACTATTTTTAATTTGAATGGGCTTATATCAGATCGCGACATTACCTAATATCGCTCTCGATGCAGCTCTCATTCATGGACTTGTCGAGCGGTGGCGTCCGGAGACTCACACCTTTCATCTTCCCTTCGGAGAGATGACATGTATTAACTAATTCAAATAATTTTTTTTTAATTTCTTACTGACAAGTCAAATAAATTACAGTTACGCTAGAGGATGTGAGTTGTTTGTGGGGTTTTCTTATTTCGGGGGATCCGGTAACAGGAATTACAGACTCGACGAGTATCCAATGCCGACTGTATGAGTTGCTAGGCGTCAAAGATCATGAAATCAAGGATTTAATGAAAAAGAGGGGAAGGGATGCCAATGAGATAACGTCAGACATGCTTGTGGTGAAAAAAGCACTTCAAAACATTGCCTGGAGATGCAACCGATCGACAATTGAAGTGGTTAATATTTTTTTTATTTAAAATCCTATTCGTATTTTACATTTTCAACAATGTACTAACATTCTAATATTGGCGATTAGGTATGTCCGTGGATTTATCATTGACATATTAGGGAATACCATGTTTGCCGACAGTAGCGGGGATGGGATACCGTTGTGGTATCTCAACATGGTGGATAATTTAGACGAGCCGAAGAATTACAATTGGGACGGAGCTGTTCTCGCATATTTATACTGAAATCTATGCCTCGCATCCAATCCTAGCTGCCACTCTATGCATGGTCCCACCATGCTTCTGCAACACTGGTCGTGGAGCCGATTTTAAATTCACCGGCCATTGCCGGGATCTCAACCGACATGGGACGCAAAAACAGAAGATACATGCCCAGCCTTTGCTGATCTATGGAAAGACCCACATAATTGAGAAAACTCATCGCATGCAAGTACCGCCGGTCCAAGTATCCCCCGCAACCAATTTCAGGAACTGACGGATAACATGGTGAATTGGCAGCCGTACGCATGTGTTTATCACAAGCTTTCGAGAAGAACTCGGGCGAACCAGGTACATTATAATAAAGTCGCATACTTTATTTTATTTATGTCATCATAATTGTAAATTCTACCTAATATTGCAACTATAAATTTATCAGCCGTACTACTTGTACCGTGATCCTCTTATTTTTATTGGATTGTGGAGAACCACAATCCTGATCGCTTCATGCGATAATTTGAAAAAATGGTAAGAGATTGCGCCACCGTCTCCCCTAAATAAGCACGAGCACCAAGATCTGCACAAGTAATTTTCTTAGTCTTTCTGTGGTTTATTTATTTTAATATATTTATTTACTTTTTTTATTTTGAAAATGAAAAAATGACTTATAAGCATATACCCTCATATACTTATGTAAGTAGAGTAGCCAACCCCTCTCTCTCTCTCTCTTTATCTTTATATATATATATATATATATATATAGAGAGAGAGAGAGTAAAGCTAGGGTGTGATGTGCTCACCAAGAAAGTTTGGTGAGCATAACTTCAAAAGTATATAGAATCGACGTCAAATACCGAATTCAAACTGTTGAAATCCATGTACTTCATGAGTGATGCATATACATGCAAAATTTTGAAAGTTTTGAGTTTATTTGCTACACGGTCAAGTGGTCAAAGAAATAATAAAAATTGAATATATAAAATAACTTATAAATTAACTTATAAAATATTCATTTCTTTGACCACTTGACCGTGTAGCAAATAAACTTGAAACTTTCAAAATTTTGCATGTATATGCATCACTCATGAAGTACATGGATTTCAACGGTTTGGATTCGACGTATGGAATTGATCCGATGAACTTTTGGAGTTGTGCTCACCAAACCCTCTTGGTGAGCACATCACACCCCTAGCTTTACTCATATATATATGAGGTTGGCTACTCTACTTACATAAGCATATGAGAGTATATGCTTATAAATTATTATTTTTGTTTTCATAATCCAAAAAGTCCATCTGAACCGTTAGATGTGATCTCTATATTGAAATGTGACTGGAGACCAAATTTTATATTTTTTTCTGAATTTTTTTACTATTTATTAAGCCACTTTGAAAATTGCTGATCCAACGGTGGCTTAACAAAACAGTAAAATTAGAAGCCACCGTTGGATCAGCGATTTTCAAAGTGGCTTAATAAATAGTAAAAAAATTCAGAAAAATATAAAATTTGGTCTCCAATCACATTTCAATATAGAGATCGCATCTAACGGTTCAGATTGACTTTTTGGATTATGAAAACAAAAAAATAACTTATAAGCATATACCCTCATATGCTTATGTAAATAGAGTAGCCAACCTCTATATATATATCTGTGTGCATGTGTGTTATATCTTATTTTAAAATTGATAGAACTAAATATCTCTCAAACTCAATTCCTGAAATGTTTCAGAACAATCCCTATCTAGCATTCAGCATTTTGTACAACTTTTAAAATTCTGTTTATATTACTAGCAAATATTTAAACTTAAAATCTAACTAGTTCAATTCCTAACTACTTTTATTTCTCTCAATTTGTCTCAAAATCAAAAAAATAAAAGATTTATTTCATCCACTTTTTTTATCCTCCGACTATTCTTGTCAATTTTTCCAACGATATGTGATGAATTTTGTAAAAAACTACAAACATCTTCTACTCGATTTTATCTTTCAAATAAGATTCATGACGAAATATTTTTGAATTATATTTGTGTCGCGATTTTTTTTATAGTAAAAAACCGTAGACACTTTAAATTTTGTTTCTCGAGTTTTTAAACATCTGTCTACAACTCTTTAAAGTATTCGTGTAAAACATATAAACTCTACATGTAACTCATAAAAAATATAGTAAAAATCCGTAGGCACTTTAAATTTTACTTCTCAAGCTATAAATGTGACATTATGAATTTTATAATAAATATTATATACTAACTGATTGAGATAAGGCGTCACGAATCGAATTATAAATATAGAAAAACGGTCCAGTGCGGATGGATGACCCGCACTGCGGGTGGCTTCACCCGCACTGGGACAAGTTCTTTAATAAACGGCTGTGATTTTCACTGGGTGCGGATGGTAGTGCGGATGGGAATCCGCAGTGCGGGTGAGTTCTGTACTCTTCTGAAAATTTCGCTAAGTACTGAATGCGGATGGGAGCACCCGCATTGAGCTCAGTGCGTCCGCACTAGGCTCGGACATTTTTTCTGCGCCGTGAGTGCGGCTGGACGGATCCGCAGTGCGGATGATCGGTCCGCACTGGGATGTGTGTTTGCTAATTGCGCTGTGAGTGCGGCTGGACGGATCCGCAGTGCGGATGAGTGATCCGCACTGGGGTGTGTTTGTTATTGCGTAATGGATGCGGCTGGATGGATCCGCAGTGCGGATGGTTGGTCCGCACTGGGGTCTGTATTTCTGTTATTCTTGTTATTTTGAGGGACCTATTTGCAAAATGGATTAAATAAACATCTTCTCTCTTTCTCTTTCATCTTTTTAATAAATAAAATATTTACACAAGGGCCTATTTGTAATAAACATTTTTAAGTTGTTAATAACTAAAAGGTGGAGGGGTATATGTGCAAAATTTCAATTATAAATCAATTTTTGCTTTCTTCTTCTTTCATTTCCACCGACTAAATGAAGAAAAATTTCGTGAGGGTTAAGATAGGCCGAAGCAAAAAGGGAAAGAGAGAGAGAGAGAGAAATTGAGCACGGAATCTGATCGGACTGACCGGAAAATCGAGATTCGAGCTGAATTGACGATCCTTGATCGATTAGAAAGCTTCAATTTGGTATATATTTCTCCCTTGGTAATTTCTTGAAAATCCTAATTTATTCGATTTATTCGATTTGTCATGATTTCGGTTGAAACTTGTGATTAGGGTTTCGTAATCGAGTTCTAGCTCGATTAATTGTTAATTTGTGATAATTGATATGATTTATCTTCCTTTTCTCTTGGAAACCCTAATTCAATTGATTTGTTATATTTTGGTGAAATTCGAAGTCGAATTTGATTTGAAATGTTATAACTCGATAATCGGATTGATTGCTTGTGGAATTTGGAATTGAACTAGGGTTTTGGGGTTGGATTGAAATGGAAAGGAATTATGATAGTTTCATGTGAAACTCTGGAAATTGTTGGAATTAATCGAGTTATAACTTCGTAAAACATATCGGTTCATGTTGTTTATTCAGAACTACCAATTGAATTGGAATTCGAATTAGGGTTTGGTAATGGTGTTGACCTATCCGATATTAATCGAACGCGTTAATCGAATTGAACGTGTAAAATAGGTGGTAATCATACGAGGCAAAGGATTTCTGGATCGTTCGAGACGCCTGAGCCTTAGTCGAGCGTGCTATTACTCAGGTGCGGGGTTTCTGGACTTGTTTGATATTTTATATTCAGAAATTAAACTGTGTTTTGATTTAAACTGTGTTTTGATTTATATGCATTGCATTGCCCAAATAAAGTGGAACTCGAATTGTTTTATCTGATTGATTTGCATGCTGGTATGGTTATTATTTGTGTTGATCTGAATGATCTGATTTTGGAATTAAAGTCACCGTGCTTTATATCACCATCGGTTGGTGGATATGGTATTATGGTCATCCACCGTGATGACGTCACCCAGGGGGTGAATCCGGATTTTGTCAAAGTCTAATGCATGGACGTTTGACGCTCAGTGTTCTAAAGCTTTAGATCGTCTGACCTTCGGCAGTTCCCAGTACCGGTTGGGACGAAGGGTAAGTGACTTTGTACTATGATTTTGGATGTGGTGACTGTGTATCGGATGGCATTACCCAGGGGGTATTGCGTTTGGATGGTCAGTTGGAGTTATATGGATTTCCGGATAGGAATTAGAACCAGACTTTTAATTAAACAGTTAAGCCTGTAACTACAGATGAGTGTCATGAGAAAAGGTTTTACCTGGTACAGCCGTCTGTAGGTGTCTGTAACCCTACAGACGAGTGGGAACGAATTGGGGTCCAGTTTGGTGGAACATCTGTAGTTACTACCAGATATTCTGAAATCGAGTTAAACCAAATATTGTGTGCTTGAATTTCATCTTGGCAATTCCTGAATTGTGATTTCATTTGGATATATGTTGTCGGGTTTGTGTATTCATGTTTATATATGATTATAAACTGATTTGAGCTATATTTGTGTTTACTTTTTGAATATAATCTGTGATTGCAAGTCCAGGGACGATATGTGGCAAATTATCGCACTGAGAATTCAATTCTCATCCCCTCTTTTGGGTTACTTTTTCAGGTTCCGGTTCGGCGGATCCGAGAGAGACACGAGGTCGGTAGGCCTGGTTTTCACCGCTACTTAGCTGTCTGGTATTGTGACTAGAGACATGTATAGATTATGTTTTGATTGTATATATATATGTGTTCTCTATGTCATTTGGTGATACGTATCCATCGAGATACGGATTTTGTATGATATTACCTGACCAGTTGGGATTTATGAACTGTTTTTCTTAGTTATTTGTTTGTTTTGTTGGTGTGTTTTACTTTCTATTATATCGTACTTGCCTTGTAGGCATACGGGCAACCGTATGTCTACGGCAGGAGGCACCCGTCACGCCTCGTGGGGCCGCGGGGTGTGACAGGTCCCCTTTGGTGGTATCAGAGCATGGTTTAGAACCTGAACCAGACTTGTTTGGATACGAGAGTGGTATACGTATCAATGGGGTCGCCGCGACTATGCGAATTTCGTATGATAAGTAAGGAATATCGAATGTTATAAACTAACTTTGTTTATTCAGAAAATGGAAACACCACACCGAGGTAGAGGCAGACCTCGGAGGAATACGGAATTGATTATCGAGCCGGCTGCGGATCAGGCTGGGGCTGGTCCAGCTGGTGCTGAGGGAGCTGGTGGCGTTGGAGGAGCGCCAGGTAGAGACCGGGACATAGATGACCGGCTGATTGCGGCCTACGAGAGAGGTCGCCAAGCGGAGATGCGGGATGCAGCACCAGTGGTTCGCGGTGGTGCACCCGAAGAGTTCAGAAGGCTGTATGACTCGTTTCTGCGCTTGAATCCGCCACGCTATGATGGAACCGGCGGGTATGCGGCAGCCGAGGAATGGCTGGCGCAGATTAATGCAAAGCTGAATTTATGCCGCGCACCTGAGGATGATAAAGTAGAGGTAACTGAGCAACAATTGGAGGGTGATGCAAGGTTCTGGTGGGACGGGGCCCGACGCAGTTATGTCGGGGAGGAAGCGAGAATTCCGTGGGAATGGTTTGAGCAGCAGTTCAACCGGAGGTTTCTGAGTAATATCCAACGTGAAGCGCTGCGGAGGAAGTTTCTGGAATTGAGACAAAATGGGCGTCCGGTGGGGGATTACAACAGTGAGTTTTTGGCGTTGTCGCGTTATGCATCAGATATCCAGAATGACGCGGCAAGGTATCACAGGCAGTATTTGGATGGTTTGGATGGCAATATATCGATGATTGTTGATACTCCGACTGCTACGGAGTTGCAATCTATGATGGATCATGCAGAACAGATAGAGATGCATGGTAAGCGGAGGAAAGAGCAACTGACCGAGAGAAATGTAAAACAGAAGGATGCTCAGAGTGGGCAAATGTCGAGGTCGAGGGGAGGACCATCATTTGCTAGACCCCCTCGGTCGAATATGGTGACGAGACCCCCGTTTAGACAGACCTCTATGCCGGGTTTTAGACCGGTGATTCCTTCGCAATGGTGCCGATCGTGCAATCAAGCGCACGATGAGGTTGAGTGTAGGCGCAAGACTAGCGCTTGTTTCATATGTGGTAGCGCGGGACATTGGGCGAGGGAGTGCCCGAATGCGCTTATGAGGATGCGAGGCGCTGGTAGCGCGGGAGGGTCCGCTAGCGTTGGGCGCGGAGCGCCAACGTGGCGTGGACGTGGCGCATCTCAAGCTGGCGGGGCTAGCGCTAGCAGGGCTAGTAGCGCCGGTAGTGTCGGCAGGGTTAGCGGTGCCGGCAGCGTCGGCAGGAACGATGGCAGGGCGGCGGCGAATGCGCTTAACATTGCTGGAACTTCGCGCAACGCTGCAACTGCGCTGGGAGATGGCCAGACTGATGTCATGACAGGTATACTCTCTATATCTGATCAGGATGCGTATTGTTTGATTGATACGGGGTGCAGCCATTCTATTGTGTCGAGGGAATTGGTAGAAAAAGGGAGTTGGCCAATTGAGACATGTAATCAAGTTGTAAATGTTCAAACCCCGTTTGGTTCAACTGATCAAGGAATCACTTTATGCCGAAACCGAAAGATTAAGATAGATGGAAGGGAGTTCGAGGCGGACTTGTTGGTGATGGAGATTATCGGTTACGACGTGTTATTGGGTATGGACTGGTTGACGAGACACGCTGCTACTATTGATTGTCCGCATCGTCGGATCCATTTCGCGAATTCAAGAGGTATGTCTTGCATACTCAATTGTAGAGAAATTGGGAAACTAACGCCGTGTATTTCGGCTGTAGAGATGAAACATTTATTAGAATCAGGGTGTGATGCTTACTTGGCGGCTGTGGTTTATGCCCCTGCGGCAGTTCCAGATATCAGCACCATTCCGGTGGTTTCAGAATTTGTGGATGTATTTCCGGAAGAGATTGTAGGGTTGCCACCTGAACGAGAAGTGGAGTTCGGTATCGAACTGGTACCAGGCACAACACCGATTTCAAAAGCACCGTATCGAATGGCACCGGCAGAACTGAAAGAACTCAAGGCGCAATTGGAAGATATGTTGGAGAGTGGATTTATCAGACCTAGCACGTCGCCATGGGGCGCGCCAGTATTATTTGTCAAGAAGAAAGATGGAACATTGCGGTTATGTATTGATTACCGCGAGCTGAACAAGGTAACTGTGAAAAATAAATATCCGTTACCTCGGATTGACGATCTGTTTGATCAGTTACAGGGATCCTCAATATATTCAAAGATTGATCTGAGAACAGGGTATCACCAGCTGGGAATACGGCCGAGCGATGTGGATAAGACAGCGTTCCGTACAAGGTACGGGCATTATGAATACCTGGTTATGCCGTTTGGGCTGACGAACGCACCGGCAGCGTTCATGGACTTGATGCACCGTGTTTTTCACGATCTGTTGGATTCTACAGTTGTGGTGTTCATTGATGATATACTGGTGTATTCGCACTCGCGAGAAGAACATGAGGTACATCTTAGAATTGTATTGCAAAGATTGCGTGAACATCAGTTATTCGCAAAGTTGTCGAAATGTGAATTTTGGTTGGAGGAAGTTACTTTTTTGGGGCATGTGGTTTCTGGAAAAGGATTAGCGGTGGATTCCGAAAAGATTCGGGCTGTGACAGATTGGAAAAGGCCGGAGACAGTTACTGAAATTCGCAGCTTTCTGGGGTTAGCCGGGTACTACAGGAGATTTGTACTCGGGTTTTCGCGGTTAGCCGCGCCACTTACAAAATTGTTGCACAAAGGCGTGAAATTTGATTGGGGTACCGCGCAAGATAAAAGTTTTGAGGAATTGAAGAGTCGGCTGGTATCCGCGCCAGTTCTTGCTATGCCGACTGCAGATAAAGAGTACACGGTTTACACCGATGCATCTCGATTGGGTTTGGGTTGCGTATTGATGCAAGATGATCATGTAATTGCCTACGCATCTCGGCAATTGCGACCGCACGAGCAAAACTACCCGACGCATGATTTGGAGTTAGCGGCAGTGATATTTGCGCTGAAAATTTGGCGGCATTACTTGTATGGCGTGAAATGCCGAATCTATACTGATCATCAAAGTCTGAAATACATCTTCACGCAAAAGGAGTTAAATTTGAGACAAAGGCGGTGGTTAGAATTGATGAAAGACTATGACTTGGATATCCAGTATCATGCAGGAAAAGCAAACAGTGTAGCAGATGCGTTGAGCAGAAAGAGTCAGGTAAACCTGGCGTCGGTGATTACAAGTGAAACTCATCTTCTTGAGGAAATGCGCAGAATGGAAATACATGTTGGTGCGTCACGCGAATTAGCATTGGAAGTTGCATCTAAATGTAATAGAAGTGAGGTTAGGACTAGCGCAACTGCAATTGCGTCGGTTGTGCTAGCAGCGGTTGAAATCCGATCGGAATTACACGAGCAAATTCGTGCAGCGCAACAGAATGATCCGAGATGTCAGAAATTCAAACTGCACTATGAGTCAAACGCTGATTCACCATTTCAGGTTCAAGGAGATGGCATCTTGCGGTTTCACGACCGCATTTGTGTACCAAGTAATTCGGAGTTAAAAGATCTGATTTTGTCAGAGGCGCACGATTCGGGATACGCTATCCATCCGGGAGAGGTAAAGATGTATCAAGATCTAAAGAGGTATTTTTGGTGGCCAAAGATGAAAAAGGAAGTACAAAGGTACGTTGAAAAGTGTCAAATATGTCAGCAAGTTAAAGCGGATCGGCAGAGAAAAGCAGGATTGCTAAGACCGCTGGAAATACCTACAAGGAAATTTGAATCAATCACGATGGATTTCGTAAGTGGATTTCCGAGAACTGTCGGAAGGTATAATACAGTTTGGGTGATTGTGGATCGGTTAACGAAGATAGCGCATTTCATTCCGCTTCGAATTGAGACATCTGGGCCAGAATTGGCGGAATTGTTCCTGAAATATCAGTTCAAGTACCATGGTTGCTCGCGCAATATTATTTCTGACCGAGATCCTCGGTTCACTTCTCATTTCTGGGAGAATTTTCAAGAAACAATGGGTACCAAGTTGAGATTTAGCACTGCGCACCATCCTCAGACTGACGGTCAGTCTGAGCGCACTATTCAGACGCTGGAAGACATGTTGCGCTCCTGCGCGCTAAGTTTACAAGGTTCGTGGGTTGATCATTTATATCTGGTGGAGTTTGCGTATAACAACAGTTATCATTCGAGCATTGGTATGTCACCGCAAGAGGCGCTGACAGGACAGCAGTGCCGTACTCCATTGTGGTGGGGACCAGCGGGTACTTATCCACCTACAGGGCCACAAATGTTAGAAGAAATTGCTGAGAAAATGAAGATGGTTCTGAGTCGGCTCAAGTCGGCTCAAGAAAGGCAAAAGAAATATGCGGATGTTCACCGAAGACCGTTGGAATTTCAAGAAAGTGATCACGTATGGCTTCGAGTTTCGCCTGTCAGAGGCGTGCATCGATTTGGTGTTTCGGGCAAGCTAAGTCCTCGATATATTGGGCCGTTCCAGATTTTGCGACGAGTTGGACCGGTTGCATACGAGCTTGCACTACCACCAGCGTTGGACCGGGTTCATCCGGTATTCCATGTATCACAGCTACGCAGATATGTGCGAGATCCGTCGCATTGTATTGATCATTCGGGTTTACGCGTACAAGATGATCTGACATATCAAGAAGAACCAATGCAGATATTGGATCGAAAAGAGCAACGGCTACGAAACAAAGTGATTCGGCTCGTGTTGGTAAAATGGGGACGCCATTCCGATAAGGAAGCGACGTGGGAGCTCGAAGAGAGCATCCGAGAAAAGTATCCGGAATTATTCGACAATTAAGGTACGAAATCAAGTTCAGCGGACTGAACTTTATTTTAAGGGGGGGAGAAATGTGACATTATGAATTTTATAATAAATATTATATACTAACTGATTGAGATAAGGCGTCACGAATCGAATTATAAATATAGAAAAACGGTCCAGTGCGGATGGATGACCCGCACTGCGGGTGGCTTCACCCGCACTGGGACAAGTTCTTTAATAAACGGCTGTGATTTTCACTGGGTGCGGATGGTAGTGCGGATGGGAATCCGCAGTGCGGGTGAGTTCTGTACTCTTCTGAAAATTTCGCTAAGTACTGAATGCGGATGGGAGCACCCGCATTGAGCTCAGTGCGTCCGCACTAGGCTCGGACATTTTTTCTGCGCCGTGAGTGCGGCTGGACGGATCCGCAGTGCGGATGATCGGTCCGCACTGGGATGTGTGTTTGCTAATTGCGCTGTGAGTGCGGCTGGACGGATCCGCAGTGCGGATGAGTGATCCGCACTGGGGTGTGTTTGTTATTGCGTAATGGATGCGGCTGGATGGATCCGCAGTGCGGATGGTTGGTCCGCACTGGGGTCTGTATTTCTGTTATTCTTGTTATTTTGAGGGACCTATTTGCAAAATGGATTAAATAAACATCTTCTCTCTTTCTCTTTCATCTTTTTAATAAATAAAATATTTACACAAGGGCCTATTTGTAATAAACATTTTTAAGTTGTTAATAACTAAAAGGTGGAGGGGTATATGTGCAAAATTTCAATTATAAATCAATTTTTGCTTTCTTCTTCTTTCATTTCCACCGACTAAATGAAGAAAAATTTCGTGAGGGTTAAGATAGGCCGAAGCAAAAAGGGAAAGAGAGAGAGAGAGAGAAATTGAGCACGGAATCTGATCGGACTGACCGGAAAATCGAGATTCGAGCTGAATTGACGATCCTTGATCGATTAGAAAGCTTCAATTTGGTATATATTTCTCCCTTGGTAATTTCTTGAAAATCCTAATTTATTCGATTTATTCGATTTGTCATGATTTCGGTTGAAACTTGTGATTAGGGTTTCGTAATCGAGTTCTAGCTCGATTAATTGTTAATTTGTGATAATTGATATGATTTATCTTCCTTTTCTCTTGGAAACCCTAATTCAATTGATTTGTTATATTTTGGTGAAATTCGAAGTCGAATTTGATTTGAAATGTTATAACTCGATAATCGGATTGATTGCTTGTGGAATTTGGAATTGAACTAGGGTTTTGGGGTTGGATTGAAATGGAAAGGAATTATGATAGTTTCATGTGAAACTCTGGAAATTGTTGGAATTAATCGAGTTATAACTTCGTAAAACATATCGGTTCATGTTGTTTATTCAGAACTACCAATTGAATTGGAATTCGAATTAGGGTTTGGTAATGGTGTTGACCTATCCGATATTAATCGAACGCGTTAATCGAATTGAACGTGTAAAATAGGTGGTAATCATACGAGGCAAAGGATTTCTGGATCGTTCGAGACGCCTGAGCCTTAGTCGAGCGTGCTATTACTCAGGTGCGGGGTTTCTGGACTTGTTTGATATTTTATATTCAGAAATTAAACTGTGTTTTGATTTAAACTGTGTTTTGATTTATATGCATTGCATTGCCCAAATAAAGTGGAACTCGAATTGTTTTATCTGATTGATTTGCATGCTGGTATGGTTATTATTTGTGTTGATCTGAATGATCTGATTTTGGAATTAAAGTCACCGTGCTTTATATCACCATCGGTTGGTGGATATGGTATTATGGTCATCCACCGTGATGACGTCACCCAGGGGGTGAATCCGGATTTTGTCAAAGTCTAATGCATGGACGTTTGACGCTCAGTGTTCTAAAGCTTTAGATCGTCTGACCTTCGGCAGTTCCCAGTACCGGTTGGGACGAAGGGTAAGTGACTTTGTACTATGATTTTGGATGTGGTGACTGTGTATCGGATGGCATTACCCAGGGGGTATTGCGTTTGGATGGTCAGTTGGAGTTATATGGATTTCCGGATAGGAATTAGAACCAGACTTTTAATTAAACAGTTAAGCCTGTAACTACAGATGAGTGTCATGAGAAAAGGTTTTACCTGGTACAGCCGTCTGTAGGTGTCTGTAACCCTACAGACGAGTGGGAACGAATTGGGGTCCAGTTTGGTGGAACATCTGTAGTTACTACCAGATATTCTGAAATCGAGTTAAACCAAATATTGTGTGCTTGAATTTCATCTTGGCAATTCCTGAATTGTGATTTCATTTGGATATATGTTGTCGGGTTTGTGTATTCATGTTTATATATGATTATAAACTGATTTGAGCTATATTTGTGTTTACTTTTTGAATATAATCTGTGATTGCAAGTCCAGGGACGATATGTGGCAAATTATCGCACTGAGAATTCAATTCTCATCCCCTCTTTTGGGTTACTTTTTCAGGTTCCGGTTCGGCGGATCCGAGAGAGACACGAGGTCGGTAGGCCTGGTTTTCACCGCTACTTAGCTGTCTGGTATTGTGACTAGAGACATGTATAGATTATGTTTTGATTGTATATATATATGTGTTCTCTATGTCATTTGGTGATACGTATCCATCGAGATACGGATTTTGTATGATATTACCTGACCAGTTGGGATTTATGAACTGTTTTTCTTAGTTATTTGTTTGTTTTGTTGGTGTGTTTTACTTTCTATTATATCGTACTTGCCTTGTAGGCATACGGGCAACCGTATGTCTACGGCAGGAGGCACCCGTCACGCCTCGTGGGGCCGCGGGGTGTGACAATAAACATCATCTACAATCATTTAAAGTAATTGTGTCAAACATTTAAACCTTACAAGTAACTTATCAAAAAAAAAATTGACAGTTGAAACCCGTAAGAACTTTAAATTTTGTTTCTCAACTCTTTAAGGTACTTGTGTCAAGAACTAAAACCTTACACATAACTTATCAAAGTACAATATTTTATATATAACATATCAAGCCTTTAAACCTAGCACAAGAAGCTTTTAAACCTAATATATCAAGTTCTTATACGTAACATATCTCTTAGAATAAAAAACAACAACACGAATATAACTCAAGAGTAATTTATCATTAATCTCATTTGAAAGAAACAATCGAGTAAAAGATGTTTGTATTTTTGGAATCATAAAATTCAGCAAAATCGTCAAGAAAATTGACGAGAATGTTCGGAGGAAAAAAAAAGAGCGGGTGAAAAAAATCTTTTATTTTTTATTTTTGGTTTGGAGACAAATTAGGAAAATAAAAAATTGTTAGAAGTTGAACTAGTTAGATATTGCTCAATGAAGGTTTAGAGAACTCGAGACAACCACCATCAAATTTGATTTAGATTACTCATTTGCGGTCATTTTTATTAATACCCTAAAAAAAAGATTTTTACAAAACTGCTTAGACCGCTCGGCAGGGGGTAGTCCACACACCTAGCAGACCGCCCGTGGCAGGGGCGGTCGACTAGGGACCAGACCGCCCCTCTGCTGGGCGGTCCCCGTTTTTTTTTTTAGAGAGATCTTAATATTTTTTATTTAAATAATTCTGTGAAGAAATTTTTTTCTTGTTTAGAGTGTATGCCAAAAAATAAGACATTTGATATATTTATGAAGTGATGTCGTAACTCTTTATAACTTTGATTGATTTGATTTGTCAGTTGGATATCACAAGTCTAAAGATAACACTAATTAATGACTTAACATTAATTCTTAATAATTTATTTTATTCAAATATACACCTGAAAATATAGTTAGATTGCCTCAATGATATACATATACATATATATACATGTATTGTATTATATATACATATACATATATTATACATATTTTTGTATATGTATTTACATATATTATACATACTCTACTATGCTTATATAAGCATATCCCCACATATGCTTATAACTCATTTTTGTGTTTCCAATGTCCAAATGGTCGATCTGAACCGTTAGATGTGATCTCTATATTGAAATGTGCTTGGAGACCAAATTTTATATTTTTCTGATTTTTTTTACTAATTATTAAGCCAATTTGAAAATCGCTGATCCAACGGTGGCTTCTAATTTTACTGTTTTGTTAAGCCACCGTTGGATCAGCGATTTTCAAAGTGGCTTAATAAATAGTAAAAAAATTCAGAAAAATGTAAAATTTGGTCTCCAAGCACATTTCAATATAGCGATCACATCTAACGGTTCAGATCGACCATTTGGACATTGAAAACACAAAAATGAGTTATAAGCATATGTGGGGATATGCTTATATAAGCATAGTAGCCAACCTCTATATATATATATATATATATATACACATATACATATATATATACATATACATACATATACATATACATATACATATACATATACATATATACATATACATATATTATAAAAAAATGAGTTTATAAAAATCCTATTTATAGTGCAAAAAAATGCGGGGTTCTTTTGTATAATGTGGGAGTGCAAAAATTTTTTTTATAAAAGTACCCCACATTAAGAATCAATGTCAAGTCCTTAATTAGTGTTATATTTAGACTTGTAATATCCAACTGACAAATCAAATCAAAGTTATAAAATGTTACGACATCATTCATGAATATATCAAATGTCTTATTTTTTTGGCATACACCCTAAACAAGAATTTTTTTTAATAATTTAAATTTAAAGTAGATCTTAAAAAAAAAAAAAATAGAGGACCGCTCAGCAGAGGGGCGGTCTGGTCCCTAGTGGACCGCCCCTGCCACGGACGATTTGCTAGGTGTGTGGACTGCCCTCCTGCCGGGCAGTCGGGGCAGTTTTAAAACGAAAAAAAAAAATCGAGAGCAGTTTTGTAAAAATCTTTTTTTTAGGGTATTAATAAAAATGGGCGACTCATTTGACTTATAAAAGATAAATGTCATATTTAATTATGGAGTAAAGTTAATGAGAATTAAATTACTCACTGCATATTGCTCTCATATTTTACATCTTGTTGTTTGGTAGTTCAAGTCATAGATTAAATATAAAATGTTGGGAGATGTTGAGAAATAAACCCACGTCTATGATAATAGGCACTGCATATGGAGTAAATGTGAAATAAGTTAATTCATCTTGAGAGGTAGAGTAACTTACTTCGAATAAATTCATTTTTTGCTCTATCTTACTTCTATTTTATTTCTTGTTTGGCTCCTTAAGACACATTTTACTATCAACTTGCTTAAGTTATCATTGAAACGGGAATGAAATGCACAAATCTCTTATGTACAAGTAGAAAATTCGACACAGATAATACTTTAATAATTAATTATTGTTCCATTTAATTAGTTTATACAGGTATATTTGTAAAAATGTTGAATTCCTCCTCGTATAAAACTAACTCTGGTATCAACATGTTAAATCATATTAAATTTTCACCGACATAAACATCCGTCGAATCATAAATTTTCACCGACGCCTACGCAGAGAACAGTGACAGGGTTTGACAAGAATGATTTAGATGACAGAGTTTGGACTTCGGAAGACTGATTGATAAATTTTGACATATTGACTGTACAGGAGATGGCATCACATAACTTGGACGAGATGTTAGAGAGGGGCGTTGAAAGCGTTGTTTTTTTCTTTTCTCAAATTAGTTCTTTAAATGTCGAATTAGATTATCTGGGAGGACTAATTAGTAACTTTCAACAAACTAGTTATTCAAGTGTAATATTAGTTCTTAGGACATAGTACATCGCCATTAATTAACTTTCTTAATCTAACCCCCCAGTCCCCGCTTCTTGTTATTTTTTTTTTCTTTTCAAATTTTACTTTATGTAACCTAGAAACCGTTCATCATAAGTGAAATTTGGGAGCTTCACTCCATCTTTCTCTCTAAAAAAAGAATAAGGCTATGATGATAATATGTATATTAGGGATCAATATGTATTATGAATCAAAAAAAAAAAAATTTTAAAGTTCAAATAGTCAATTGAAACTGTTAAATATAATATTCAAATAAAAATGCACTTTGAGATCAAAATTTACATTTTTTTAAAATCTTTTTTACTATTTTTTTATGGGTAGAAATAACTTGATTCAATCAAGTGATTTTATACCTAACTAAAAGAGTGAAAAAAATTATATATAAAAAAAACGTAAAATTTGATCTCCAAGTACACTTTTATATGGAGATCATATTTAACAGTTCAAATTAATTATTTGAACTTGAAAATAATGATATGAATCTATAGCATAAAGCGACTCATGATATGCATATTACCGTAGTATCATTAACAAAAAATTGCATTGCCATTAACTTTGGAGTAGCAACCTCTCCTGTCCCTCTTAAAATACACCCCTGATTTAATATATTTAGAATCAATTAAGAATGCATTGAGTTGAATTTCGAATTGTCAGAAATAACTTTTTGAATTTGCATTTGGAATATGGTTTATACAATACGTTTACCATATTTAAAAAAAATATAATAAAATTTGAGGTAAAGTTTCATTAACCGAACAGCTTAAAGTTCTTGATGGAATACAAATGCATTTAAATTGTATAAAAATTTATACACGATCAATTCATAAAACTAAGAATGTGTCTATTTTTTTTTTATATAAATTATAAGTTCTTATTTTAAATTTTGAATTATCAATATTGTCAAATAATTCAATAATTGATACATTGTAAGTCCTGAATGACACATTCCAACAACAACAGATGATTTAGACGAGGGAAAAAAAAGGGTATCCGGTGACTATCAGACTCAAATTTTAATTCAATGGACTCTGTTTTCATCTGATTCACTTTAAAATCCATAGACAACTGATTTGTTCGAATATTGAAACAAAGACACATAATTATTAAAGTGGCACGCACATATTCTGAAACACATCAGACATAAACGGAATCTATCAAAGTCAAATTTGAGTCCGATGAATATTGAATGAACTCTTTTCCTTTAGACAATGCTCCATTGTTTGCTTTTACATGAATTCGTATCACCTAAGGCAACATAGTATTTATGTTTGGATCTGAACCGTTCAATCAGAATCCGCATGACTATTAAATCGGCCCCTGCATTCCACTTCAGATTCGAATTGGTCCGAATTCTAATCAGACAGCCATGATCCAAACAGACATATTCTGTTACCTAAGAGGGTATGGATTCCATTTACATATGTGACTGATAAAATATAGTAGCGGCTTAGCGGGCTTCGCCGGCCCAAACCTAATTTTGACATTAAATGCTGGTTAGGCTCAGGTTTCGTACCCTTAAAGCGTACAGACGTTGCAGTATAGTATATAATAATTAGGTTTAATTGAGAGTTGATAATAAGACAGAAAGGCAGTGGTAAATAAAATGACTTGTAAAAAAGAGTTGGAGAGCGAGAAAAGAAAGGAACGAGAATGCACAAAAAGAGCAGCCGAAAGTGCCAAAGTGGCAGCGCAAGTGCAGTGCACTCCAAGAACCCTTTACTACTTACTCTTCTATGTTCAAAGTTCAAACTCACAAAAATCTTTTCTTTTTTACATCTTCTTTCCACTGCAAAATTTCTACTTTAAGTTGTTTGAAAATGCTACAGTATTTCATGTCATTTTATTTGTTTTACAGCTGGACATAAATTTTGACTGTGATTCGGTACAGTATGTCAAAAAAAAACAAGACAAATAAGTACACTGAGAAATAGTTTCTTGTGTATTTTTTATTTATTTTACAGCTAAATAATTTTAAAAATACTTGTTGTCTAATATCATATAATAGTTTCTTGTAACTTTTTTAAATCAATGTCGCCTGTAACCTTTCAATCAAAAAAATTAATGTCATTTTATTACGGAGACAACAAATAGAGGCACAACGCACACGTTGTGAATCTTCGTTTTAAGGCTAGCAACAGTGGGAATATCTTTAAAAGAATGGTCAACGCACAGTTGAGACGTGTTTCTAAAAACTGTAGCCATGTTTTATTAATGCTGAATAATTAACAAATATTTGAGGGTGTAGTACGTAAAATTACATATATCCAAAAGTGACTGAATCACAGGGCAGCACAAAAAGCTCGTGGCTCGCTCGCGTCTCTAGCTCGCTCGCTAACAACTTGCTCGATAGTGAACCGAGCTATTAACGAGCTAACTCGGTCCAGGTTTGAACCAAAATAAACAAGCTGAGTTAGAGGTCAACTCAGACTGAGCCAGCTGGATCCATAACGAGCTCGGCCCATTAGCTAATTTTTGTGTTGATTTATATGTGGTATGAATTTAATTGTATGAATTGGCTTGGTTGTTGCATGAATTTATAATATTTAGTGGGCTGTTGCATGTATTTATAATATTTAGTGAGCTTGGCTGTTGCATGTATGAATAAATTTTCTTATTTTACATTTTTGAATTTATATAATAGCAGCCCAATAAAGTCCAGTGAGCCAGCTCGTCAGTTCGCGAGCTAGTTCGAGCTAGCTTGTCACAAGCTGAGTTAAAGTTTTTGGCTCGAGAGACCTAGGTCCAGCTCGCTCGATCCAGACTCAGACCAAAATTAACGAGCTAAGTCAAGACCCAGCTCGATCCGAACCAGCTTGTTTACAGCCCCTAGAATCACTCAACACGGAATGGACAAAAATATCTGTTTTCTTTTTTGAAAGAGAAATAACGAAGAGAACAACGTCTTCACTCTTCACCAGACTATCAGATTTTAGACCGTGTTAAATGCTTCATACGCACATTTTGACATAACATTAAATAAAAAATTAAGTGCAAATCACCTTTTCCATGCTATACAAGTTCTCTGTCAAGAATAAGAACAAATAAATAAATAAATAAATTATAATATTGTGTATTTCTGATGGCTGTTATGTAAAAGTAGCAGACAAGGTGCAGAAAATGGTTTCAGAGAGGGCAGGAGATGCAGGTTACAATGTCAGTGCTTAAGAGAGGAACTGACACACCGCACCTGCTCTTTGTTCAGGTCTCATAAATAAACTAATTCAAAAGACCGCACTACTGTGGCAGCATCATCTGCTCCTCCTGACACCAAGTTCTTAACTATCATTTGGTTATTTTGCATCACTACCTCTATTTTTTTATCTATTTCTTTTTCTTCCATTCCTGTCCCGTTTATAAGAAAAATTGCAAGTAACATAATCACTTGCTTCTTAAAAAAAAGAAAAAGAAAAATATATATATATATATATATATTTGAGTTTGGCTAGTATAACATCGGTATCATTTCAACTCATATAACACAAACTCTAAAACCTATCAAATTGACTTTAAACGGTAAATCCAAATCGTTTAAACCAATTTACATTATGTGTGATGCATTTACATATAATTTTTTTATATTTTCAAATTATTTTAGTATCAAATCAAGCGGTAAAAATATTAAAAAATTAATGTATTAAAATTAACTTAAAAATTCACATATTTAACCGCTTGACCTAATACTAAATAAATTCGAAAAATTATAAATTTTGCATGTAAATGCACAACTAATGAAGTAGATTGGTTTGAACGGTTTGAATTTACTGTTTGAAGTCGATTTAATAGGTTTTAGAGTTGGTGTTATATAGATTGAAATGACACTGATATTATACTAGCCAAACTCTCTCTCTCTCTCTATATGTATATATATAATTTTGTTAATATGTAAAGCTTAAAAAATTCATATCTAATTATACAACCAAGCGTGGTATAGGGTAATAATGTTGTATTTTGGAAAGGAAATGTAGAAATAGCAAACGGTCCTTAAAAGTTTCAAAAAATTTAAGGGAAATTTATAGCATAAAGATCATAGTACTATTTTTTTTTTTTGAGATGAAGATCATAGTACTAGCAAGAGGAGAATAATAAAAGCAGGAGCACTGCAAAATACAATTAAAGCTTACACGAGCACTGTTACCTTCTCCTTCAGTCCTCCCTCTCTCTCTCTATCGCCTCTGCTGATAGTCCGCTTATTCTATTGCGTAACATATTATTATAATATTATACATCTCCATTCTGAATAGGCTCTGCACCCCTGCAGTCTTTACTCTGTCCCCCTTGACTGAATGACACTTCCTCTTAAGACAAACCAACCACACCTTAATTGCCCCCCATTCAACACTCCACTAACTTATAATAAAACAAATGTGAAGAGATCTGCAATTCTATTCAATTGCAGGAGTATGCAATTGTAACATAAAAGGCAGGAAGGAATATTCACTTAAATTTAAAAAAAAAAAAATTAGCGTGTATGCTGCACTTTCTTCTAATAATAGCACAACATTTGTAACAGTTAAAAAGATTTTATGTTATTTTTCAATTAATTTTTAAAATAAATTATATTTGCCATATAGTTAGAAATAGAGCCAGACTTTAAATTATAAAAATTAAATATATATGAAAACCAATCATATAATATTTTTATGTAAAGAATGAAAGTTAGTTTTACCATTTCATGACATTTTACTGTAAATTATATGCAAAATTATATATTAATACCAAAAAAATTAAAAAAAATAAGAATCAGTTGATTCCCATATTACCTTACAACATCTGTATCTGATTATAGTCGATCTTTATATAAATAATCATAGTTACATATATAATTTTACAGGCTAGATTTATAATATTTTATTTTAGATGATAATATATTTTAAATTATAAAATAATATATTAATATTGTTGTTGTCGTCGTCGTTTATTGTTGTTATTTTAAAAGACAAGCATCTACAATCTCACTACTTTTGTTGGCCATGAGAAAAAATTGCACATTTGTGCACTTTCGAGCAAAAAACAGGGGATATGCAAAGATGCTGATTTAAGAGCTGCTCTGTTCTTCTCTCCACATTCTCTCATTTGCACATTTCCTCTCCTCATTTTTGAAATACCAACACTGTTTTTAGAGAAGGCAGAGATGTACCCCTTCACCTCATCCCAATGGAAAGAGCTGGAGCAACAAGCGCTGATTTTCAAGTATTTGGCTTCTGGCCTTCCTATCCCCTCTGATCTGATCATGCCAATCAAGAAGAGCTTTCTAATGGACCTCTCCATTGGTCCCAGTGTTGCTTCTCCTGGGTTTGGCTTTCTTCCTCTGCACACTCCGAATGGTTATGGTTCACCAGGTATGAATATTTGCACTTTAAAATCAAAGGAAGAACCTTAACTAAAATATATTTGTCATTATCAATCTTTTTGAAACCCCATACACAATAGATTAAAGGTTTATGGCGTATTCAGACTGGTGACTCTTAAAGACAAATATCCAATACATTCTTTTATTTATTTGGAATGAAGAATAATATATGACATTTATTTATTACTTATATCTGATATACGTCGATCTTTCTTGTGCTAAATCCGTGATGAAAATACATAGCATGATTTGTTGTTGTTTTTCAACTGATTTAGTTTTAGCTGGCCTACATCAAAAAGGGAAAGGTTGAAACATATAACCATGGTTGACAAAATGTTAAGGATTTAGCATTAGCATCCGAATAAATTGATGTGTAATTATGAAAATTAATTATGGGGATCATTGTGTGTAAGGTTTTATTTGAGACATGTTCATAACAAATAAACTCAAATTCATACCTGTGATTCTGTGAAGGTCCTCATTAGTCTCTTAATCACGCTTTGGAAGTCATCAGTTAACAAGAAACATCTATGCTCTTCATTCAATCTTTAATTATTAGATTGTTCAATTTAATTCTAATGTGAAATGATGCAGAAGGATGGGGGTGTTTCCAAACGGGTTTCGGACGGAGAGTTGAGGACCCAGAACCCGGTAGGTGCAGAAGAACAGATGGAAAAAAGTGGAGATGCTCTAGAGAGTCGTATGGCGACTCCAAGTACTGCGAGAGGCATATGCACCGAGGGAAGAACCGTTCAAGAAAGCTTGTGGAATTGTCCCTCGCCACCACAAATACCAACAGTTCTTATTCCTCCTCAAGTGGGGCCCACAACCTCCATTCAAGCCCGTATTCCCCATATTCCTCTTTCAGAACTCAGAGTAACGGTACTGGTATCGGGTTGTCTTTGGGCGATGATAACCATAGGTATACCTTTTGGCAATTTCTCTAACTGGTATAATGAATAGAATCCTTATCCTCCCTGGTACCTGACTGACTACAATTAGGTCCCAGGCAGTCCCAGCCAAGTGATTGGAATTCGGAGCCTAATTAAATATAGGGGGCTGTTTTGAGATCCGTGCTATGCTAAAACTGACGACTCAGATCTAATTGTTTTCAGTCGGGTATTGCACTGGATGTGAATTCATAATGAATAAGCATGAAGCATCTGTATTTCTGGAGCTGAATTTGTTTAATAAAAAGATAAATGTACTGATAAAGAAAATCTTGAGGCAAAATGCTAAGGGGCAGTCGCACAAGGAAGTACCATTACTGGTACTGATCATTTTATTAGCATGTAGCAAACCAGAATGATGTAAATGAAATGAGCCTTATTTTAAATTTTCTTTCTCTTTTCTGTAACAGATATTCTAGGTTTACCGTAGATTCTTAATTGTCAGCAGAAACAATCATGTAACTACAAACCAGATAAGCCAAAAAACCCAAAAACAGGAGAACAGAAACAAATATTGAGCTGGTGCCAGTAAACAGTATCTCAGTACAAGTGGTCTGTAATATGCTTTGGTTTTACCTCTTATTTATTGAATGGATGTTTTGTCTCTGTCTCAAATATACCAATTCTATTAGAATTGCTCTCAAAACTTTTTAATAATTTGACAAACCATTGCAGGGTGGACAATGCAGCGAAGAAGGAACCAGGCGAAGGAAAGTGGTGCATAGATCAATTTGGAACAAAAGGATATGGAAATGGCTTAACAATAGATTTGACAACGGACCAGGCAAGATCAAACCCATTGGCACTAGGTTCTGATCTCAGCAAAATGGAGAATGCTCAGAAGCCAAGCTCTTTCCATAGCTTCTTCAATTAGTCGCCTGAGTAGTAATTACTAATTATTATAGATGTATGGGGGTTTGCTCTTATATGAGACTCCTACTGAGGGGTATGAATGGGTTCCTTGTTTTTTTTTCCTTCTTTGGAGCTGTATCATAAATTTGACCTCAATTTGCTATGACTTTTGCTTCTAAAAATATATTTTTTTGGAACCAGCTTGTAGGTTTGGTTGATCAGTTCGTGTATCTGAGCTGCAGTACATATTAATAAATTTATATAAGTTTCGGATTGGGGTATATTAACAACCAAATCTACTTGCAATCGTGCCGTACCCCGTGTTAAACTGTAATAAAAGTGGAAATTATAAATGTATATTTCATCACTGAAATAGATTGCTCATTAAATTGTTCAAAAGTGATTTGATCAGCAATCAAATATCAATAAAAATGAACAATTGATTTTTGAAAAATTACTTGATGAGCGATCATCATTTTTCAAATTATATCATATATAATAGAAAGCACGTATAAATTATGAAAGTATTTATATGTATATATATATAGAGGTTGGCTACTGTGCTTATATAAGCATATCCCCACATATGCTTATAACTCATTTTTGTGTTTCTAATGTCCAAATGGTCGATCTGAACCGTTAGATGTGATCTCTATATTGAAATGTGCTTGGAGATCAAATTTTACATTTTTCTGAATTTATTTACTATTTATTAAGCCACTTTGAAGATCGCTGATCCAACGGTGACTTCTAATTTTACTGTTTTGTTAAGCCACAGTTGGATCAGCGATTTTCAAAGTGGCTTAATAAATAGTAAATAAATTCAGAAAAATATAAAATTTGGTCACCAAGCATATTTCAATATAGATATCACATCTAACGATTCAGATCGATCATTTGAACATTGGAAACACAAAAATGAGTTATAAGCATATGTGGGGATATGCTTATATAAGCATAGTAGCCAACCTCATATATATATATATATATGAGTAAGGCTATCATACATTGCAATGCATAGGTATTTTTGTACATTAGACTATCAATTACCGGATTCAAAGTCTAAATAACCGATCCAAACCGTTCAACTTGTTCTCCATGTTAATATGTGTTTGGAGACCAAATTTTATATTTTTTAGAAATTATTTACTATTTTTTTAAATTTATTGAAATCCGTTGTTTTTTAGACAAATCTGGATCATAAAAAAATGCATATTAATATGAAGAACAAGATGAACGGTTTGGATCGGTTATTTGAACTTTAAATCCGATAATTTATAGTCTAATGTACAAAAGTATCTATGAATTGCAATGTATAGTAGCCTTACTCTCTCTCTCTATCTATCTATCTATCTATCTATATAGAGAGAGAGAGAGAGAGGGAGAAAGAGAGACTAATATACAATCAATTGTTCCTAACCTTCCGTGTAACCAAGTCGTTTTTCAATTTTTAAAGTTCAAATGATCGATCCAACTGTTAGATGTGATTTTCATATTAAAATGTGCTAGGAGACCAAATTTTATATTTTTTGAAATTTTTTACTATTTATTAAGCCACTTTGAAAATTGCTGATCCAACGGTAGCTTCTGATTTTACTGTTTGGTTAAGCCACCGTTGGATCAGGGATTTTCAAAGTGGCTTAATAAATAGTAAAAAAATTTCAAAAAATGTAAAATTTGGTCTCCTAGCACATTTTAATATGGAGATCACATCTAACGGTTTGGATCGATCATTTAGACTTTAAAAATTAAAAAATGACTTGGTTGCACGGAAGGCTAGGAACAATTGATTGTGTATATATATATATATATATAGATAGATAGATAGATAGATAAGTGGGTGTTATTACGGCCACCGATTTCTTATTAAAAAAATAAAAAATATACCAAATGACATAATATTTTGAATCTAAATTAATAATTAATTTAAAAAATTAAATATAAAGTCTTACTGGGTTGCATCAAAATATCATTCAAAATATCTGGTATCAGCTTATATTATCGTTCTGTATCAGCATTCTCTAAAATTGTACATCGTTATCAGCTTATATTATCGTTCTGTTTTCCAAATTAATTATCGGTCAGAACTCAGTAGATTGATCCTTCTTGTTCTTTTTTTTTTCCTCCTTTGGAATGCTGAAAACTACAACATAAGAAAACGATCGTTTTATTTCGGGACCGCCTAATCAAATCAGGAGTCAATTTGACTGATTGTATCGGGTTGGATTGACAAACCCAGAAACATTTAGCCCCAAACATTGCAAGGTACATTGGGCCTAGATGAAAGCAAATGGGCCTCTCCAATCGTCAATCGCCAATGGGCCGCAGTGCAACATAAAAACTATAAAATCTCATAGACATCTGAATATTATCATGTTCGTGAAAAGAATATGTTTGTTGTGGTAATGGTCCGCATAAATGTAAAATGAAAATATTATTTTAGTTGTCGTGATTTTTTTTTAGTTATTCTAAATTACTTCACCTCTACGAAGCCTTTGTGCTCGGATGCCCTCCATAATGTTCTAGTAACTATTTGCGTAATGCAACTAAAGCTGTTCTAACTATTGCAAAAATGATGCCTTAGTGTAATTGCAATGTGTTGGAATTAATTTTAATTAATTACAATATATATGGACTTATATGCAATATAAAGATATATTGAATAATAGACTGTCAAATATCTAATTAGATCTGTTATGAAGTGATCAAATTAAGTATTATTTATCGAGTTCAATATGTGCCATGAAAAGTGGAGTCTTTAATGTGTAGAACGCGTATTAATAACTTTATGATTTAGTGATGGTCTAAATTATATAAAGTTTGAAAATAAATAATTATGTTATTAGTTCCTGGAGAATACAATTAAATATATTATGTAAATAAAAAAATAGTCAATTATATGCAAATTCTGAATTTAGACCATTAAGGATCCAATAAAAAAAAAATGTTACATATAAATATATACAAAGACACCTATATTCAATTATTATATGAAGGGGTTTGTCTCTCTCTTTTACTGTAAAAAACCTCTCCTTCTCTCTCTTTGTTTTTATGTCTCTCTATCTCTCTCTGAGATAGAGATTGATCTTGAGTGATTAGAGAAGAGGCTTTCAGTTGAGAACTTACAGAACATAGCGTTACCGCTGCCGCTTTTCTCGTTCTCTCTATCGGACTTGAGAGAGATTATCTGAAAATCTAAAGGCTTTTGGTGATCAACGATGATTGTGTCTCTCAGAAAGTTCATGGTTATGATTGTGTCTCTCTGAAAGATTATGGTTATGGATAGGAGTGGTAATGAACGGGCCCCCTGTTCATACCCGGCCCATTTCAGAATTCAAAGGAAATGATCATGTTCATGACCAGCCCGAAATAGAATTCTGCATGCTCATGTTCAGCCCATTCAGTATTTGTTCAAAACAAAGCCCGTTCAGCATTGAGTCCGTTCAACATAAAGCCCGTTTAAGTGAGATGGACTGTTCAATGAACAATCTAATAGGGCCTACTTAATATTTTTTTGGACAGCTAACAGGGCCGAACAAAAAGTGCATCCAACAAAAAATATACAACATAGACCAGCTTCGTACGTCTAAATTAAATTGTAGCAGCTGAATATAATACCAAACAAAATAGAACAAAACAAAACAAAACAAATTTGATTCTAATTAAAACAGTACAAATTTAATTCTAATTAAAACCAGTACAAATTTGATTCAAACCAAATTAAACGAAAAAAAATAAAACAACTTTTCATCTAGTATCAAACCAGTACAAATTTGATTCTAATTAAAACAAGAGTAGCAGCCGCTGCAACACCACACACCAGGAATCAATCCGAACAGAATATCAAATAATGACCTGCATGCCTGCTCCACATATTTGTAAAAATGCAAATAATGTTGTATAAGCACGCATATGAACACATGTCAGACAGCCAAAATTTAATTTCTACAAACTTATAACAAAACAGTTCACAAATCCAAATTTCACGTTCTCTATACTAAAATTCCCAATAAGATACAACCTATGTCCTTAATTTATTTCATATTTTTTCTGGACTTCTTAACTGTGTTTTCTAACAGCTTTTGTAAGAGGCAAGTTTTGACATGTTTCTAGACCTGATTGATAGACAGTGCTCTTTTAGGGTTTTCATGTACCATGCAACAATGCAAAGTTCTTAGGTGAGCAATGCAATGTATATATGTTAGACATAGTTGTGTCATTTTATTAAATCTACTACAAAATTGACTCAATTGTAAGTTATTTAAAGTGGCTCAGTTTTGTATTGTGACTAACGGCTAATTTCACGCAATAGAGATGGACCAGAATTTTTACCTTTGTACCATTTTCTTATGCAACATCTTGCAAGAGACTCTCAACCTACGAAATATATTTATAAACTAGTTAGAAAAATAATAGAGATGAACACCAAATCGAATTTAACTAAGAGTCAAAGTACATATTTAGTATCGTCAAGAAACTACATAAATGGGCAAAATTGTTCTAACTTGAAGTTACCATCAATTGACGCAAACCAATACTTTGAACAAATTAGAGCCTCGATTGTCTCAGGAGTCATCGAACTCCGTAAATTATCTGTCAACCGACCGGCTGCACTAAAGGCCAACTCTGAAGCAACGGTTGAGACCGGAACAGCCAAAAAATCCCTAGCCATTTTTGCTAAAATCGAAAACAAATCCAACTTTCTTTTCCACCATCCTAAAACATCAAATTCTTCATCCTCAGCCACCGCCAACGATTCTTCAAGATAACTATCCAACTCACATTTCTTTTGTTGCGGATTATTATTTTGAACTTGAAATTTAGAAAATCTCATCTTAAACTTCCTTTTTTGGAGTATTCCACTTTCTACTTGTGGGGACCGACTACTTGTCGCCCGGTTCGTATTGCAAGTCGTCTTCTCATACTCGTCATAGAATTTTCTAAGCGAAGTTTGCACCTCGCTCATTCTTTCATTGTACAAAGCGATTTTTCTCCATATGCATATTGGAAACAAAAATCTACGCAAACCATCTTTCTCCGAGGGTCAAAATAGCATGTTAGGATCAAATTCGGTGTTTCCCAATATTTGTTAAATTTTTTTTTCATCTCCTTCGATAAGTTTTGCATGGTTGTATTAGAACCCATTTCTTCCTCCAACAATGCGATCCGAACGGTACACACCTCTTTCATAAAACTATTTGAAGATGGTCGTCTCACAATTGAGAAATTCTTAGTAGCATCTAGGAATACCTCCAAAAATCTCGCCATCTCTTCCACCTCCTTCCACTTCTCTAAACTAGGAACAACCATTTTAACGTCATCACCAAATCGATCCAAAGCCTCTTTGTACTTCAAACCTTCACGAATCATTTCATAAGTTGAATTCCACCTAGTTGGACAATCTAGAATTATACCCCTCTTAGATGGCAAGTTAAGATCTTTTAGTTTGTCATTAAACAGTTGAAGTTTAGAGCCACTCGAAGCTATATTCCGTATTAAATCTCTAATTAGAATCAAACTCGGTGAAATAATCTTCATACTATATTGTACCATTATATTTAAGATGTGTGCCGCACATCTCATATGCATGTATTTTCCTTTAAAAATGGTCTTCTCCCAAAATTGCTTCTCTAAAAGTCCAACCACAACATCATTCACCGCACAATTATCTAAAGTGATCGTAAAGATCTTCCCATCCAACTTCCACTCCGTTATAGTATTTCTCATTAAACCCGCAATATTTACACCCGTATGTGGATAAGGAATTTGCTTGAAGGAAATGATCTTTTTTTGAAAATTGAAGTCTTTATCAATGAAATGTGCCGTTAGGCACAAATAACCCAAATGCACGCTTGAAGTCCAAATGTCACTTGTAAAAGAGACACGTGAATCCAATCCTTCAAATTCCTTCATTGTTATCTCAACTCCCGCCTTAAATACCTGCACGCAATCATTTCTCAATGTTTGTCGCCCTATGGCTCTATATTATGGTCTCAAAGATCTCATAGCCGGTTCAAAAAATTGACTTTCAATTACGTTGAATGGTATCTCTGCATCTATGAAAAGCAAAGTCATCAAATTACGGGTCAATACGGGATCAAACTTGTAATTGGGTGCACAAAAAAATCAGAGTCTTTGCCCAATGCAAGCCATCTCTCTCTTTCTACTTCACTAATTTTTTGGCAAACCCCTATATGCCAATGCAAGTGTGTTGTTCCAGCACCAGGACCGGTAACGAACTCCATAGAGCAGTGATTGCAGAAAGCTTTTGCTCCTACTTGATGAAAATGAAGCCAAACTGGTGATGTCTTTCGACGTCGCCTTATTGCGGTCGATCCGCTCTCGGACTCACCAACATCGGAATTTGTTTGGGTCACAGATTGTGATATTATGCTATTGTACAACAAAAAAACATGAATTATACAAATAATAACAAAGCGTAAATAAATCAAACACTTAGAAAATAATGAAAAAGATTGTGACATTATGCTATTGTACATGGTCCTATCAAATAAATTAAAACAAAACATTAAGAATAAATAATGAAAAACTGCATATGGCTTGGAGCCTGCCTCATTTAATAGAAGCTATGCTAAATAAAAAAAAGAGTAGAAATAAACCTTGCCAACAACGGAGAGGAAGAAACCATGATCCGAATAATTCAGATGATGTAACAAATATAAATATCAATTTAGTTAGAGCTTCAGTTGCAGGATATATTATATGCTCTAACCTCGTCAATTCTGTTTTTAATTTTTACCCCAATATTTTTCAAAATTTTCTAGATGTCAGTTAATATTTTCCAATGGAATAGCCAGAGAATCATGTGCTAAAGGAATACTGTGAGCATCAGATACACATCTCCATGCCATTCAATTGTTCATTTTGGAATATATACCCATGATAATAAGTTTCCCCAAAGAACTTATGCATAAGAGGGCATAATTATCACTAAGCATTTCATGGGTCTCGATGTCCCGAAACAGTAGCTGGTTCCAGAATAACCAACAAGAATATCACTAGGCATAAATTACCACTAGGCATAAATTCCCTGCAAATCAGTGATATTTTCATGGAATAATTATCACTAGTCATAAATTTCCTACAAATCAGTGATATTTCATGGCATAATTATCACTAGGCATAAATTTCCTGCAAATCAGTGACATTTCTAGAATAACCAACAAGAATTTTAGAACCTCGCTGTGCTTTGTTAGTGCATCGCCTAATTTTCTGAGAATACCTTGTGGTCACATTATTCTTAATGGAAATGAGTAGAAATAAACCTTACCAACAACAGAGAGGAGCAGGGAAAGAGTCAGAAAGAGGAGTCGGCACGATGGAGCGGTGGCGCGACGGAGAAAAGGAGCGTCGGTGACAGCGACGAAAGAGAGCTATGTCGCTAAACCTAAGTAGCGGCTCAGTGAAGAACTGAAGCAGTAGTGTGGCGTGTTGTTTACTCTCTCAATTCTCAAACGATCCAATCCAAATGGTTGTTCAAACGGGCCTTTAAATGGGCTGTTCAATAGCAGCTTAATGGACAATCAAGTGAACAGCACTGGTTCATGTTCACATTGGGTCCGAATTTCTTAACTAATTGAACATGAACTGAACTTTGGGCCCGTTCGTATTATAGCCCGTTCAAGCCTTGTCCATAACTCGTTCAGCCCATTTGTCCGTGAACTGGATTGTTCAATTAGCAGGCCTAGTTATGGATCAAGATAATTTAGAATTTTAAATTAGAAGTTCACTAGAGAATCATGACAAATCTAGAATTTATGAATTGCGGTATGATTACCTTGGCCAAATGTTAGGTTTACAAAACACTAAGAGTGTTATTTGCAAAACACTCCACAATGCATTGTGTCAACTAGCATGCCTGCTCAGACTTGCTACACATCTCTCATAAAATGCGTCCTTTCTCATGTGACATCGGACCTTCTTATAGTTATTTAATTGTACAAAATATATAAAATTTATTTTATTTCCAAGCTCCTTATCGCGTGATAAACTGTGATTTTATAATTCTTTTAAATATTTTGCATGCATTCCGATTTATTGGGAAACAATTTGTAAATCTATTATTTTCTCCTTTGTTTTTTGGGAACTTAGATATTTTTTAAATTTTATTATTTTCTCCTTTGTTTCTTATCACAATAAAAAAAAAATTATCCGAAAAAGCTTATATGTAGCTTGCCGTTATCTACTATATATTGTATGGGTACTTTTTGTGTATTTCTATTTTATTGGATTGAGTTTTATAATACGAATCAAATTAAGATTAGTTCTAATGAATTTTTTTGTACATTTTATTTGCTCGTCATATGTAGATGTCAACATCAAAATTTATACCCATTATTGCGATTCGCGCTTCACAATCCTAATATATTTTTTATTCTAGCTTCTTGTCGATTAAATGTTACTTCCATCCTTCGCTTTATATATGATATATCTGTAGCAGTCCATGTATGCGTATAAAATGATTATAAATTAATACAAATCCAAACACACAAAATTTCACTAACCACAAGTTTGATTTATGATGGTTCATACAGATTAAGTCAAACTTATTGCAAGAATATAACTGAAATGCGATATGGTATACATGTGATGTGAGTCTATCTAGTTATAGTTTGGGCCTATTTTTTTTTATTTTATTCTTGCAAAATTTGAGTCGAAATTTTTATTAATACCCAAAAATTCAAACAAATTATTGAATCTATTCAATTTTGCGTAAAATCTCATTTTATGCCTTATCCGGTTAATAATTAACCCGACTCAACAATTTTGTCCGGTTAATCATTGACCGGACTCAACTGTTTGCCTTTTGTTGCTTTGTCCGGTTATTAATTAACCGGATTGAGTTTTTTTTTATTTAAAAAAAACAGAAAATATTTCAATATTTTATTTTTTGTATTGAAATATTAGAAATGTTAAATATATTTCTTTGAAAATAGATGAAATACAATATAATTTAATTTATTAGAAAGATTGCAACAAATAACCCGTATCAATATTTTTCAAATCAGATTTTTCGTGGATGTAAGAAAAATTAATATATTTCTTTATGTGTTATTGGAAAAAAATAAAAATACTTGGATTCTGAGTTATTGATCCCGGTTCAAAAGTCACTTCTAGGTAATACAAAAATTATTGTGATCCTTCTAGTACATTTAATTTATAAAAAATTGTATCTATTTTGATAAAAAAACATAAACTTTAGATTATTTAATGATTGTTATTCAAAAATAATTTTCAAAACAGATACAACTTTTTATAAATTAAATGTACTAGAAGGATCACAATAATTTATGTATTACCTAGAAGTGATTTTTGAACCGGGATCAATAACTCAGAATCCAAGTATTTTTATTTTTTTTCCAATAATATATAAAGAAATATATTAATTTTTCTTACAACCGCGAAAAATCCGATCTGAAAAATGTTGATCCAAGTTATTTGTTGCAATCTTTATAAAAAATTAAATTACATTGTATTTCATCTATTTTCAAAGAAATATATTCAACATTTCTAATATTTTAATATAAAAACTAAAAAATTTAAATTTTTTCTGTTTAAAAAAAAAACTCAATCCGGTGCAACAAAAAGACAAAAACTTGAGTCCGGTCAATGATTTACCGAACAAAATTGTTGAGTCTGGTAATTATTAACCGGATAGAGCATAAAATGAGATTTTGCGCAAAATTGAATAAATTCAGTAATTTATTTGAGTTTTTTGGTATTAATAAAAATTTCGGAAATTTGAGGGACATTATCCACATTGAAGCAATTTCAATTCACATCTTCTACTAAAAAACAAAGGTTCTTTGTCTGATAGTAAGAATGACAAATTCTAAATTATATACGCATTATCCACTAATTGGCTTGTAATATTTGCGAAATGTATATATTTTCTCTTGCTTTATAAGAATAAAATCAGAGACTCAGAAATTCCCAACTTTGTTTGCTAAATTTAGAATCGTATTTCGATTTTAGTATTTTTTTTTTTTTTTTTACTTTCGAAAATTGAAACGGTCTCACCCTGATTCGCACCTGAATGACTTATTCGCTAACAGCTCACTCGTTACTGAATCGAGCTGTTAACGAGTTTAAGCTGGAGCCTAACTTGTTTGTTAGCTCGCAAGCTAGCTTGGTTAGACATTAATCTATAAATTTGTATGAATTTGTGTGTATTTTATACTGACTATCTCGGTTTAGCTCAGTTCAAAAAAATTGTAGAATTTTTTTTCCTTAAAACAAGATCCAGTCATACTCAGCAAATCAGCTCGCGAGGTACCTCATGACGATTTCATATTGAAATTTTAACTCAAAATTCTAAAGTCAGCTCGTTCGAGAACGAACCAGCTCGTAACAATTTCAAACTCAACTCAACTCATGACAAGCCAGCTGGTTACCACCCCTTAATTAGTTGCACGGACCGTTCAGATCCTGTGTGTCAATGCAAGCGAAGTAGAAGTGTAGAACTAATAGTTAACACCTTGTTTGGATGGAGAGTAGAGGAAGGGAGGGAATGAAAAGAAAATAAAACTTTCTGTCGAATTGTATTTGGTTGACAAAATTATATCGGAGATGAAGGGTACAGGAGGTGAAAGGTCTAACCTTGTATTATTGTAATTAATAGAATCGATTTTCCTTCCAATTTGAGATATAACAAATGGAAAGAAATTTTATTACAAATATTTTTAGAAAAAATAATACAAATGTCCAACTCTATATCTTACAAATATAATTCTCATACAAGTTTTTAATCACAAATCTATAACAGCCAACAAATTTCTCATTAACATTCTAAATTTTAATCAACCAAACAAAAAATAAGACGAAAAAAAAATTAATTTTATTTTCTCTCATTAATCATCTAAATACAAAAAAATTAAATATATTAATCTTCTTTTCTATTTCCTTCTATTTTTCATCTCCCCTATTTTTCTCTACCGTCCCTATTTTCTCTACCGTCCATCCAAACAGGGTGTTAGAGGATCATCTTCGCTGCCTCAAAATCTCGCCAATTTGCGAGCAACGATTAGATTAAAATACATTTTGATAGGCATGGAGTGTAGCAATGTGATTGGCAACTGGCAAGTGGCAAAAACAAGAAAAAGAGAAAAAAAAGAAGTAATTATCCGTTTCTCTCTTTCTCATCAGTTTGACAGCTGCAGTCTGCTGAGCACATTTTACGCTTTCCAATGCAGGAAAATATCTCTCTGACATCTTTTTTCTGTCTCCTTTGTTTCCTTCTCGCAGAAGCTTGCGTCAATCCACTGTTTCACACTACTGATTTGAGAGAGAAAAAAAGAATGAGGACTGGGAAGGCGTGGCATCAGCGTGGCTTCGCCAGGTGTAGCGTGTAGAATTAGGTCTTTTGGTAGACTCCGCTGGCCGCGGGTCCGGATCCCCTAAAGTAACCTAATCTTTGATTTTGAATCAGCAACGTCCGATTCAAATCCAACGATCAAATTTGCTTCAGAATTGTGCGCTCCACTTTAGATAGATTATCACGAATTCGAATCGAACGGTCCCGATCCAAAACTCAAAGATTGTGTTACTTCACTGGATCTGAACTCGTTGGGAGCAGACCCATTTACTCTTTACTCTTGAATTCGTATCCTCTGAGATATCTCAAACTTTACGTGGTTTTATGGAAAATCTCAACCGTTTAAATACGTTCTGCACAAATCTCAAAGCACGCATAATACTGACCCCTACATCACCCCCGAATAGGCACCGGACACGTCGGTCACGCAAAAGTTGAGATATATCAGAGGATGCGCACTCTTTACTCTTTGCAGTTAAAAATAGTACCAAACAACAAGGGGTCTTCATCCGAACTGAATTAGAGAAACTAGAGTATAATTTCATTTCAAAAATAGCACTAAATCGAATCGATTTAGTATTGTAATCGAATTAAATCGAACCAATTTAGTATTGTAATCGAACTAAAATTTTATTTTGATTTTTTCGGTTCAAACCGAAATATATTATTATTTTTATTAAAAATAATTGATTTATAATAAATCAAAGTATATTAAAAATTAAACTGAGATATTAAAAAATAAACTGAAGTATTTAAAACAATTAATTAAGAAATAAATAGGAGCAATTCGAACCAAATTCATAATATATAAAGTTCAGTCGGTTCGATTATTTTGGTTTTGAAAATTTCTTAACTGAAGTTATAATTCAGTTTTAAAAAAACAAACCGAACTGAACTATTAAACTGAAAAAATAGAACCATTTGATCCAAACTAATTCAGTTCGGTTCAAAACCGACTAAACCGGACCAAATGAACATCCGAGTCAATGATGGTATTATCAATTTATTATGTATCTTGAAAGAGGAGGGTTCAAATGCACCCAAATTTTTGTGCATCCAAATGCATCCTATCTTTTATCTCCGTTTTCAAAGTCAAAATAGTTAATCCGAACGTTAGATGCGATCTATATATTAAGATGTGCTTGGAGACCAAATTTTATATTTTTTGGAATTATTTTACTATTTTTTTAGATTTATTGAAAATCGCTGTTTTTTTATGGTCCAGATTTGCTAAAAACAACAATTTTCAATAAATTTAAAAATATAGTAAAAGAATTCCAAAAAATGTAAAATTTGATCTCCAAGCACATCTTAATATATAGATCGCATCTAACAGTTCGGATTGACTATTCGGACTTTGAAAACAGAGAAAAATAATTTGAAAGATAGAGTGCATTTGGGTGCACAAAAATTTGGATGCATTTGAACCCTCCTCATCTTGAAAACAGAAAATTTAATGGAATATACTGGTGTATATTTATTTGTCAGTGGTATAATTAACTTTAGATTAAATTTTAATTCCAAATTACAATTAGGTGTAATTTTTATTTTCCACTCATTATGCTAAATGTGATAGAATTTGAGATTAGTTACTTATAATTAATCAGGAAATATAAAATTTTAACGCTGAATATATTTTGTTTTGATCGTGATTTCCCCACAAACGATGTAATTTTTTTCTGAATATTATAACTTTTAGAAATTGTTCTAAACATTATCACTTCTAATATTCTCTAAGATAAAATTTATATTTAAATTCAATGATATATACATGATATATATATGACACACATGTTGCCCGACATTTTTATTTTTACTCAATTAAAAAAATATTTTAATAATAATAATCATGATTCAAGAACATTTTTAAAACTACCAAAATTGTGAAATGTTTCCAGAAATTAAAATTTCAAGCCATGGAAAAATTCCACGATTCTAAATTTTTTTTTTACAGAACAAAATTATTATTATTTTTTATTTTTTGAATTAAAATATTAGAAATGTTGAATATATTTTTTGAAAATAGATAAATTAAATATAATTTGATTTATTAGAAAGACTGTAACAAATAATCCGAATCAACATTTTTCAAGTTGGATTTTTCGCGGCTATAAGAAAAATTAATATATTTCATTATGTGTTATTATAAAAAAATAAAAAACTTGGATTCTGAGTTATTGGTCTCGATTCAAAAAGTCACTTCTAGGTAATACATAAAATATTGTCATCCTTCTAGTACATTTAATTTCTAAAAAGTTGTATTTATTTTGAGAATTCTTTTTTAATAACAATCATTAAATATTCTTTTTGAATTCATTGAATTTTGGTTTTGTTTTATAAAACATAATTATTTATTTATTTTTCTATTGAAATATTAGAAATGTTGAATTTTTTTTTGAAAATAGATGGAATAAATATAATTTAATTTATTAGAAAGACTGTAACAAATAACCTGGATAAACATTTTTCAGGCCGGATTTTTCGCAGCTGTAAGAAAAATTAATATATTTCTTTATGTGTTATTGTAAAAAAATAAAAATGCTTGGATTCTGAGTTATTGATCCCGGCTCAAAAAATCATTTCTAGGTAATACAAAAAATATTGTCATCCTTCTAGTACATTTAATTTCTAAAAAGTTGTATCTATTTTTGAAAAAAATAAAAACTTTAAGTTATTTAATGATTGTTATTAAAAATGAATTATCAAAAGAGATACATTTTTTTAGAAATTAAATGTACTAGAAGGATGACAATATTTTCTGTACTATCTAGAAGTGACTTTTGAATCGGGATCAATAACTCAGAATCCAAGCTTTTTTATTTTTTTTTATAATAACACATATTGAATTATGTTAATTTTTCTTACGCGAAAAATCTGGTCTAAAAAAGATTGATCCGGGTGATTTGTTACAGTCTTTCTAATAAATCAAATTATATTATATTTCATCTATTTTTAAAGAAATATATTCAATATTTCTAAAATTTTAATTCAAAAAAAAAAAAATTCTGTTTTGTAAAAAAGAAGAAGAGAGTTTGAAACCATGAAATTTTTTTATATGTCAGACAAAATGCAATTTTTAATCTTACTTTAATTAATTAAAGATCATTATATTTATTATCAAGATAGCCACTAGAAAGTGCTTACCCTAATAAAAGTCATAAGCCCTGTTGTATTATTCTGACAAAATTGAATACTATGAACAATTATTGTTATAGAAGTTATTTATATAAATCAACTAAAAAAAGTTATTATTGTGTATGTCTCTCATGTCATCATATATTTTCATCATATTTAATTTAGTAGAATGTCAAGAATAATAAGTTATGTTTGATAGGCTATATTAATGAAAAAAAATTAGTATTTTAGTATAAAATATTTTAGAACGTATCATTTATATAATTCTCATTTTAGATATATATATTATTATAAATTCTGTCATTTATACTATATGTAATTATAAAGTCAAAAACAGTTATTTTTTATAAACTATCTCTTCAAATTAAAGGAATTTGTTAATTTGAAGTTGGAGCACAGTTGCTAATGTCATTCTTCTCGACAGTTAACAATTCAATTAACTATAAACATGAGTGTTGATTGTTGAAAAGTAACAAAATAATAAAATAATAATATGGATAGCGGTGATTTTGTTGCTAATATTTATAACTGGCGGAAGCTAGAAGCAAATCTTGGCGTGTGGTGTCTAAATGGAAAAGTTCTACAATTTCCAACGAAAGGATATTTACTGATCTGCAAAAAGTTAAAAACTACAGTGCATGATTTTTCCAAAAAGACTTTGGAGTTTGCACCACCTGATAGTTGAGCTAAGCAGATTCCCAGTTTCCAATTCACGGGAGAAAGATGAATCAATTGATCATCAATATCTATTATATTCAGTATTTTAAAATGTAATTTTGTTATATTCAGTATTTTAAAATGTAATTTTGTTTATATATTACACATGCAGAAAGTCACTGTGCGATATGAAGATGCATATACAAATTTATATATATAGATTTTAAAATAAAAATTCATGTATATATATTCATATTCATATATTTGAATTTATTTTCATATAACCAATAATAATTTTTTCACATAAATTCTAATTAAAATACAATCAAATTATCAAATTCGGACTGCATATGTACGTTTTTAGTCTGCATATGCATGTTTTCAGTCTGCATGTCCGCATATTCAGACCGCATATGCGGTCGCATGTTCAAAATCGCATGAAAGGACTGCATAACTATTCTAAACACAGCTGCCGACTGCATAGGTATATGCTGCCCATGCAGTTACATTTTAAAACACTGATTATACTAATATTTAATAAAAAGTGGTGCCTAACGCGGTGACAAAGAAAAAGGCGATCAGTGAAGAAAATCGTCATGATCTTTTATGCTAAAACACTGATTATACTAGAATTTAATAAAAAGTGATGCCTAAAGCGGTGACAAAGGAAATGCGATATAACTTATAAGTAACAGATTAATTGTGAGTGTTTTTTTCTCTTTGATAATGGAAGGATGAGTAGTCTTTTGTTTGTGTATAGTAGATATACTTTCCGTTGTTGATTTAATGTTGTGCCATTTTGTGTTGCTTCTTGCTTTTTTCTCTTTCTTTTTCTCTCTTTCTGCTTAGAAGTAACGGTTGGACTGGTTGATTTAGTTTCCATACTGATTTGATTAAGTGTTTCTCGTCTGATGGATGACTGTCTCGATCCAACCGATTCAGTTTCCGGTCTAATTTGAATTTAGTGTCTTTTCAGTTGTGATATGTGTACAAAGAAAATCATCACTAGACTCCTATAACTTCAATCAAACAAGAATGATTAAATTGTATTCATAAAATATGCATACCTCTATACTTTTTTAATTTATTTAGTTGTATATTTTGACATATACTAATTATCTAATCTTATATAAAAGCTTCTGTGTATCTTTTTTATCAATACAGTTGTATACTATCTTTCTCCAAAAAAACAAAAATCAATTGATCATCTTTTATTTTCAAATAAAATCATTTTTAGGAGATTACTCTTCATCATTGCTGACATCAGAAACTGGAAATGCAACCCAAGATGGAAAAGAAGAAAAATAAAGGATATCAAAGAAAAATAAAGTTTTTAAAAATAAAAATACGATGGATGAAAAAAAAAAAACAACATTTGATCTCTCTCCTCAAAAAAAAAATATCCCAAACATAAAAAAAACATTGTCTTCTCCCAAAAAGTCAAATTTTTATCCAACATTTGATACTTTCAATTTACTGGTCTCCACTATGTGAAAAATGAATATAACTGAGACTTTCTAAATACTTTTTCTTTCTATAATATTTTGTAATTATATTTTTTTATTGAGAAAAAAAAAGCTTTAAATGAAATCTCGGTTCATGATATTTTGAAACATCATTAACAAAATTTCCAAATACGAAAGAAAAACTTAAATTGAAATCTCGGTTTTAAAAGTTTAAAACAGATTTCGTTAAGCCAATTTAAATAGTTACCGTAGCCAATAGAGCTCTGTTGTACTTAAATCTCGTCAAGTTTAAGCTGGCCGGTTATAAGATTAATCGTATGATTTGGAAAAAAAATATACAATTAATTGATGTTAATTAATTTTTTAGATTGATTATCGCACATTTTTTTATTTTAAGTTTGTAAAATAAAATTCTCTATTCGGTTGCTAGGACAATTTAATTATTCGGTTTACCGATACAATTTATTAGTGTGATGTACTTCTGTATGTTTACAAGAAATGAACATAATTTATCTAATATGGCTTATTTGATATAATTGACAATCTAAAAAAATTAATGAGTTTTTATTTGTACTGTTTGTAAATTTTCATCTCAAAATAAAATATTTTGTCAGATCTACAATACAAAATGGATAAGTAGATTTAGTTTTATTTTAGTAATTTATAATTTTTATTGAAAAAAATACATTTATAGTTATTTTAATATTAAGAGTAAATTTTGTTGAATGTCATTAAACTTTGTCCTTTATCACGAATTTGTCTCTCGAATTTGATTTAATCTTTCGTAGCCATTGAATTTTTCATTTGTTCCAATCAAATCACTTAATAACTTTTACGTCCAAAATAATAATGAAATATACTCATTCCATCGAAAATACTAACAAAATATACTCATTATGTCCAAAATTTTAACATAATATGCTCCTTATATCCAAAATACTAACGGTAAAATTACACTTTATTAATTTTTAGATGGAAAAGTTATAGGGTGACTTGATTGAGACAAATTAAAAGTTCAGTGGCTATAGAGAGACAAATCAAACTTGAGTGACAAAAAATAAAGTTTAGTGACATCCAGGAAAATTTACAAAATTTACTCTAATATTATCCATTTCAAAAAATACATATAATTTTTTTATATTAACTTGTACAAAATGGCTTATTTGATTTTATCTTATTCATTTCAAATGTATAAATATTTTTTGTTTTAACTTGTAGTATCTTTAATTAGTAACATTTAATATTCATTTCTTAAATATTAGTTAATAAATAGCATATATCACGATGATTCTGTTATTTATTTATAATACATCAAATATTTAATTCTATAGTTATACAAATCGTGTATAATAATCAAATTATTGAGTCAAAATAACGCGAAATTTGCTTCTGTTAAATAAAAAAGAGCAATGCAATGGTACTTTGCAAAATATGGATCAATATGTGCTTTGAATTTTTATTTTTATTTTTTGAAATTTGAACAATTGATTCAAACTATGTAATATAATCTTCACATGAAAATATATTTGAAGCAAAATTTTATATTTTTAAGAATTTCTTTAGTATTTTTAAATGGGTAGAAAATCACTACTTTTTGTTGGTTCAAAATTTTTTAGATTGGGTGATTTCTTATCTATTTAAAAAGTAGTAAATAAATTTTAAGAATTATAAAAAATAAATTCTTAGTACATTTTTATATAGAGATTATGTTAAATAGCTTGTATCAATTATTTAAACTTTTTTGAATAAGAAAAGTTAAATGTTAAGTTTAGTAACTTTTATATAATATAATATATATAAAAAAAATTATATAAATTTTGAAGTCACAACTTCCACTTAAATATGTTATCTTTTATCACTAAATTAAAAATTGAGTGTTAATTATTTAAATTTTAAAAAAAGAATATTAATAACATAAACCATTCGGGACTTTACACAATATACGCTAAGTCGCTAACCTTACTTAATAAAAAAAAATATAAATTATTGGATAATGATGCCAAAATTCAGAAAGAAACCATCTCATCAGAAGTATTGTATATAAATTATCTACCTAGCTTTCTTGGAAGTTGCACCTTGTAGAAGTTCGAGCGCACACAATATCTCACTCATTCCAACAAAGAGATCTCGTTTCTTCTTGGTTTGTGGCCTTGTGGGTTCAACTAAAAAAACTTCTTAAGCCAGCCCGGTAAGATATGGCAAGCTGGCTAGGCTTCCCTCCTTCCTTCGACAAAACTGATCCGACGAGCAGTAAATCCACCAATGGTGATGGTTTTCATTCTCTTTGTTTGCCCTCTTATGGCTCTGTTGACAGCATGCAACAGTATCTTAGAGCTTCACCATCAGGGAGCAACCCCTACTCACATGGTATATACATGTACCATGAGTATCATTTTCTCTCTTCCAAATGAATAAATATCGTTTATTGTGTGAAAAATGTTTGTCATGTTTTTGGTAGAATGCAGTGCAAGTGCACCTACAAGCAACTCGGTCATGATGGGATGCACAGAGAACCCAAAGCTTGAAGATTTTCTGGGTTCATACTATCAAGGCAATGCAAGTGGAGCGGATATAGATTGCAATTCGCGGCCTAGCTTATCCCCTCCACAAACTCCAAGTAATTAATTACATAAAAACCCAAAATTGATGTCATTTTATGTAATCTCATGTTGCCATGAATAACACAAAACCTGGTCTAATACCTTAGTTCTAATTCTGTTCACAATGTCTGTGTAGACGGTTGTACATCTATCTCAGGAATCAAGTCTTGGTTGAGACAAAACACTGCATTTGGTCCTGATAAGCCACTAGGCCAGTCGTCTCCGACCCTTTCCATGGGTCAGAATTTACCATTTGATGAGGGTGAGGTGATTCATGCTGATGGATTCAAGGTTCATGCAGTTGAAGTATCTGATACATTAAATGAGAAATTGGTTGAAAAAGAGTCAGTTTCCAAGAAGCCGCATTTTGGTCAGAGGACCTCCCAATACAGGGGTGTCACAAGGTTAGTTCTTAGTTCTTACTTTGCATGGCAAAAATATGTACATTTGATTAACTATATATGAAGAATGTCTATATGTATACACTATTGCTTAAATTTACTGATCGGGTTATTCTTGACTGAAGGAAAGACCACAAAATTCAACAATCTTATAAATTGATGCTCTTGTATGCTGAATAGTGGATAATTAATATGATTTCTATTTTTTGCTTTGGTCGGTTGTAGGCATAGGTGGACTGGAAGATATGAAGCTCACTTGTGGGACAATAGTAGCAGAAAGGAAGGTCAAACAAGGAAAGGAAGGCAAGGTATGGATAATTGTTTGCTTATTTAAGTACTTGGTCCTAGTACTTTGTCATCATATTTTCCAGTTTTTAATTTTTTTCTAATATATATGTGAAAATGGAACGACAACGATTAATAACTTTACCATTGTCTCTGTATTATTTTGGCATTTGGCTTCACTTTGCTGGCACCAATTTCATGGAGCAGTTTATCTAGGTGAGCAGTTCCTTAAACATTAATCTTTTAATTGTTGATCCTAAAAGAATGTATCATATTCTTCTACACTTCCAAAAATTAAAGCTGGGCATTGATGTACTAAATGTGTAAATATTCATGCAAGGTGGATATGATAAGGAGGAAAAGGCAGCAAGGGCTTATGATTTGGCTGCACTTAAGTACTGGGGCCCGCCGACTAACATTAATTTTCCTGTATGTCCACTCTTTAACATTGCATTATTTTTCCTTTTGTAATGCATTTTATTTTTCTAGAACTTCCTGTGAAACAAACTTGCCAACTCTTATCACATCATCTTACAGTATATAAGAGGGTTTAAGTCGACCTTAACATTGTAAATACATTAGCCTAGCCATATTGCAAAATGCAAATAACCTCCCTAATGTGGGTTTACATGCAATCCTAATATTTTAGACGACGTGCAGGGTTGTTTCATTCTTTTTGTTGTTGTTATTATTTGACAGCCTTCCTATTAATCAGACAAAGGCAGTCTTATAAACAACTGCTCAGGCCATAGACGCCGACCACCTAATTATAATTTGACGTCCAGATAACAATAATGTCACAACATCACAATGTTAAAATGTAATTGCTTTTTCATAACAAAAAATTTATAAGTTCACTTGTGGATTTAGTTGAACACCTATAAGAAAGAACTAGAGGAGATGAAGCACATGAGCAGGCAAGAGTACATAGCTCACTTGCGAAGGTTGGTTTTTAACCTCTCTACACTCTCTATCTTGTTGTCGTGTGTAGCTGATATATATATGTTTTGTGTTTCTTTTGTTTCAGAAATAGCAGTGGATTCTCAAGAGGTGCATCAATTTACCGAGGCGTAACAAGGTTCTGTCCTCGTAATCCCTGCACGACATTTTATTTAATTTCTTCCGGGCAACCTTTCGTCCTTCCCAATTTGCTTAGTGTTTGCTTCTCTTTGATGTTGTTTCTTTTGATTCATGATAGGCATCACCAGCATGGTAGGTGGCAGGCAAGAATTGGCCGAGTGGCTGGAAATAAGGATCTGTATCTTGGGACATTCAGTTAATACCTCTTTTATCTCTGCTCATGTTGTTTGTTTTTTCGTCAAGTAGTCCTTCATACTTGTTTCCTAGAGCATTTTTTTGCGAGCTTACACAACTTATATTAGCCATACAATCAATTTGCCATCATCCTTCTAGATTGAAAGGTTCGTTCACGTAATTAACTTTTATGTTGCCTGATTTAGAGTCTACCTGTATTCTATTTGTATCTAAAATTTTGTCATAGATACCTATAACAGAATAATGTTAGCTTGAGTGCTTTGAAGAATTAAGTCTGAAAGGAAAAGAAAGCAAGCTAGTCTTTTTAGATTTTACACAACTTGCACCATTACTAATATAGCATATTACAGGTACAAATTTCAACAGTGTATGCTAAAATTGATCGTATAAGATAACATGACATGTTTCATTTGCTCCAATTTAGGTACTCAAGAGGAAGCAGCAGAAGCCTATGACATAGCGGCCATCAAATTTCGTGGCATGAATGCGGTCACCAATTTCGTCATTAGCAAATATGATGTGAAGCGCATTTGTGCAAGCACACATCTGATTGGCAGCGATCTAGCCAAGCTATCACCTACCACCTCTTCAGATGCTGCCATGTCATCAGAAGATCTTCTAAGTTTTTTCGTAAATACTGATGGCAAGCGAATTGATGATTATCCCAAGATGCTTTTCTCGGGCTCTCTCAGTGAGCCTAATAAGGTCAATGGTGGCAGCAAGGTCGATATATCTAATGCTTCATATAAGGCGGAGCAGCATCCCTACATATGCTACTATCCTGGAGCATTAAATGATAAGAGTGGTGAAAGTAATGCAAATACAAATTGGATGGTGCCGGCTTGGCCGTTTCTGATCTAAAGGTCGGTAACTATTCCGTGATGTTTGTAGTCTGGAATGATTTAGAAAACAGCTCCTAATGTCAATGTGAGAGCTGTAATTTTGGGAATGGTGGTTAGACTATGGCTGTTCTGTGTTGTTATGGTATTGTGCTAATTAACGATTTATATGGATAGTTTAGATATATGTAATGCGTATATAGAAAAGCGCTTAGCTTAATTAAATGTAGCCGTCTCTGCCTGTTCTGTTTGTTCTGCTTTTACAGTGTTATGTTTATCTAATTCTCTTTGAATAATCTTGTGTCATCGTACGTTTATCATGCCTATTTTTTGTGAATATCTCAACTATATAGAAGTCCAACTGAGTATGCTTATAGTTTTATACCCAATTTCACAATTTGAAGAATTTTGAAATACATTCCTCTCTCCGAAATAGAGCTTGGTCAGTGGATTTTTTTATTAACTCATCATTTAAAATAGTTTTCCTTGTTATTTTTACACCTTAATTCAAATAAGAGTAGGGTTAAAATGCATCATTAGTTTTGTGTCTCAATTATAGTCCACGTCTATATCTCTGTTTACAAAGTTCAAACAATCATTCAAACCGCTCAACATGATCTGCATATTAAAATGTACTTAGAGATCAAATTTTATATTTTTTGAAATTTGTTTACTATTTTTTTAGATAGATACAAAATCACTGTTTTTGGATGGTTCAAATATAGTGATTTTGTACCTATCTAAATAAATAGTAATTTTTTTTTAAAAACTATAAAATTTGGTCTCTAAGCATATTTTAATATGGAGATCATGTTGAGCCGTTTGAATCGACTATTTAAATTTTATAAATGGAAATATAAATGTGGGATATGGTTAGAGCACAAAATCAAATGTGCATTTTAACTCTACTCATACTATTATTATATTTTGAAGATCCAAATTCACCATTGAGAAGAAGGTTAGCGTAAATATTTCTCAAGCAAAGTTTCCGTACCAGCCGAATATATAATTAATTATTTATTAAAAAAATAATAAGAAAGATTAAATCGCTGCTTTATGGTCATATTTGACTGTAGATTAAGAGGTGGAGTAAATCTCTTTATGTTTAAGTAGTCAAATGAGAAGTAAAAAATATTAAGTGGAGTAAAAGATGAGTTAAATTGAATTAAGTTATATATTTTGAAGATGAATTAACTTACTTTATACTTATTTCACTTATAGAGTCTATTGTCATAGACAAAAACTTATTTTTTCACCACTTACTCCTCTAAGCGGAAGCAATGAGTTAAACTATCAAACAAGAAATAAAATATGTAAAACAAAATGGACTAATTCATTTAATCCTCATTAATTTTACTCCACAACCAAAGCATATAGGGCATTCAATAAAACGGAAGCCCAAGTGCCTTGTTACAGACCTGTATACTCATTTCAATTCCCATGTCGAGGCCCTATAGTGTTACATTTCAATTTTCAAGGCCTTATTTGATTCAAGTTCTGCATTGATGTCTTCTCAAAGGCCTGCCGAATTGAACATGTACAGCTCATTAATTTTACCTTGGCAATTTTAAGGCGTTTAGCCTCCTTTTAACAGCATATGAGCATTTATATGGGAAATTTTTTCCAAGAAATAAAGATTCCATCTATAGCTCTCTGAATTTAAACTTAATAATTTTGGGATATGAATCATCCAAAAACTCATAATAAAAATGGAGGAATGCGAAAATGGATAAACGGGCAGACGCCGAATTTTTTATAAATATCCAAAAAAAAATTAAATTTAAAAAACTAACCATATTTGCACTGGAATTCAAAAGTACTAAAACTGCAAAAAAAATTTACAGTTCTTTCAGTTTGAAACCGCAAAAAAAATTTACAGTTTCTCATCAAGAATCACAATTTTTTTTGCGGTTTTAGATTGCAAATTTTTTTTACGGATTCGGAGTAGTTTCGTTTAAGAGAAGCTGAGGGGCTCTGTCTCTCTCACTCTCACAGACGAAGAAAAACAGAGAGAAAAAAGAGAAAAAAAAAGGGAAAAAAAGATGAAAAAAATTAATTTTCAGTAAGTTTTCTTATTTATTTAATTACTTATGTGTTGTTATTTTTTAAATTGCTAGACCAATCAAAACTAAAAATAACATCCATCTGTGTGAATTTTTTTTTGGAGAAAAAATTCAATACAATGATGACGAGGTTTTTGACAGTACCCGGGCTAAATACTCATTACTGCTAACCGTGAAACATAGCTTTGATTATCTTCAGAATGAGATTTATAAATTGGTTGGGTATAATGTTAGTAAAGCAAATCTGAAAATCCAAGCTAGGTTTAATATGTCTATCGATGGCCAATGTGACTAACAATTAGTACCGGTAACAAACCAACAATGGTTCAAAATGATTTTAGGAATTGTAGAGTCTTTTCCACAAATGTTACTGGTTCTAGAGTTATATGTAGAATTGAAACCAAACTATACCAGCTTTAATTCTCAATTGAACCTGAATAGTCATACACTTGTAGCCAGTTAGATTCCTGAAACTTGATCTCGACCCAGTACTAGTTGGAATCCTGTGGATCCCGATCCAGTACCAGTCGAAACTTTGTGGATCTACCAATTAGACCCCGACCCAATACCAATCGGTTCTGTAGATCGGTACATGATTATTCGCATGTACATGTGGATGCAATTGATTATGACAATTTGGAGAGTGGGGATGAGATGCTCTCAGATGAGTCATTGGGTTCGGACGATGATATTGATCAGAATGCAGCAGGTATAATTAATCAACCAGTTACAAATAATTATTTTAATTGAATTCATAAATTAATATATGTTATACTTTAATGTAGAGGAGGCAGCAAGACAGGCAGAAACTAAACCATCATCTTCAAGAAGATTGGGAAGAGGATCTTCATCCAGCCGACGCCAGCGTTCATGTTTAGTTTTTGATTTTATGTTTAGACTGGATTGTAGTTCTTATGTTGTAGACTGGATCCAACTATTTTAAATTGTAGTATTTTAATGTTACTGATTATTAGTATTTTATTATGTTGTAGATTTTTTAATTATTATTTTTTAATTAAATTATAGACGAGAAGGATGGACAGTAACAATTGAGAAAAGAACGAGGAAACGAAAAATAACAATTGCATATGTTTAAGAAATAAAAAAGGACTGTCCGAGATGTGTGCAGATAGAGGAATTTTTTTGGTATGAAATATCTGATGATGATTTTGTAGAAAACTCCTACGGCTATAGTTTGAAAAAAAATGGTTGATCTAGAGACGCCTAAGGCTAAGAGTAAGGCTAACACGTCGTCTGTTGTGACTGATCCAAATTTGTCAAGCTTGGACGATGACTTTGTTCCATGTATATTCAAGGCTCATTATAAAAAGTAGTATGTTATTCAGTTTGTTTTCGAATTTAGTTTAGTTTGTATTTTGAGATTATGTTGTACAATTTCTGATTTATTTAAGAGTTCTGAATTTCTCATTTTATTTAGTTTCTTATTTAATTTTGTTTTTTTTTAGAATTTATTTTTTGGATATTATTTAGTTTGTTATTTAAGAGTTATGAATTTTTACCACAGTTTTTGTCCAAAACAGTGTTAGTTCTTGCCAAATCAGGTTCTGTTCTTGGATGTTCCTGGCTGAAACAAGTTATTCCTAGATAGTGCAGAAAATGCTATAGTTCGGCCAGAGCCAAAACAGGCTGTTCTGGGCCGAAACAGAGGCCAAAACCAATGTGCAGAAAAGGCTATAGTTCGGCCAGAACCAAAACAGAGGCAGAAAACATCTATTTTTGTTATTTTTGAACCATATTAATTCTAATGCATTTATTTTTGGTTATTTTTAAAGCATGTTATTTTTTAACCGTATTAATTCTAATACATTTATTTTTGTTATGTTTGTTATTTTGGAACCATGTTATTTTTGAACCATATTAATTCTAATTCATTTATTTTTGTTATCTTTGTTATTTTTGAAGCATGTTATTTTTGAACCATATTAATTCTAATGCATTTATTTTTGTTATTTTTTAATGCGAATCACTATCCAACGGAGGTCTTGAGCGAAGAATAATGTATGAACCATATTTTATTTAATTCGGTGTTTTTCCATATTTTATTTGGATCTTCGTTTTTTTTATTTGTGTCTTTTTTAAACATGTTAAAGCAAACCATATTAATTCTAGTGCATTCCACTATTAAGGAATAATGACAATTACAAATGGGTCATAGTCACTCAACGCCGGGTTCAAAATTAGCCGGCGATTGCCGGCTGTAGCGGTCGTTGAGGACACGTTCTATAAGTTGAATAAATAGGTTTTTGAATGAGGGAACAAAGCTGAAATGGGATGTCGACATGGTTAGTTGTGGTCCAACAGGATAATTGAGTTATTGCAAAAGTGTATCGAAAAATCTATCAACATGACTGTGATTCATTATCGTAGACAACATAGGATTTTTGAGGTCATGGTTAAGGGTGAAAAAATTTCAGCAAGGCATAATTAGCTGAGACTTGAGTATACCCGTAAAGATTTTGGGTATAGGGTTATTGTTAAGGATAATAATAAGGTTGAATGTGAATGTTAGAAGCCTCAATTGACTGGTATACAATGTTCTCATTTCATGGCGGTTGTCCGAGAAATGAGATATGATTAAAATTTATACGTCAATTCCTTGTACAGTATGTCAATATTGGCACAAACATGGAGTGCACATTTCGAACCGGAAGGCAACCAATGTCAATGGACTATATACAACGACCCAAAAATTAAACATGAGAATAGACTGAATTAAACATGAGAATATGAAAATAGACAGAATGCGTGGTCGGAAACTTGGACATAAGGCTCATTGTGAGACAATTGATCAGAATGCAGTAGGTATAATTAATCAACCAGTTACAAATAATTATTTTAATTGAATTCATAAATTAATATATGTTCTTTTTTTTGGGAAGAAATAGAAGATTCTTCTATTAGTGCCAAAAGAGTGACATTAAAGTAATTCTGTCTAAACCTAATTTTAAGAACAGTAACATAATAAGAAGCTAAATACAAAAAGTACCAATCAAGAGCAAAGAGTAGTTGTTGCCTTACCCAAAATTAAGATTGCAGTATTTAACCGTGATTCAACCTTTCTGCCAAAACCACCCAATCACTCACTATAGGAAAATTACCCTGGTCAGGTTCCGGGATTGGAATATTTCACTCCACCTTGCCATATTACCAGGTGAAGTACCCCAGTGCCAAACTATGTCAGTAATTAAAAATTCAGAAGCACATGTTTCAAAAAATATGGATCAATAATTTGAGGACAATTGTAACATTGACCAACAATAACTGCAAGCTCTTCTTATATAATTAAGGGAAACATGAAATTAAGATTCCAGAAAGCATCTACTTTCAGAAAAAAAAAGTTTACAGAAACTTATATATTACTTCCCCGGCATTACATTGCGCCAGCTATAATACTTGGCAGAAAAGAGTGCGGTGTCAGGAAGTGGGGCCAGGCATATGTGGGAGTTCCCTGGAAACAAAAAGAAAAGAAAAAGAAAGAAAGAGCACACTCCCTTCGCAGGCATTATTCTGTTCAGGTTCAAAGGGACTTTCTCAGCCGATATATATGTTAGAAATTACATACATATCTGGCACCCCTGGTGCCTTTTCTCATTACTACCACATCCACCAACATATATATATATAAGAGGGAATAAAAATAAACAAAAAACAATATACATAGCACATAAAGTTTGATAGGTTCACTTATTACGTCGAAAATGCTAATAGCATAACAAAGAAGTTTCTTATTATAATAATTCTTACCAATCTTCACATTGAAATGTTGATCAGTAAGCACCGAGTCCCTTGGTGTCACTAGAGGTACTGTGCAAAACTAAATGGAGTACCATACCTGTTTGTAAATCATACATAAATAAAATAACATACAAATATTCCTCTACAATACGCTACCACAACTGCAATAAGATAAATAATAAGGCACTAAATATATAAAAAATACAAACCTTTTCAAGTTTGAGAGATAGAACCCTCAGGCAGATAAATCTCTCCACCAACCTCACCATGTTGCTCCCCACTAACTGTCTTCTTGGCACGTGTAAATTCAGCACTCATGGCCTCCATGCCTCCCTTCACAGCCTCCTCTACTGTACCATATCCATGCTCCTCTGCATACCTCCGCACATCCTCTGTTATCTTCATGGAACAAAACTTGGGCCCACACATGCTACAAAAATGTGCCACCTTGGCACCATCGGCTGGTAAGGTCTCATCATGAAAAGCCATGGTCGTCATTGGATCAAGTGAAAGGGCAAATTGGTCCAGCCACCGAAACTCAAACCTTGCCTTGGAAAACGCATCATCCCAGGACTGTGCATATGGATGTCCTTTTGCCAAATCAACAGCGTGGGCCGCAATCTTGTATGCAATAACACCAGCCTTGACATCATCTTGGTTGGGGAGGCCAAGGTGCTCTTTGGGGGTGACATAACAAAGAAGGGCCGTGCCAAGGGACCCAATTGTGGTAGCACCAATTGCAGAAGTGATGTGGTCATAGCCGGGGGCAATGTCAGTCGTTAATGGGCCCAGGGTGTAGAATGGAGCCTCATTGCACCATTCCAGTTGCTTTTCCATATTTTCTGGAATTTTGTGCATTGGTATGTGCCCAGGACCTTCATTCATCACATGTTTCCGACAATAATTAACAAATTCAATTTCGAAAAATAAATTTTGCTTCATTATAGAAGTCAATTTACTGGAAATAATATTTAACCTGGACATCTTTCTCCCATGCTCGGCGTGTCAGTTCTCCTTGGGTTAGTAGCTCCGCAAATTGAGCAGAGTCGTTTGCATCATAAATTGAACCAGGATGCAAACCATCTCCAATAGAAAGAGCCACGTCATACTGGTTGCATATGTCTAGTATATCATCCCAATGCTCGTATGCAAAGTTCTCTTTGTGGTATACCAGACACCACTTTGCATGAATCGACCCACCACGTGACACGATACCTGTCATTCTCCTTGCGATAAGCGGTATGTACCTAAGCAATACACCGGCATGTATTGTGAAGTAGTCAAACCCTTGTTCTGCCTGTTCAATTAGGGTTTCCTTAAACACCTCCCAGCTGAGATTTTCAGCTATGCCATTGACTTTCTCCAGTGCTTGGTATATTGGTACCGTACCAATTGGTACTGATGAGTTGCGCAGAATCCACTCACGTGTCTCATGGATATGTCGTCCAGTAGAAAGGTCCATGACAGTATCAGCGCCCCACATGGTGGCCCATTGGAGCTTGTGCACCTCCTCTTCTATTGAACTAACAACGGCAGAGTTGCCTATGTTGGCATTGACTTTGACCAGAAAATTGCGACCCATAATCATTGGCTCCAATTCCAAGTGTTTTTTATTTGAAGGAATTATTGCACGATCCCGTGCCACTTCTGAGCGAACAAATTCAGGGGTTAGGCCTTCACGGGTGGCACAATAAAGCATCTCTTCGGTTATGATCCCTTGTTTTGCGTAGTACATTTGGGTGTACCTAAGGGTGTCAAGACTATCCCGTTTGTCAATCCAGTCCTTTCTGATCTTTGGCAGACCTAAAAAAGAAAGGGGTTGAAAATTATTATACAATCAATAAATGTTGGGTCTTTTCATCTATTAATGTCAATTGATTTGAGATGGCTAAGTATCAAACTTACCTAATTTAGGGCTAATATTTTGAGGACCGCTAGTATCGTAGGTATCAAAAGGCTTGTTGTCGCCAGATAGATGGACTCGCCTAAACGGTACCTTTAGTACATGCCTAGATTTGTCATGAACAATTTCACTACAGATAATTTCAACATGAAAAATGTAATTATTAGTTATGTCTTATATATTCCAACTAAAATAAGGAAACTATTCTTAGTTTTCCTTGACATCATTCATTTTAAATATGTTTCCTTTTATTAATGATCAAAGTGATTTGTCCAAACGGAATGTCATCAGAAATGAGAGTTACTACTAATTAACAGCAACACCATGGCATGACTTTTCTTTTTTAAATATAGTGATGACAATTTCAGCAAACCTTTTACATACTATCCAAACTGGTAATAAAGAAACTAGATATCACACTTCGAATACAAACTTTATAATTTGAAATTCCAGGTTCTTTTTTCATGACCTACTGTTTTTATATTACTCAAAAAGTGCATCTGCATTCGAAATTTCAAATTTTGTACAGCTACCAGCCTGTGAAAGAAGTAATTATATGATGCATATCTACTTTTCAGTCCAACCTCCTACCCCTTGCTAAGGATAAGAACAAAAAAAAAAAAAAACCTAATTATGCATTTCTTAGTGCAAGGCATTGGCGCTACATTAGTTCAGGCCTCCAGTTAACATATATAGGGATAGGACTTTGAGCCTTCAGCCCATCTCATTTCATAAAACCAAAGAATAATAAAAAGAACATGTCTGACAAAAGTGAAAATTAAAAAGAAGCATACGTGTACTCCTTGGTGCTCCTGGGGAAGCATTCTTCAAATGACGGGAGTGGTAGAAAATCAGGTGCTGCAGGGTCAATGGTATGCTTTCTCTGCTTAGTTGCCTTTGATACTGAATCACTATCCGAAATGCGTTTATCAAAAGCTAAAGTGGCTTTCGTGCTGAGAAATCCCTTAACCCGATAATCTCTATTAGTAGCTTGAGTGGTTCTCAGCTCAAATCCTGGCACAAATTTGTACATGTGACAATTGTTGTGCTTTTTAGTCACCAATGATGTAAATGAAGTTTGCAGGCTTGCCATTACTTAACCAAACTGCATAGTAATTAAGATATCATTAGTTACATATAAAACTGTCCAGTTTTTACATTAATGGAATAGTACAAGTCATGATAACAATAACATTAATAATGAAATTAGAAAACAAGTATTGGTACATTAGAAATATAAATCAAATATACGAAGGAAACAAATGAAACAATGTCAAGAAATACTCTCTGAATCTATTTTGAAGAAGAATATCCTCAGAAGTTGTAATAGAGAATTTAGCAAAACAATTGTAGCTTGATCAAATGAACTTTTTTTTTATATATTTTCATTCATTAAGAAATCGAACATGCATATCAGGCTTGAATGAAATTAGATAAAATTAACTAAAATCAAAAGAGTAAAATACTAAAATTAATATTGTCAATTTAGAACATTACCAAGATTAAGAGACCGTCAATATCAATTTAGGATGTCACTGAAATTAAGAGAAACATAGAAATATGATAATACCTCTTCTTCTCTTATCTTCAAAGAGTGAACACCGTCAATGTCAATTTAAGATATCAACGAAACTAAGAGAAGCATAGAAATATAATATCTCTTTTTCTTATCTTGAAAGAGTGAACACCGTTAATGCCAATTTATAATATCACCAAAATAATTAAGAGAAGCATAGAAATATGAAAATATCTCATCTGAATATGAAAGATGGCACATTAGGTCATTGTCAAGGAAGCTATCCGTGACACTACCACAAAGCATAACCATTTATTTTGATTCCATCTCCTTGGAAGGAAGCATCAAATGATAAGAGTGGTGAAAGTAATGCAAATACAAATTGGATGGTGCCGGCTTGGCCGTTTCTGATCTGAAGGTCGGTAACTATTCCGTGATGTTTGTAGTGTGGAATGATTTAGAAAACAGCTCCTAATGTGAGAGCTGTAATTTTGGGAATGGTTGTTAGACTATGGCTGTTCTGTGTTGTTATTGTATTGTGCTAATTAACGATTCATATGGATAGTTTAGATATATGTAATGCGTTATGCGTATATAGAAAAGCGCTTAGCTTAATTAAATGCGTAGCCCTCTGCCTGTTCTGTTTTGTTCTGTTTTTATAGTGTTATGTTTATCATGCCTAAAATTTTTTGTGAATATCTCAACTATATAAAAGTCCAACTGAGTATGCTAATAATTTTATACCCAATTTCACAATATGAGGAATTCCGAAATAAAGGCAATTTTAAATTTTAAATACATTCCTTTCTCTGCGAAATAGAGCTTGGTCAGTGGTTTTTTTCTTATTAACTCGTCATTTTAAATTATTTTTACACCTTATTATATTTTGAAGATCCAAATTCACCATTGAGAAGAAGGTTAGCGTAAATGTTTCTCAAGTTAAGTTTCCGTAACAGACGAATATATAATTAATTATTTATTAAAAAATTAATAAGAAAGATTAAATCGCTGCTTTATATGATTATATCCAAAGCAGATAGCGCATTAAGTAAAACGAAAGCCCAAGTGCTTTTGTACAACCCTGTATAAAAAAATAAATAAAAATAAAGCCCAATTCTCATGTTGAGGCCTTATTTGATTCAAGTGCTGTATTGATACTTTCTCAAAGGCCTGCCGAATGGAACTTGTACAGCTCATTAGTTGTACCTTGGCAATTTTAAGGCCTTAAGCCTCATTTTAACGGGCATATGAGCATTTATAAAAAAAAAAAGTAATTCGTCATTTTGATCTATTGGAACACTTTGTTATATAAAATAGAGCGGGCAAAATTCTTTCAAGACATGAAGATTCCATCTATAGCTCTTGAATTTAAACTTAATAATTTTGGGATATGAATGATCCGAAAGCTCGTAAAAAAAATGGAAAAAAAAAAAAAATCCGAAAATGGATAAACGGGCAGATGAGTCTAATTTGAGTGCTCTGAAATAAATAAATAAAATGTGAAAAATTGCTCTGAGAGCACTTGCATCTTAATTGCAAACAAATTACAAATTTTGATGCGGCTATTGCAACATTTGTTAGAGAGATGTCAAGTCTTATTACAGTAATGTAAAAATAAAATATGTATTAAATATTTGATGGGTCTTATTTAAAATCAGATATAAATTGCAAAATTTGACAAAACATGCTGACTTTTACAATTGCATGATGTACATTCTCCAACAAAGTCACAAGAAATATAGTAACAATGTACGCGAATAATTTTTATATATATATATATTTTATGTTTTTGAACCGAACTCCAAATAAAATGCAAAAAAATATATAATATGTTTTATTCGCGAATAAAATGCGAATCACAAATTATTTGTAAGAAAAATGCAAAAAAAGTTTTAAAAAAAAAATTACTCTTTTTTTGGGCTTTTTTTGTTTTGTTTGTTGTACCAAATTATTTTTGAATTATATTCGAACTATACCCGAATAATAAATTTTTAATCTGGTCAAACTGAATCCAAACTATTCATTTGTTGCTGTGACAAGGAACGCCATTAAGCCGCACGAAGGGTCTGACCGAAAGCGCCGCAGAAAAACAAGAGAAGAAGATCCGGTCTGAGCTGTTGTATTGTAGCGGTGTAGCGAGATAATAGATTACGAGAAAGAGGTCCCCAGTTCCTTCCGTGACTGACGAATCTACCCCTCTCTCTCTCTCTCTCTACTCTCTTTTTTCAGTGTTTTTTTTGTATTATATATCTACAGGAGAGTGTGTGTACCTTTCCTTCCTGATTCGATTTAATCCCGTCCTTTCTGCCTCCCTCCTCTGTTCCCTCTCTGAGATTTCCTCTCCCTCTCTCTCTCTCTCTCTCTCTACTGGAGAATGTTCATGATTTCCAAGTTTCTCAGGTATGTCCACAATTTACAAGAATCTCTCTCTTTCTCTCTCTAGAAATGTTCAATGTTCCCAAGGCTGTCTAGAATGGGCTTTCTGTTTTTGCTTCTATTTCAATTAATTAGCTTCTTTATTTAATAAACAAATCTACTTAACTTCTTTAACACTATTTGTTGAGACGCCGACAGTTGGAAAGGAGAAAATCAACCGATCAGGATTCAGGAACCCTGGTACTAACAATATCATTTGAAAAAAAAAAAAAAAACTTTGGGATTTTTTTGGTTTCGAAATTTGATTCTTAGCAGACAGAACGGTGGTAATTTTTCCAATGCGAGCTTTATCTGATGCGGGTCAGCTTTTGTATTGTGCGTTATCACATTAGAAAGGGAAAGACTCCAGCTTTTTCCATCTGATTCCCATTTCTGAAAAGTATACAAGTGCAGAAAACCCCCTGTTTTTTATTTTTTATTTACCTTTTACTCCCCTTTTAACATTGCCTTTTGCCTCCCTTCCCGTACCTTGCTTGCTTCTCCTTCCTTCTCCCAATATATTCTCCCCTCCCTCAATCATCCTTGATTTTCTCCCTTCTTCCTTCTATTCTAAATGCAGTTCAACCAACTTGCAATTTGGTACCTACTCTTTTGCAATTTTGTACTATAAATCTAAGTAACCCTGACCTATTCAATTCCAGGTGTTGATGCAATCAAGCTGAGAAAGGAGATACAAATTAGCCAGAAGGAAAAAAATTAACAAGGGACATGGAAGGAGATAACAAGGTGATGCAAGCATTTCAAAAGAGTTTTGTGCAAGTGCAAAGCATACTTGAGCAGAACAGGCTTTTAATTAATGAGATAAATCAGAACCATGAATCAAAACTACCTGACAATCTTGGTAGAAATGTCGGTCTAATTCGAGAACTCAACAACAACATAAGGAGGGTGGTTGACCTCTATGCAGAGCTATCCACTTCCTTTGCTCGATCGGTCGACTCAGATGACTCAGCTGGTGCGGTTCGATCCGACACACGAGCCGTTCAAAAGAGAAGCCGACCTATCTAGGGTTGATATCTTTTTCTTTTTTTTCCTCTCGAATCGATGCTCTAATTTTGTTTTGTGTAGAATCTATGTAGTCTTAACTTTTCAGTGGAGAAACTTTGTCCAAGTCTCTGTTTGTTATATGGTTTTATCTATGAGCTTCTTAATGGAAAGAGATTTGGTTTCCCCTGGGTTTATGATTTTGTTTTATGTGTTGCCAATTATATTTGAATTATTGTGTTGGTATGATGAGAAATGGGTAATAAAAGGTACTGTGCTTTTAATGATTTTTATTTCTAGTTGCCAGTAAAGCCAAGGATCTATGTTTCCAGTACTGGTATGAATTTCTAGGTACTGTTTCTGGGATGCTAGGTAGTTAGCCTTTTCTGAAATATTTTGCTAATATATCCCTGATATATTTTCTTCGTGGACACAATTCCAAATAGAATCATTATACAAACATTGCAGAGACCTCTTTTTCATTCAAGGAATCAAGGTGTTGTTGACATCTAACATAAAATATTTTTGATATATTCTGTTAATTAGCTTTAAACTGCATATTGTGCACTGACTTCAAGCCTTCAAGGTACACTTAATTTATCTGTATATATTTTGTTATAATACACACCATATTATATAGACAACTGATATTTTTTTTCTTTGAGAAAATGCCCCTCGGCCTAAATTAATACCTTAATTTTTGTCTAATTAGCCGGTTTCATGAGAGTATAAGCTAATACAAGTAAGCTAAACAACATGGTATCATGTATTAAAAGGGAAAAAAATGTTTACTGATAACTTAATAATTATGGAACAAGTGTACATTTTGAAGAAGATATATTATGTTATTGATGATTGTACATTAAATATAACAGGAAGTATCTTGTCATCAGTTATGCTTAAATTAGGTCTTTCTTTTTTTCTTTTTATATTTTTTTTCCCTTGCAACTTGTTAGTCTCAGATAGAGTTGCTATCGGATTGGATCGGGTCCGGATACTATTATATTTGGACCCGTATTTTAAAAGTGTTCGGGTCCGAATTTCGATCCATACACTTATCTGTTTCAATTTAGGTTGGGTCCGGATCCGGATATCTATCTACTCGTAGATATTTCAGGTCCAGTCTTTCAGTTCCAGATAGATAGATACCCATAACTTGTTTGTCGATTATCGGGTCCGGTTTGGATACGGGACGGTTTCGGATCCAGAGCGAGTATATGTCACAAAAAAATCAGGAGGACGGAGAAAAAATAACTTTTGAAAATAAAAATATTGAAGAAGAGATATAATTTTTAAAAAGTAAAATATTAGAGATGGCGATTTTCTTTTTTATGGTCCAAAAAATTTATGAATGGAATACTAATAATTTGTAAAAAATATATATCAATGAGAGCAATAAATTTTCATTATTATGCAGAGGATATCAAGGCAAATATTGAAGGATGTATTCATAGTAATAAATTTTATTTAAAAAATTAATGCGGCTGTTATGGAAGAAATAAATTTGGCATCAATCTATGTGTATAAACATAGCGAATATGTGACCATATTTTATTTTCTTACATTAAAAAAAGTACTGGGATCACCACGGCTTATGCAAAAATTAATATGCAAAGTTGTATTTTTATATATTAATAGTTATTAATATATGTTTTATCGGGTATTTATACGGGTATCGGGTCGAGTTCGGTTATGAGTCGAATAATTAAATGAAACCCATATCCTATCCATTACAGTATCGGTTCCGGTTCGGATTCGGATCGGATATTAAATTATTAATTTTGTAATCATATCCATAATTTAACCGGTTATATTTTTTAAACCATATCCTATCCAAATTAATTGGATCCAGGTCAAATCCGGTTCAGTTCTAGATCGGATCCAGGTTAGATCCGGTTCGGTTCCGGATCAAATCCTGGTAATCGGGTAAAAGTAGCACCTCTAGTCTCAGATTCTACATGACCCATACATTGCATATAATGTGTTTTCAATTTTAAATTTAAGCAGCACATTATGTAATTAGAGAACCAGGAAGGATCACAAGTGCAAAAGTCCAATCACCTAGATAGTAGATATAGATCAGATGGCTTTGCCTAATAAAGAAATGCGCCATTAATGGAGGCATCAAATTGCTTCAATGATTGATGAGGCAAATATTCTTAGAGTTGCATGTTCTCAATAAACCACTTCCCTAGCATATTAACTCTTTTAATTAGACCTTGCATCTATCTTTGGTAGTCACTGTTAATCACTCTTCTTCACAACAAATTTCTGTACAAGTGGGCCCACCTCCTTTTGTCCTTGAAAAAACTATTACTTTTCTTTGCAAACTACTGAAATGGATGGTTGATTACAATCAATATGATTTTGTATCACATGTTTTAGCAGACACGTCCATGTCCATGTCCAGGGCCACTATGTTTTTAATTATTTGAAGTACTCAGCAAAAATAGTTGTCAAATAAAGTTCCACCAAGCAGTTAATTCATATATGATTACTCTGGTAAGAAAATTGTGGGCAATTTCTGTTGTAAGAATTTTTACTCTGAAAGAAAGGGGAGAGAGTACAGTTAGTTAGCAAAAATTTTAGAACTGTTGTACTTAAAGGCCGAGAATTTAATTCCCTCTCACTACTTTGCAGCTCCTGTGAAGATTTAAAAAAAAAAAATACTCAAAAGAAATTTCTGCTGTAAGAATTAAATTAGGGAAGATTTAAATCTGAACCTTTGCACAAAGTTAAAAAAAATCTGACCTTTAAAATTTGGGCTTGGTTAGATGCTTGTGACATATGAAGTTAAAACAGTTAGGCTTTATAATTTGGAAAAATAAGTTTTTTTATAAACATTTTGACATCGAAACAAATTACAAAGTGGTAAGTTTAAAGCAAAAGAAAAATTCACTGTATTTGAAGAAAACAAACTAAAGATAATGGCTATATATAATTAAGAGAACAATGCATATTTGCCTCGTTAGAGATTTTGAAATGTTGTACAAAGGACAATAAAGCAAAGTAGACCAGCATTACACACTCCAATATAAAGCAAACTAAACCACCATTATAAAATTAAATTGACTATGATAAAAAAACTTTTAAAATCATTGTTTTTTTCAAACTTCTCAATTTCCCATGGAATCACAACAGCTGCTATGTGGGTATATAATTGTTACCATCATACCTTCATGCTGGAGGGAGGCATGCATGATGCACCTGATATGGTTTAGTGCTTGAAAAGCTTTTGATAGTTTCTAAAAAGATGCTTAGTGCATCAGCATGGAAAGCCCCACCGAATTGTATAAATTTTAGGTTTTTGGGTCTTCCAATCATACATGCCAGAATCTCAGATAAGGGCATAAAAGCTTTTTGACCACTGATTTGGCCAAATCCAATAGCTTTCTAGTATTCTAGTCTTCTTTTCAACTAGACGCATTAAAATTATGTTAAAGGTCGTAATCTCCTACATTTATCTTCTAACTGACTATTAAATGAAAGGTTAATTAAGAGACTGGTCAAGGATGGGTGTGTGTGTTGAAACTGGTACTGGCATTTTTTGACAAATTTGAGGGTTGTAATTTTTTTAGTAAAAGAAATATTGTAAGTGGTAATTTGCCAGTCGCCTCTTTTTTTTTTCAAAAAAAAAACTGACTATTAAAAGATGTGAATTATTGTTATATTTGTTTGTTTGCAAAAGAAAGATGAAGAAAGATGTGCCAAGTGTTGGAAGAAAAATATTCTTTTGGCAGTACAATTACTCAGAGCAACAATTCAAGAAGAGAAAGTGGCTGTGCTTTCACTCAGACTATTTTAGTTATTTGAACATGCAAGGCCAAAAGAATATTTTAGCTATTTTAGTTATCTGGTATCTTTTAGAAACTAAAGTGGCATATGCTATATGCAATGCCAAACATTTATCGCCGAAATATTTATTTATATCATATTCCAAAAAAAAAAAAAACCATGTTTATTGGAGAATTTCAAAAATACCAGAGCCGCCAATTCAATATGCGGCCCTCAAAACCAAAAAAAATGCACTGTAATATAGATTTTTTAGAACCTCCAATTCAATCTGCGGCCTCATTGGGGGCAACATATTGAATTGGAGATTCTGGTATTTTTCAAATTCTCCAATTTAAGAAATATATATATATATATATATATATATATTTTTGAAATGGTACTAATAAAAATTTCGGCATTTATCGAATCCTTGAAACAACAATAAGATTTTATATAATTATATCATCTATTTATCTAGTAAAAAAGAGATAATGCTTTTTGTGTGGTAGATTGAATGTTCGAAATCCATAAATATTTTTTTGTGAATATATATTAAATAGTTAGAAAATTTGATTCCAAACCTCTTTTCAAAAATATTATACCATACATTTAAAAAAAATGAAGTGGCATGTTATGATGCTCGCATTTCATTAACTTGTAATTGCTTGTTGCAGAATGGTGCTTCCAAAATAATATAAGAGTTCATGGACTTAGAAGTCGTTCATTTTACACCAGAAAATGACAGAACTTTGAAGTGGAAAAAAAAAATAGAAGCAATAAAATAATTCTTTCAAAACAATTTGGTAGTATAATATTTTTGAGATGACAATTTACTACGATTTATAAAAGAATTTTTATTTTATTCTCTTGCTTTTAAAAAATCTTGAAACAGATTGTCTTCCTCTTCAAAATTTTGTACTTCAAATTTTTTTAGTGGTCAACATCCAAGTTGTCTCCTTTTATGAGAAGTAATGATAAATCAAATTAATAAAGAGATGTGACATGTATTGAAGTGATGGCCAGAATGGAAGAATTTTGTTACTTTAATAAAAAGATGAAAAAAAAATTGAAGGTAAAAAAGGTGAAAATAAGTATAAAGTAGAAATACAAGAATCGGTCATTGATTTAATAAAAAAAAAAAAAAAACTTATGTGTGAGAGTTCATAAGTTCAAAACTCAGATAACAGTCTTTTATGGACAATAATGAAAGTGAAAAAGCTAAATATTTATTTTTCTATCTCAAAAGAAAATTATAAAACAGAAATACAACCAAAAAATGGAGAGACTAAGACAAGGCAAAAGGTTTAAAATTTTGCTTTCGGTATTTTAGAGGCTAATAGGGAATACTTATCACCAGCCTATATCTTCTCAGGTTCCCTTGCTCATCAACTTGTTCTCTTCCCGTTAGAAACATTATCCAATAAATATTTAATTTGATGAGCTTTTACCTGACAACTTGAGTTTTTAATTTTTTAATTTTTTTACTTTATGGATAAACCAATTATGAGATTTAGTCTTGAGATTGAATTTTTGGAAGTTCAGGGTTTGCCGAAGAAATAAATAAGTAATCATAACAAATTATTATTATTATTTTATGGTTTTTTTTAATGGACAATTAATAAAAGTTAGAACTTAGAAGGCCGGACATTTATTTTTCTATCTAAAAATATTATAAAACAGAAATACATTAAAAAGGAGACTATATATGACAAAGCAAAAGGTTTATTATTTTGCTTTCGGCATTTGGAGGCTAATAGGGAATACTTATCACCGGCCTATATGTTCCCTTGCTCATCAATTTGTTCTTTTCCCGTTGAAAACTATCCAATAAATATTTAACTTGATTAGCTTGAACCATGACTAATAACTTGTGTTTATAATTTTTTTTTTTTTTTACTTCATGAATAAATCAATTTTGAGAATAAGTTTCTGTTTCATACATAATTCTAAATAGCGCACTATAGCGTTTTCAGACCATAAAAGCTATGGTACTATTAATGTTATAGCGCGCTATAACGGTGCAATATGACAAAAACGTCATTTTTTTAATCATTTCGCTATGACGCGATAAACGCTATTTAAATATTTAGTTTCATGTAATAGTCCGTCGCTGTTCACCCATCATTCTTCTTTTTCGAAACAGGGTGAAAAACACATACTTTTAGAGGTTTTATGTCTAACTTGTGAACTGCAAGTTAATTTTTTTTGAAGTCCGAAATTTGCCGGAGAAATAAGTAAGTACTGATAATAAATTGTTGTTGTTGTTGTTATTTTGTGAAATTACTTGAGATCAATTGATTGCTTTACAAGTGTCATATTATCTCAAATTAACACTACATTTTGTTCTATGATAATTTTGTGATAACTCTTGACATTTTCACATTGCAAATTTCAAAGATAAAAAATGAGTCTACGAAAGAGGAAAGACACAACAAACATAGAATCGTAGCTAATTTAATCTTTTGTTGGATTAGTAAAATAGTAAGTTAATTTAAAAAAAATAAACAAAAAATAATTAGTAGCTCTTAATGATGCGACGCTGTAAATTTTAGAACTTAATAATGCCTTTGAAAATTGAAAATAAACAGCCTTCATTCATATCGAGAGAGGACAATAAATTGAAATCATCAACGCAACGACAAAACCAAAATTAATTGCCTGCTTGTTCGAGCAACAAAAGGTTTATTCCAAAAGTCATCGAAGTATTATATATGTTAAACATTTTGAATGGTCAGTAAAAATTTGAGAGTAAAGCTGACACAGTCTGACTACGAGTACTATCACCAATATTCATGTATGATAGGATATGTTCAGTGTACTAGATAGCTGATGATTGATTTGAACAAGTAGAAACTAAGAAATGCATTTTGTTAGAAAAAAAATACCGGTGTATTGGGCGTTCTCACTGAGAATAGGAATAGAAATAGAAATTGAAAATTTTGAACTAAAAATTATTGTTTGCATAGAAAAAAAAATTCAGTTTGAGTGAATTTTCTTTTTCTCACGTGAATAGTATCACGCCGAACATGCCCTACATGTGTTGCAATTCCGAATCCAAGAAACAATAATTTGAAATTCTTGTAATTTTGAATTTAACCGTTTGAATTTTTTTTGTGAACGCATCTCAAACTAACTAGCTTTTTTGTACACGCATTTCGAAATGATTCAATGACTGGATTCAAATTGTAGGAATTTCAGAATTATTGTTCACCAGTTTTAGATTTCAGTAGATACGAATCCTTTTGTTAGTATTTTATACAATGATCTTTTTTTTAGGAGATGACGATCAGCAAGAGTATGGTACTGCAAAAGCACAGCATGTCGGGTACACGTATCGCTCTTGTTAGATGTTCTGTGTTAAGACGTGTACGTACTGTGTTCTACATTGTGTTGTTAAAATCGGCACTGTTAACTACGATACGTCTAGATACGGACACAACACGAGTACGACATATGTACATGGCACAACACATCTAATTTTTCTATTTTGTCAGATTTTTTTCAAATTTTTTATTACTTACAAATATTTTTCCAAATTATATCAAAAAGTTTAAAACACAAAAATATTACAAAATATATAAAGTAATCTAATTTGTCTCCAACTTTCTGGAAATATGAACATTTATACATTTTAAAGTAATAAATTATCAAAATCTTTTTAAAAAAACCAATTGGTACAATACGTCGAAACACATTGTACCAAACCGTGTCATGCTTTTAAATGTGTTGTGTTCATCTCCGATACTATACAACACGACACGGTAAGTCCAGAAATTTTGACGTATTATCGCGGCACAACCTTATTCCGAATACACCTAAACACGGTATGCCGGGACACTGCACAGTACGATCGCAATACACTAATCATGAGTTTGAAATTCATAAATTGAGTTGGACATATAGATCAGGGACAAAATCAGACTTTGAAACTATGATATCAAATGTGAATAAAGATCGATTACATAAAATTTTCATACTATAAATGAGAATCAGTTTTACAATATTTATAATATTTTATTTTAAATTATAATAAAAGATGATATATAATATATAAATCAGTAAATTTGAAAATAAATATGGAATTAATTGATCGTCATTCTTTAAATGTGTTGTCGTCCCAGTACTATATCACGAACGAAATTTGAGGAAAATACATAGCGCAGTGGGAAATTTATGTACAATAAGAGTAAAAATTCCGAATGAGATATATTTTTATTTTTTAAGCATGTTTTTATATATTTCTCAATAAATACAATAACATAAGTATATTTTAAGAAAGAATCGATAGAGGCAATCAACTTATATATTCTTTCTTAGAAGCTATTTATTAGCACATGCTTGTAACCATAAGCAAACTTAAACAAACATACATAATTATTTATGATAAAGATGTTATGAAATCTACATAATATGAGAAAATAAGTAATTTTTTTTATAACAGACAATTGTTAACATTTATGTAATATAATAACAAATAAATAATTATTTTTAACAAAGAGAATCAGTTTTTAGTCTAGTGCCAAAAATAACATTCTCTGCATGGAAGATCGCAAGTTCGGAAATGGAATAGAAAATTCTTTAATAAATGTTAAATATTTTGTTGGCTTGATCTTCAATCTTTACTAAAAAATTATTTTTAACGAGGATTAAATAATTGGATGGAAAAAAAGGATTAAACTTTTAGATGTACCCTTTGCAATTTGCTAAATCAAAGTATGTTCAATACGAATGCATTACCAATAAATGCCGAAATTTTTATTTATACTATCATAAAAAAAATAAAACAAAACATCTTCGTTTAGTGAGTATTCAAATTCTATCCTGGCTACCAAATTATTTAAATCCGTCAAATTATTTAGCAGCTTTAAATACTAGAGGATTGCCAATTGACCCTGTGGCTTCAATCTAAAAACTTTTAAATAAAATAAAATTGCAAAATGAAATACTTGGACTGAATAAATCATGAAGATGCTTATCAAGCGGCCTCTTTTTTTTCCTTTTTATTGGCATAGAGAACAAGGTTTAATAAGTTTTTGGTCTTTTAGTGTTTGTTCTCAATTTGAGCGGGTCCGACTTCAACTCAATTAAATTATTTTTATTGTTTTGTTAATAATTTTTTTGTAAAGAAAAATGGTGCTATTTTATTTGAAGGTCTCTAAATTGAAGCGGTCTGAGTTTTGAATTCTGATCAAGCTGGAGTCTTTTGGTTTTTTTTTTTTTTTTTAATATGGTAGAAATAAAAGTTTCGGCAATAAATGCGCATAGCCTCAGTAAATATTGATCTCGTGGAAGTTTATTTAATTAATTAAATGATTGGGACTCAAATTTTCAATTGGTTGTACATGTGGGACTGTGGGAGTAGCCAGAAGAATCAATTATTGGCTAAGATAAAAAATACTTCTAAGTAGATAAAAACAAAAATCACAAACATGGTTAAGTAGTGATGTATACAACCCACACAAAACGTGGGACCACAGGATGTGTGGAGCCACTTGGACCAAATTCGTGACGCACTCAAATGTACTAGCACATTAAATAATTGCGCCAATAAGAAATGGAGAATGCTAAATGCACTATACTATACTTCGATTAACATATTTTACAAAATAAAAATAAAAAAATTCAGTTGAGAATTATTTTTTAATCTAGTGACAAAGATAATATTTTATGAGGAGGGTTCAAATGCACTATTATTTTGGTGCTCCAATATGCTCCAAGTCTTTTATCTTTATTTTCAAAGTCTGTACAGTCGATCTGAACTGCTCAACATAATCTTCACAATAAAATATGCTTGGAGACCAAATTTTATATTTTTAAGAATTATTTTTACTATTTTTTAAGATAGATAGAAATTCACTGGACCATCCGATAAAGTCACATTGTACCTATCTAAAAAAATAGTAAATTTAAAAAAAAATATATAAAATTTGGTCTCCAAACATATTTTATTATAAAGATCATATTGAACGGTTCAGATTGACTGTTTGAATTTTAAAAATAGAGATAAAAGACGTGGAGCATGTTGGAGCATCAAAATAACAGTGCATTTGAACCCTCCTCTATTTTATTTGTAAAATGTTACATATTCAATTTTTTTTTTAAAAATCTCAAAATGAATAGAAAATAGGTTTGTGGGTTTTAACCTCCAACCTTTACTAAAAAAAAAAATATTTGTTTTGTTATTAAAACGTGCAATTTATATGTTATAGTGTAAATGTCTCTATTTTTTTTTTAGTAGAGATTAAGGATCGATGTTTAATATTTCCAAAAAAAATTATATATTCAATTTTTAAATTTGTGATGTCTCATACAAAAAGAATATTGTCTTAACCTCTAATCCAAAAGTTATTTTTGAAGGAAAGTCTAATCTTAATTGATAATTAGTGTATAGGTTCAGTGGTGGAGCCACTAAGAGAAAATGTGAGTCAATTGATTCTCATTTTTTTTATATATATTTATATATAATTTTTTATATATTTTAGAGTAAAATATAATGAATAATGTAAAATTGGCTTCTATTTACAGAACAAAAATTTTATATGATTGACCTTCGTTCTTATATAGATCCACACTTGATGGCACATACCATTGCCTTAATCTCTAAGACAAAATGTTGTTTTCCATATAAGTCAAATCTTAACTGATATTTAGTGCATAGGTCCACACTTCACGACAGAATTGTCGTTCGATGGTTACATTTGAAAGGAAATTAAAGTTGTAATAATTAACTTAATGTAATAATAAAGTTTAACATTCAAAACAAGATGATGCAATCATTTTACTAAGCTTGGACCCTCCGAGCGAGAGGAGAAACGGTAACGGTATAAATTTTGGTGTGCCTTACAATAAATGCATAAAAAAAAAATCTTAAAATTATACAACGAAATGGAAAAATGTTCATCGGTTAAATTCAGAAGAATTGTAAAAATATAAAACCACATAAATTTTCTTTAAAGAAAACTCTTGAAGAAGAAACTACAAAATAAACCAAAAAAATTATTTATAACATATTAAAAAAAAGAATAATTATTTTAGTACCCGCGCTACAGTAATCGTGTTACAGTACCCCACTTAGAGAAATAATATATTATGATCTCCACTAATTATGTAGTCTCAACCAATTATTATTCTAAAATTTCAGCAGCATCATTTCTCTATGGTCCCCACTAATTATATAGTTTTTTTTTTACAATCTCCGCACTCGTTCTCGCGTCAATATTTCTCTAACAAAAATAATTAACTTCATAGGAATATGTACTTCAATGCATAGATATAAATATTTTCAGTACTTAGATATTAATATTTTTAGTGTCATATGTAAAAAATACTTAGATATATATAATAGATATATATACCTTCGTAGTTATAAATACTAATATAAGATATTAACACATAAAAAAATATTAACACTTTAATGCGTGACTTGTTATGATTATCCTTTTTTCGAGTTTTCCAATCATCCCCGTGTCAGTCTTTCTCTAACAAAAATAGTTGACCTCATAAGTATAAATACTTCAATGTATAAGTATAAATACTTTCAATACTTAGATATTAATACTTTCAGTGTCATATATAAAAAATATTTGCAAGTATAGGTATAAATACTTGTATGGCGAGGTATAAATACTTGCGCGACGACGAGTCTGAAAGTACGTCATCATGGATCTCATTTGAAAGAAAAAATTACGTAGATATTAATAATATAAAAAAAAATTGTGAAGATTTTGTAGTCCCTGTAGGAAGTTATCTTTCAGCATTTAATTTTCAGTGGTCCTCCGACGGGTACAGTGCGAGTACAATGTTGCGGGTACTATTATTTTCGCTCTACAGTACCCGCACAATAAATAATTGTTCACCTAATAGCTATAAATACTTCCGTACATAGGTATAAATACTTCTGTGCATAGATATTAATACTTTAGGAAAAAAATTCGAATTGTGGAGTTTTTGTGATCTCCACAAAAAGTTATTTTTTCACATTTAATTTTTGGTGGTCCGCCCTACGAGAACAGTGCGGGTACTGTTATCAGCTTTCTAAAAAAAAAAGTAAACCAAAACATCCAAAATTATGGGAGTTTCGAAAAATACCAAGACCTCCAGGCCAATCTGTGGTCTCATTCTTGAGGGGCTGCATATTGGTTTGAAGACCTCTCAAAAACCTAAATATATTTAATGTTACAGTGCATTTTTTAGTTTTTGGAATGATGCAGATTGACTTGGAGATCCTGATATTTTTCAAAGTCCTCAAAACATGGTATTTAGTTTATTTTTTTTTTAAATATGATATAAATAAAAATATGACCAGCACTTTGTTAAAGTTACATAGAGTTGGGGAAAAAAAATATATCATGCATGACTTTTGGTATTGGAGCACCGATAGAATAATTACGAAGTTAGACACTTCTTTTAAAAGAAAATTATCCAATATTCTTTTTCCTTCTAGGAAATTTTTGAACCATCTGATCTCAATATCAGATATTTAGACTTCGCAACACACTTTCCACCACAGAAAAATTCGCATCATCTGAGATATCTCAAACTTTGCGTGACTTTATGAAAAATCCCAACCGTTTAAGTACGTTCTGCACAAATCTCAAAGCACGCATAATAGTGACCCCTACATCACCTCCGAATAGGAACCGGACACGTCGGTCACGCAAAAGTTGAGATATCTTAGAGGATACGCACTCCAGCGCTCAACGTCGGGTCCGGATCCCCTAAAGTAACCCAACTTTTGGATTTTAGATCGAGACCGTCCGATTCAATTCTGTCGCTCAAGATCACCTCGGAATTCGAATTAGTTACTCGAGATGTGTGCGCTCTACTTTGAATGAATTATACGGATTCGAATCAGACAATCTGAATTTAAAACCCAACTTTTGAGTTACTTCACTGGATTTGAACTCCTCAACGCAGCGCCTCATGAGGGAAGAGTACCATCCTCTGCGGTAAAATATATTTGAACTTAAGGTGAAATATCCGGACTTCTTAAAAATTTGTGTTGGAATAGGTTGCACAGTTATCCGATATCCGAATATTTGTGTGGATACGAATCAGTTACGAATATGATTTTAAATTTTTAATTATTTGTATCCGAATAATTAAATATGTTGTTGTTGTAAGCAACTTTATGCATTGTTTGATTAATTTGCAAAATATATAAATATTGAATTTTATAGTTTCTTTACTTTAGATGTTTGTATTTTTAATTGTTATATCTGAAGGTCAAAGAAAACCAAAAAAAATATCATAACAAGTTGTATGGAATGATCGGATACATGATCTACATGAGCTATATGGAATGATTCGATACATGATGATCGGATACATGATTCACACGAGCTATATGGAATTGTCGAATACTGATTGGATGTTGGATCTTGAAAATCACGAAGATCACGAAGATCATACTTTGCCATTTTAATTTATGTCCAATAATATGGTAAAGTAGATATGAGGTTGTGACTGCCTGAATCTAGCCGTTAACTTTCAAAATTCAAAATATTCGTGCAAAATAAACAAAAACAAAGCATAAGAAAAACTAACAAACCCTAATTCTATGAATCTTGAGATCTGCCCCAGCTATTGTGACAATTAACTAATTATCACTACGGGTGTGGATCAAACACTATATTTGTTTCCATATTGTGAGATTATGAAATCTCATTATAAATAGAGAGCTCGGTCATTTCTTCAAAATTGACAAAAAAAACATTGCAGCTTTTGAGCAACCACTTTTGAAATCCTTTGAAAAATTTAGTCAGTTCATTATTGTTTATGCTTAACCATCCATATTCTTGCAACAACCTCAAAACCAATTCACCTAAATTGATCATTGTTCCTATTTTCTGTAGATTTGGACTGTATTTGAGAGATACATCTGACTCATAAATATCATAAGAATAATCAAATGGAACTTTTCCGACACACCAATATGGCTTCATTTAATAAGTTAAATTTTAAATTATAATTCAACTAGTTTCGTTGATCTGATTCTATGTCACTTGTAATAGTTGCACATTGAAGAGGATGCAATTTAGAGCGACAATACAAGATTCTGAAAACAAATAAATAAAGGGGAATAATTACAGCCAACCCTTATTTTTTTTAACCTTTTAATTTGCAATAAAATATAAGTTTTTTAATTGCTCATGTTTATCATTTGAAGTTTAATTAGAACAATTGTTTTACTAAACATGGTGTAATGTGCTGTCCTATAAAAATTGTATTTAAAATTCAATAAGTATTGACACTTAGAGTAAAAAAAACACATCATGTTATGTCGTACTGTGACTAACACGTCATGATTTTGGTCTCGTGTCGTGTCATATCGTGGCTAAGTTAATTTTTTACGTATCGTGTCGTGATTAAAATGTCAAGAGGTGGTCACAGTACGCGAATAGTCATGCCACGTGAGTCATGCCTTGCCCAAACGTACCTCGCGTGACTCGCGTTGTCATTTGATAATAATTCAAGTTAGTTTATTAAAGATTCATCATTTGATCAATATCTAATTGTTCTAATTACACGTGACTCGTCTGACCACGTGTCATGTGACTAGATATTTCACGTGACGTGACGTGTCAAAGTTTCGAAAGATAATCACGGTACGTGAATAGTCACAGCATAAGACACGCAAATCATGACACATAATTGACACACGTGCTGTTCCATTTCATACCATAACTGTTCTGTTTCATAACGAAGCCGGTTCCGCCATGCCATTTTTTCAACTCTATATACACTGCTTTATTAGCTTGGAGGGATCCAATGCTTGATTATTAGATAAAGCTATCACTTTCCGCAAGTCTTATTCACTGAGCTTTGAAAACGAATTTTGGATATATATATAATATCGCCGCAATAATGTTGTCTTAATTGAGTTCGGTTCTATGCTGCTCTAAGGTGCGGTTCACTATGTGGTCATGATGCAATTTGATTATTAATTTTCTCATGAATTCAATATAGTACTGATATGAAAGTGAGAATATTATAATAAAAAATGGTTATTGTATTTCAAATAAAGATAAAATTTGGTCTTTACATATATGAGGCATATCTATATGGTCATTGACACAAAAGAACAAAGCATCGAGTAGCTTATATTTAAACTTTAAAGTGGTCTAAGAAATCAGATACGCCCACATTCGTGGGTGTGTGTGTTTAAGTGGGTGGAGCCATTTTTTAGATTTGTTCATCTTATGTTCTAACTCGTCTCCAGTCTGTGCATACACCAGAGGCTCCGGTACAACGATTGAACCAAACTGATACTACATCACTAGGTAGGCCTTCAAGTCTTTTATTTGTATCACATTTTTTAACTTTCCATTTTTTAATCGAATGGTTCTGTATCATTCCTCTCTTGATTTAAAACTATAAAAAAAAAATTATGTGCCTAAGTTGTAATACAACTGTTAAAACTATAATAATTGTTTGTGTCTAAATTTTTAATGAAGATATTTTTTATGAAACTATTTTATTTTAAAAATAATGTTTCCTTCAGTATATTTTTTTACCTTTTCTTTCCGGAGCAAGTCCACAAAAATAATTTGCCAGCTAATTTTTAATTTAGGCTTGTAATTATCCTATGAACGGTTTTGCTTACTGATCGAACTTATCTGATGCAAAGCATATTTGATTGAAAAAAAACAAAAAACAAATGAAAATTTATGTTCATAGAAATTTGAATCTAGATCGTCTAAAATATCGGCCATGTTAAATACTTATCTTTTGAAGAAAAGAGAATAAAGAACTATGTTGAAAACAAAACATAATGATTTCGTTAAAATTGTGCTACAATCCATTATAACAATTTGTCCGGGATCATTAAACTGTTGTAACATGAATTATATATCTAGATGCAATAGTTACCTAAACTGCTTATATAACAAATATATTTTAGGCTAACTATTATGTATTTGAAATTAATCTTTCGACCATTTTTCATAGTAACATGATTCCTAATGTAATATTTTCTCTTGAAAGTAATGCAAAATGTATGCAAGTCTTAGAATGAATTCTGAAATTTTTAAATATACCTCTGTCAAAAAAAATAAAAAAAAATAAAAATGCACTTAAATTGGAGAATTAAAAAAATACCACAGCTGCAATGACAAATGACGACTCTATTCTTCGAAGTCGCCATTTGTCGTTGCGGCCCCTCTAAAATAAAAAACTTAGCATATTACAATAATTTTTTGGTTTTTAAGGGGGGGGGGGGGGGGGGGGGGGGGGGGTGCAGAACAAAAAATGACGGCCTTCAAAAATAGAGCCACCATTTGTCATTGTGGCTCTACTATTTTTCCGAATTCTCCAATTTTTTTTTTTTTTTTTTCTATTGTGAGAATGGTATTAATAAAAATTTCGGGAATGGATCGTATGTATGTAGAATTAAGTGAACAAAATACACATTAATACAGGTAATTAAAACAAACATTATGTAAAGAAAAAATGGATGTATAATTCCGTTCAAAATGGAGACGATCAAAATATAAGTAAGTTTATATAGGATATTATTTTAAGTGAGAGATTCTCTAAAAGAAGTAAATAAATTAACAGCCGTGCGAATGGTGGGGCTTTTTAAGGATTCCAACCTAATACCTGCTTCATTACTTAATAATTTCAACAGTTTGCTTTTTTTTGGTGCTTTCGGATGAGCTAGAACCTATCTATAGATGCTTCATATAGTAGCACCATTTATTTATGAGTAATGATTTTTTACTTTCCCATGCTTTTATTTCCCTCGAGGATAATCCGTCAATAAAGTTTCTGTATCAGTGTAAATTATATATAAAATATTTACATAGTCCTGGCCCAATTATGGATGGTAATCAGTTGGACTCAGTTTGAATTTGTCACGAGTAAGCTTGTTCGAGTCACGAGCGAGTTGATTTAAAGATTCAAACTGAAATCTCAGCTTGAAATTGTCACGAGCTAGTTCGCAGGGTCTAACTGAATCTTAGTTTAAGAAGAAAATAAATTTTACTAACTTTTACAATCGAGCTAGACAGTATAAAATACACACACATTCATATAAATCAACAAATTAATATCTAATCGAGCTGGCGAGCAAGCTAGATTCCAATTTAAACTCGTTAATTCTAAACTGAGTTAGTAACGAGCTAATTCTTTAACAACTCAGTTCACTAATAAATAAATTATTAGCGAATGAATCAAATGTGAATTATAATCGAACCACGGACTACAAACTTTTTTTTTCCACCCCTAAGCCAAACCCATTGATTAATTCGTCACAGTATGTAACTAAGGATGTGAACTAACAATTTGAATGTCGGTCTATTTTAATTTCTTTTTGTTTTGTTTCGCTTCAAATCTTTTCCAATTCAATCCGTATCTTTTTTGAGAGAATCTCCATTTCGATTTTGTCTTCTAGTCCTAAAATTTGATCTTATTATTGTGACCTTCTATTGGAACTTTTCTCTCATTTTGTGTGTTGATATTTGATAATGTACTATTCGCTTTTCAGGTATCATAGAACCGAAATTTTTATTTATACTCTTTCAAAAAAAATAAAAATAAATCAAAACACCTTTAAATATAGAGAATTTCATATCTATTCGGACTGTCAAACCAATTTACAACCTTATTCTTGAGGGACCACAAATTAGTTTGGAGGCTCCTCATAACCTAAATATATTAAATATTACAATATATTTTGAGACTTTCAGGGTGTGTGTGTGTGTGTGTGTGGGGGGGGGGGGGGGATGGTGGGGGGAGCCAATCTGCGACTCACGAAAAACTGCAGATTGATTTGGCGACCTGGTAGATGTAGAATTCCTCGTATTTTAAGTATTTTGGTTTATTTTTTCTATCATGGTATAAACAAAAAATTCGGATCATAGAGACATAGACTCGCATTATTTGTACATGTTTACCTAGATTTTTATTTTTTATTTTTGACAACGAGTCACTACTGCATGCTCTACTCGGTGACAACACAGCAAATCTGAGACATAGATCCCATGGCTTATCACATGCCACCAACTCACTCGCATGCATTTCTCCCCAAAACTTAATAACAATTTTTTTTAAAATAATAGTTTATTATATCTAAATTATCCTTGTTCAATACTTCTCCGAATAATTTATTAAATAATGATTTATTATACTAACAACATAATAATGAGTTAGCTTGACATCAGTGTCATTTCATGCTATATAACACCAACTTTAAATTTTATCAAATCGACTTCAAACAGTGAATCCAAACCGTTCAAACTCGTCTATTTCATTAGTTGTCTGTTACATGCAAAATTTATAATTTTTTGAATTTATTTAGTATCAAGTCAAGCGGTCAAATGTGTGAATTTTAAAGTTAATTTTAATGCATTCATTTTTCAACATTATTGACCGCTTGATTTGATGCTAAAATAACTAGAAAATATAAAAAAATTGCATGTAAATGCATCACTCATAAAATAAATCGGTTTGAACGGTTTGGATTAGTCATTTGAAGTCTATCCAATTAATTTTGTAGTTGGTGTCATATGACACTGATGTCATACTAGCTGGACTCCATAATAATTATGTCATATTAGTTATAAAATTAATGATCCGAGTTCCAGTGAGTTGGAGTATGCTTGTGCTCAGTTTATTGAGTTAATGATCGAGTCAATTTCGAGTTGAGAAGACCATATTGAATTGACAATTGTGCTCGTGCTAAACTAGTTAAAAGCTCGAGTTGACTTGTGCTCGTTAAGCAACTCGTTAAGAAATCAAGCCTGTAGCAATTTTGAATTTTGTTTCGAGATTTTTGTTTGTGAACTAGATAAACTGGTAAATGATAGCTAATTCCTCTAATAAAAAAATATTAGCATACTTACATGCCGAGTTGTACAACCAGACTTAAGCATCACAAGTTACTCATTAATTACTTTCAACAGTGTCTTTTAGATATCCACATAAAATAAAAAAATGCATATTGTTTTGAAATTGTTTTTATTCATCGACTCAAACAACGTGTCTTAATGTTGCAATACACACAACATGCTTTCTACAAAATTAATAAAACTACTTAGAATTGAATGTGACATAATTTCATGTGACTTAGTTCTTAATGAGCGAGTTATAGTTTGCTCATGCTCAGTTCATTAAATTAATGATTGAGTTGATAATGAGCGAATTATGAATGAGTTAGAATTTGCTCACGCTCGATTCATTAAGTTAACAAGTGAGTTATGAACGATTTTCTTAGACGTGGTCCTTAGTGATCCACGACGAATGCGTATCCTCTGCATTAACTCAAAAAAAGAATTTTTTGAGTTAATGAATCTCAACCGTCTAATTTTAAACGGAGCCAATCCGATCTTTGTTTATGATATAGGGGCCCTTTAATATTAGTGTGGATCTAGTATGTACGAATTTTAAAGCAGATCGGATGGATAAGATTTATTAACTCAAAAGATTATCTTTTGAGTTAATGCATAGGATACGAATTCATCCACGACACCGTGTGGCCGTTCCTGCTGCCGCAGAGGTTTGCACAGGCAAAATCGCATTTCCAGTTAATCTCATTCGCTTTATAAAATGAAAAGGAAGGAGACGACATATCACTGTTTATAGATTCCTTCGTTCTTTTCTCCATGTTGATTGTTCTGTTTGAGTGGTGGGTCCACCAACGCTGATTTTATCTCTATGAGGGAGAAAAAAAAGAATAAGATAGGCACATAAGCGCATAGCATTTTTGGAACCAGAAACGCATGGTGGAAACCATTTGTTTTGATTGACATGATATGTTGATTGTTGAGGCTGCATTATATAAGCTATAATTAATACAATTATGTGGACCCAACATCACACTTGTCAGCTAGCTTTCTTCAAATCAATTCATATCTTTATTATTTTATGCAGTGTTTTAAAATGTGATTTTATTCATGCATGCAGAAGCCACTGAATATCTGAATATCGCATATGTGTGATATGCGGACGCATATGCGGATTTTCATACGAATTTATATATGCAGATTTTAAAATAAAAATTCACGTATATATATTATGTATATATATATATTTATATTTATATATTTGAATTTATTTTCACGTAATGACATAACCAACAATAGTTTTTCGATTTTTTTCACATAAATTCTAATTAAAATACAATCAAATTATCAAAACCGCATGGGAGGACTGCATGGCCGCATATTTCAGTCCGCATGGCTGCATATATTCGGACCGCATGGCCGCATATTCAGACCGCATGACCGCATATTCAGACCGCATGACCGCATGGCTGCATTTTTAATCCACATGACTGCATATTCAGATCGCATATTTGGGACCGCATATGCGGCCATATGATCGAAACCGCATGAGAGGACCGCATGAGCATTCTGAGTATGGCTGCTGACTGCATACGCATATGCGGCCCATGCGGCCGCATTTTAAAACACTAATTTTATGTGTGTTTGCACTGTTGAAGCAAAACCGAGTACTTAATAATTAATAAACAATATGTATTCTTCATGGGAATTTTTTTTATCCGTAGACATTATTAAAATTAGATGTACAAAAATAGAAAGAGTATTTCTTTTTTAATAAAAAAAAATTATGTTTGGATCCGGATTGTTTGATAGAGAAGAATCAAGCTCTGGTCCACAGATAATTTCAGAAAAACATAATATTTGGATCTGGACCATTGAGTCAGATCTATATATTTTGGATCGGACTCAATGAGTCAGATCTTTCTATATTTGTTGAAAACGAGATACTTTTTTTATTTTCGTACGTCTGAATTTAATAATTTCTATGAATAAAAATTCCTTCTTTGTGCATTCATTTCATAGAATTATCATCAGTGAAACAAGTACATCACAGCTGTATTGAGATAAATATTTACTGATAAGCAAAACATGGCATGTCATGACCTCTCAGTTTCTCATATAATAGATCAGAAGAGACTTTCATCAAAAAAATAAAATAAAATGATCAGAAGAATCATATATGATTGGAGAGCATGAAGTAATACTTCTTGTATTCACATGGACATATTTAATATTTCCTAACCACCCTTTTAAATATTTTATTAGAAGATCATGACAGTGACAACTGACAACCCTCTAGTTGGAACTTTAGTATTACAAAATTATAAGATTAGGATAGAAGGGAACAAATCTAATTAAGCATTGCTAAGATGTGAACTGTCAGATAAGTAATGACTGATTAGTTGGAAGGTCTATGCATGTGCTAAGGAAGACAAGATCTGATTTAATTTGATCCTTTTATAGTGCTCATTGTGTGCGACCTGTGAGTATATATTGTTCTATTAATTACCTAATTAATTAAAATAAATGATCATTGACGAAGGTAAGCCGATAAAAATATTTATTTTTGAGGATATCGTTATTTCTAAAAGTAGTATATGCGAAAATACCGATGCGGTTAAGCATTTCTAACTATTAATTATTGTACAGATATATATTCGACGTGAATTAGATTGAAATTCAGAATGAGGAGAACAAAACCCTAAAAAAAAAAATGAAGGTCGAAATCCTCAAATTTTATAAGTAAGAAATTGCTAATATCCTTTGAAATGTAAATTCAATTGCAGAGTACAGTCTCTTTTAATTCGTGTTTATAATATTGTTAGGTGTGTTTTATATTTTTCAATTACATGCATGTAAAAAATATAGAAATTTGATCTCATTTTGATAACCCTCGAATAAGAGAGACCACAATTTGGAATGTTGATTTTGGTAGCTCTTGATGCATAGTGAAATCACATTTTTTATAAATTTTTGTAGATGGGTATAAAAATTATTGTTTTCGGATTATTTAGAATCTTTTAAAAAATGATAATTTGTGTCTATTTAAAGAATTGTATAAAAGTTTCAAAAAATTATAAAATTTGATTCACATTATAATAAGGATATCATTTTAACTATTTGGATCGACTGTTTGAACTTTAAAAACAGAAATAATAATATGAAGAATAATTGAGACATGAAAGACAAGAGGCATTTAAACCTTGCTTGAAATATGTCTCATTGTTTTCATACATTAATCATGTTTCATATCTTTATTTCTATTTTCAAATTTTAAATTAACAATCTGAACCGTCCAATATAATATCTTGAAGATAAAACTCTAAAGAAACATAATTAGAGCACTGAAATAATAAAGCATTTTAACCCTAATCTAAAGAAATATATATGGTAGTTGGCATAACAACTTATGTGGTAAGATGGAGATAGGAGTAGGTCCGATGGGCATTGGACCTATTTTTAGATTCAATTAGCTCTATCACCGTACGATTAACATTAAGATCTGTGTGCATGAAAATTCATAAAAACTCATACGGATTTTAATAGGAGCGCACAATTCTTGATGCAATTGGATGGCCATATCACCCATCGAACCAAAGTAGATCCAATGGACATCGGACCTACTCCGAAGTAGGTAAGATGTAGTCGCTCGATTACAGTAACACTAATGATTAACCTATTAAAAAGTAAAATTATTACTTTGCATTAACTTCTAACTACACGCGCAAATATATATACAATACTGTTCATGCAAGCTCCTTTGTTTCTGATAAACTTTACTGTTGAACTGTGAAAATATCTGAAGCAGTGAAGGACGAATTTGTATCCTGTGCATTAACTTAAAAAGGAAATTTTTTGAGTTAATACATTTTTTGGACTATTTAATTTGCTTTAAATTTTGTGCGGACTAAATTTACACTAATATTAAATAACTTCTGTGTTAAAATCAGACCACTAAATTGGTTCCGTTTAAAAACAGAAAGCGAAAATGCATTAACTTAAAAGATTCCCTTTTGAATTACTGCAGAGATACTACATACATCCCCCCAAAATTTGTATTTATACCATAATAAAAAAAATAAACCAAAACACTCTTGTTTGATCATAATTCTAAAAATATTTAGGCCCCTAAACGTCTCTGCGGCTCTAAAGGCTAGGAGCCGTCAATTAGTTCAACGGCCCCTGTCTAGGAGCCTCCAAATAAAAATAGTGGCCCCATTTTTTGTTATACAAATTTTATTAACTAAAAAACAAAAAAAAATGGTCTCTGTGTCACATCTAGCGAGAAATTGATTCCACCGTTCAAAAAAAAATGAGGCCACTATTTCATTTGAAGGCCCCTACATAGAGGCTGCAGGGCCAATTGGCAGTCTCCAGTTTTTGGGGCCACTAAACAGTTTGGCAGCTTGATTGAATTTCAAATTCGGACTCAACAGAGGTGTGAGGGTTTATTTTTCATTGTTTGAATATGGTAGAAATAAAAAAAATTGGCATATCCCAATTTAATCGATGGAGCCAGAGTAAGTGCTGGTGGAATCCGTTAACATATAAGACTGATCAGTGTAGCTTAATCATAACAGTATTTCTGAGCTGAGAGCTTTTGTTATATGATACTTAATTGCCTCTTTTATAAACTGTTTGTTGCTTTATCAGTATAAGGACAAGGTATAACGTTTTATTGGTCAGACAACATACATTGATCTGAACTGTGGTTTGTAAGTTAAACTTCAATCAATGAAACAGACTTATGGCCTTTTAATAAATAAAAAATTACAATGCTTAAATTCGCCCTACAATCATTTTGGGTTCTCATGTCAGCCAGCCCAGATAAGGGTGATTCATGGTAGAAAATTAGGCCCATCAAATGTACTGGGCCAAGAATGCAGAGTTTCCCAACATTACACAGAAATGGATTATCTGAAATAACTCGGATCTTTTAGTTTAGATCCGGATTGTCCGATTAGATTCTGGGTCAATCCAGTAGGGTAGAATGTACAGGATATCTTTAATATTCGTGCTAAAGCAGATTGGACGATCCGGATCTAAACCCAATATCTGAGTTACTTTAGGTGGTATGAATTTCATTAATATACATTTAGGTATACTTGTTTGTTTGTTTTCCTGGGAGAAAAAAAAAATTTTTTAAATAGCAGTTTTGACTTTATTCAACACAGATAATAGAATCAAAACAACGCTACATATAATTTGTGCGCTGCATAAAGTCAAACCTGCTAGGTTAAAATCTTTGCCCCCTTCATACGACCAATTTGATTAAGGCCTAATTAAGGGAGAAACACTCTTATAATATCCATCCAGATTAGATAACATATAAACCAACATCAGCCTACTACATATAACAAATGGAACGCCTAATTGAATGAACAACTAGTCTCTAAGAACAAATGGAGCTCCTGATTTCATGTTCCAAGTTACATTATATGAAAGTTCTGGATCGATGTTATGCAACACGTGTGCAATTTATTTACTATGACCCAGCAGACGCAAGCCGAAAAAAAGAAAAACAAAAAAATAGTCTACAAATTTGAACACTATAATAAGTTACGCCTGATTGTATATATGCAGCTTATGCCTTTGTATCTTGTTTCTGCGAAGCGAGCTGAATCAAGGCCGAAATTGATACTTTTAGTTCAATTAATGAGCGTAACAATTCTAATACGAGATCAGTAAGAAAATGTACAAATGTGGCCCGAAAATATCTGCACGAAATACGATAGGACCTTCAACAAATTGGTGTCAGTACACTTTTTTTTCCATGTTTCCAAGTTCAGTTTGTATGATCCAATTTTTGTTGATGCCAGTGCAAATCATTCTGGACTGGTGCATGAATGGATCAATTCAATATGAATTTATTTCGTTTATTTTAATCTCTATCTCGTACGGCAAACTAAAGACGTTAACTTACACCATCATCTAGAGTCAGTGTATTTGAAAAGCAAACATAGCAAACACAAGGTTCATCAACTTTGAAGCTGGATCTAAACAAACACATAACAACATGGTTAAACTAAAGTTCTTAAGCCACTCATCATTGGAGCTGAGGGATATATCTATAACAAAAAAAGAGGTGAAGCTAAGCTTGATATTCATCATGGGGAAGAGTTCTGCTCCTCTGCCACAGCAACCATTTGGTAGTCATCTGGTTCCAGCTGTCCATGTGGAATATCATCTAGTATATCAGGGAGCCACATGGCAGTGCCTTCCTTCACCTGTGGCTTGACAACACCTGTCCAATATTACACAAGAGATATAATTAGTAAATGAGTTGCTTAATAGTCTTTCTTTTACCTTTCTCAAAACACAAATCATTTCTATATTTTCAAATGGTCGAGCAAATTGCACTAACAACTATCAAGAAAGCATATTTGTGCATAGTAGACAATTGATTAGCCTCATATTTTCTTGTGAACAATGATAGAAGTGACTAAAATTTTTAAAATATAATTACTGGAAAGAGATACCAACATGTGGTTACGAAAAGCCCTCCTTTTTGTTGATACCAGATTACCATGCAATCTTTGGAAATAAATCTGCTATGATTCTTTGAAATCGCAGGGAGTCTGCTTTTCCACATCTAACAGTTCACTTATTTCGAGATTCGTGCTTAAAACTAATTGCTTTTGAGATTCGTACAGTTTAAAAAATTAATAGTTAGAATCGCAGCCGATTTATTTCCGCAATCTTTAGCGGTACAAAGAAAAGAGAGGATGGCAATATGGCATGTAGGTGGATTTGACATGTGAAAATAATTGAAGGGGCCACACAAATGAATCAGTTCTTGTGATTGGCCCAATCCGGCCCAATATAGTGACAACTTTGTTGCTAGACCGAATAAGACCCGATTTTTTTTATTTATATCCAATAAAATAAATAAAATTTAAAAAAATAACCAACCGGCTGTTGTTTTTCCAAAACTAACCAAATCGAAAAAAAAATTTCGGTTTCAACATCCATAACCGAAAATTATTTCTCTAGAAACTCAATTCTAAAACCATAAAAAAAATTTCCGATTTTGGGCTAAAACTGGATAATTTTTTCTGGTCTCCAATTTCGGAATTTTTTTTTTTACGGACTTAGTCCCAAAACCGGAAAAAAAAATTCCGGATCCAGGATTACTCTACATAAGGACCACCCCTTCTTTCTCTCCTCACTCAGCTCTCTCCTATCCCTACCGCAGCCCCACTTCAAGGTAATTTATTTATTTATTTATTTTATAATATAATAAATTATTTAATTTTAAATAGTTTAGAATATTGTCCAAATAATTTAAAATTTTAGAAAATTATCTAAAATAACTTAGAAATTATCAAAATGGTATAGAATAATTTTAAAAAAAAAATCAAAATAGTATATCATAATTTAGAAAATATCAAAATGATCTAGAATAATTTAGAAAATACCAAAATGGTCTAGAATAATTTAGAAAATACTAAAATAGTCTAGAATAATTTAGAAAATATCAAAATGATCTAGAATAATTTAGAAAATACAAAAATAGTCAAGAATAATTTAGAAAATTTTAAAATGGTCTAGTATAATTTACCTATTAATTTAGAAAATATCAAAATGGTCTAGAATAATTTGAAAAATACCCAAATGGTCTAAAATAATTCAAAAAATTCAAAAAAATTCTAGAAAATTGTGCGATTAATTTAGAAAATACCAAAATGATTTAGAATTTTTTAGGACCCTCTTTTTTTTAGCCCTTTTGGAACTCTGACTATCTGATCGCTCGGCTCTTCGATTCAAGTTTTTTTATTTTTTTTATTTTAAGCTAACAATGATCAGTACGTAATTAATTAGTTCATTTTAAATGGTTTAGAATATTTTTTGAATAATTTAGAATTTTTTAGAACATTCTAAAATTATTTAGAATAATTTATAAAATTCCAAAATAGTTGAGAATATTATCCTATTAATTTAAAAAAATTCAAAATAGTCTAGAATAATTTAGAAAATATCAAAATGATATATAATTATTTAGAAAATAGCAAAATAGTCTAGAATAATTTACAAAAATTGAAAATAATTTAGAATATTGTTCAATTTTTTTTAGTATGGCAGACGAAGTACTTAAGCATACATTTAGTGGTTTCTTATGGATAACTCACTTTAATCATAGGGTATCTGAGGCGTCTAAGGAGGTAAGCATTTACTTATTTTATTTTTCATAATTCGGTCAGTAATCAAATTTTATTGTGATTGATTTTTTTCCTACTTTAGAGTAATGATATTTTAACCGTGAGACACTATCGATACAAATGCGAGTATAACGAGAAGTATGCACTATTTTTAATTCGAATGGGCTTATATCAGATCGCAACATTGCCTGATATTGCCCTCGATACGGCCCTCATTCATAGACTTGTCGAGCAATAGCGTCCGGAGACGCACACCTTTCATCTTCCATTTGAAGAGATGACAGGTATTAACTAATTCAAATAAAAAAAATTAATTTCTTACTGACAAGTCAAATAAATTACAGTTACGCTGGAGGATGTGAGTTGCTTGTGGGGTTTTCCTATTTTGGGGGATTCGGTAATGGGAATTACAGACTCGGCGAGTATCGAAGGCCGACTGTATGAGTTGCTAGATGTCAAAGATCATGAAATCAAAGGTTTAATAAAAAAGAGAGGAAATGATGCCAATGAGAGAGCGTCAAACATGCTTGTGGCGAAAAAAGCGCTCTGTGAGCGCTTCAAAACATTGCCGCAGATGTGACTGACCAACAATTGAAGTGGTTATTATTATTTTTATTTAAAACTCTATTCGTATTTACTCACATTCTAATATTGGCGATTAGATATGTTCGTGGATTTATCCTTGACATATTAGGCAATACCATGTTTGCCGACAGTAGCGGAGACTAGTGCTTTGCAAATACCTGGGTCGAGCGGCCCGTACCTGATCCGCCCGTGCCTGGTACCCGGGGTACCTGTGCCCGAGCCCGGGTATGGGTCGGGTAAACGGGTACACTGGTACAGGTATAAAACGGGTAGGGTACGGTTATTTGGTTCAAAACCCGAATTACGCCCGACCCGACCCGTACCCGACCCGACCCGCCCGTTTAAATTCAATTTTTTTTTAAATTTCAAATTGCCGCCGGTTCAACCGGACCCGAACCGGTCTAATCAAACCCGACCGGCCGGACCCACCACCCGTCGGTTTTTTTTTTATTTATGTTTTTTTATTTATGTTTTTGTTATAATTATTTTGAATAGGTGAAATAAAAAGGTTACATATTTTTTTTTAATATGTCAAGTAATTTACATTTATTATTTTGAATAGGTTTAATAAATGTCATCTCATCGTGATTCCGTGCAAGAGAACATCGCGAGACTGTCGGCCGATATTTTTGGCCCGTCAATACCAAATTATCCACCTAATTATCCACAAAATTATCCACCAAATTATCAAAGAAGGGACCAAATGCTAGATTTGAATTATCAACAACCCCCACAAATAAATGCACCGCCACCGTATTATACTTCAAACTATCGAAATGTATACATTCCACAAGAAACACTTCAATCGACACCACAGTATACATATGGAGGCATTGGTTCTTCTTCTGTAGCATCGAGTCAATTCACTGACACTGCTCCTGTAGGAGATACACCTTCGACAGGTGAACCTGAAATTCAAGAAGAAGTTGTCCTTCCTTCGAAAAATGATCTGCCGCAACAACCAGCAGGAAAGAAGACTAAAAGACCTCCTCCTGAATACAATCAACCGTGGACGAAATTTTACAATATTACCAGAGAGAATAATGACATTATGAATTTTAAGAGACATGCCGACATGCACGAAAAAAGGGCGAGGTTCCAACTGAAAATCCTGAACCGAGACAAATCTAAACCCTTATAAACGCGGATGGTACCAGAACAAATTCAAAATTCGATGAATCAAAAATGCTTAGTGAATTGGCCCGGTACATTACCCATAAAGAACAACCAATAAGTATGGGTGGTTGCACGAGTTTTGCCCGGTTATGCATTCCGGGGTTAGGTCAACCAATGTACAAGAGGATCCATCATAGAAAGATGGTTGGTGAAATAAAAACTCAGTTTACCTCGACCAAAAATAACCTTAAAGCTCTATTTGCATACCAAAACAATAAGGTGTCAATTACATCCGATATATTGACTGACGGTAAACATGGCCTTGGGTACTATTGTATTACCGGCCATAGATCGATGATCATTGGGTATTACAAAAAAGAATATTAAGTTTTTGAGTTTTGGATTCCCCCCACACTGCAAATGTAATTTTTAAATCCATTATTGAGGTTTTAGAAGAGTATAACCTTAAGTGGAATTTGGGTAACAAAGTTTTTTCTATATCTTTCGATAATGCTAGCAACAACATTGCTTCCATTGAGATTTTTAAACGGTCACTAAACCTGATCATGAATGGTGAAATGTTTCACCAAAAGTGTGCTTGCCACGTTCTTAACCTCGTCGTGAAGGCGGGTCTAAAAACAGCAGCCGTAAAACTATTGATAATTAAATTTAAGAATGCCCTCAACCACATTGTTTCAAACCAAGAAAGAAAACAACAGTTTGCTGCATTATGCGTCACCTATAGATTGAGCAAATTGAAGGTACCTTGGGATATAAATACCCATTGGAACTCAACATATAGGTTGTTGAACCGATGCCTTCCCTACAAAGCTGTCATAGGGGAGTTTTTGAGAAGCTCCAACCCCGAGGCATTGCAATTCGAACTCATTGACGAAGAATGGGATAAACTGCAAAGGGTTAGCAAATTTCTAGGGATCTTTTTTAATGCAACCGTTCAACTATCATGCTCGTACTCACCGACGTCGTTTGAGTTGCTGAGACATCTCTATGACATCTCCAAGGTGTATTGCGAATTAGAACAAGCTGAAATCTATGATGCATCTCTCACGCCAATTGTAGATGCCATGAAACAAAAATTCCTAAAATATTGGGAAGATGTACCTCTCCTAGCCATTATCGCAAACTGCCTCCACCCGGCATACAAGAAGTTTTACACGATCAAAGTAGTTGAGAGGTACAAACAGAATTTACATTTAGACTCAACCGGGGTGGAGGCTTACGTGAATTTGAAGTTCGATGACATGTTTAACATATACCACTCAAGAATGAGTGACAACCGAAATCCAGCTTCGTCCCATGCCGCCCCTAGGTATGAATATAAATATACATGTGTTTTCAATCTTTATTATTTATAATATCTACATTATTTGTCCACTAATTTTTTTAATTGTTTAATAGTTTCACTTCTAGGAGCACTAGCAGTGGTGGATTATTAGCAGATTTTCAATCGGAGAGCCAACCGCACACATCCACAAACGAGTTATTGGGCTATATATCGATGATCAACGAAAGTGAACAAGGACTTGACGTGATGTCATGGTGGAGGAGGCATCAAAGTTCCTTGACGCTGGCGATGATGGCCCGCGACGTATTTGCCGTGCCCGTATCAACCGTCCCTTCTGAAAGTTGTTTCAGTTCGGCGAACAGGATCCTCTCCGATAAATGAAGTAAGTTGGGTGCACATATTTTTGAGAGACTTGTGTGCTTGAAGGATTGGATTGCTGCTGAAGAGCGTACGCAATATGTGCCTCAACAACCATCATCATCTGAAGCCGACACTGAAGAAAGCGGTACCGAGGCGCGACGTGAGGCTAATTCGGATTCTGACGGTACCGAAGAGAGCGAACAATGGTATATGAATCCAAACTACTAAATAGGTAGTGTCGGTATAAATTTCTAACCTCTTTTAATCTTTATGGTTATTTTTTAAATTATAAATTTCTAAACATTTCAATTAGTTTTTAAATTATCTATTTTAAAGAAGAATTACTAACAAAAAAAAAGTTAGAACTCCGCCTATGTTATTTTACATAGCCGGTCCCAAGTCCGGAATTAAGGAGGATGGTAACTTTTATTTTTTAATCTATTATTTTAAAATAATTCATAATTATTTTTAAAGTAATTGATTTAAGAAAAATTTTATTTTTATTTTATTCTTTTAAAGTTTCTGATTTAATTATATTTTTTATTTATATTTTATGTAACTTATTAAAAATAAATGAACGTTTATAAAATATATTATAGATATAAATAAATTATGTAACTATATAATGAGAATGAAAATTTGAAAATAAAATAAAATGACTGGTGTAAAGAAATAAATAAATACATTTGTATTTAGCCGAATAAATATACAAATTTTCGCATCAATATTTTTTATATATAAATTACAAATTTTATTTATTTATATACACTATTTGATATTGAACTATTTTGATTTTAAAAATTGAATTATGAACACATAATGATATTCGTACAACATCGTAAAAAAATAACGGAAAAAAAAATAGAAAAAAAACAGAGAAAAAAAAACAGAGAGAAAAACAGAGGAAAAAAAAATCGGACCAGACCGGGTACCCTACCCGGACCGCCCTACCCGTCAAGGGTACCACGGGCACGAGTATAAGACGGGTAGGGTACGGATTTTGAAAAAAAAACCCGTGATACACGGCCCGTGGTACCCGTATACCCGTGATACCCGTACCCGACCCATACCCGTACCCGACCCGGGTATACCCGACCCGCCCGTACCCTACCCGTTAGCAAACCCCTAGCGGAGACGAGATACCGCTGTTGTATCTCAACATGGTGGACAATTTGGACGAGCCGATGAATTACAATTGGGGCGGAGCTGTTCTCGCATATTTACAAAAAACATCTTTGCACACCACCTCGTAACGTCTAGGTTCGCTTCTAAGAACCTTGCACTCACAATTCTTATCGAGATGGAACTCATTTATTGCTATCCTTATAGCCATTTTCGACTCATAAACTACACCCTTAGCCAATGAATTATCGAATATTTTTTTTGAGCTGCCAAAAAATCGACATCTGCAGGTCGAAAACCAAATATGTCATTGAAACTATCAATCGGATGTGTCATATTTTCCTGACTAGTTATCGGGTACTGTGATTGTGACTGGCTGGGCGGTCCAATATCATCATCGAAACCCAATGACTCATCTGAGAGCTTCTCATCTCCACTCTCCAAACTGTCAGAATCAATTGCATCCACAAGTACATGCGAATAATCATGTACCTGTCTATGGACACGACTGGTACTGGGTCAGGGTCTAACTAGTAGATCCACAGAGTTCCGACCCACAGAGTTGCTACCGGTACTGGGTCGGTGTCTTATTGGTACATCCACAGAGTTCCGACCAGTATTGGGTCGGGATCTAACTGGTATTGGGTCAGGATCGACAGGGTTCCGACTGGTACTGGGTCAAGATCGAGGTTCAGGAATCTGATTGGGCACAAGTGTTTGACTATTCAGGTTCAATTGGGAATTAAAACTGGTATAGTTTGGTCCAATTCTACATATAACTCCAGAACCGGTAACCTTTGTGGAAAAGACGTCACAATTCCTAAAATTATTTCGAACGATTGTTGGTTTATTACCGGTACTAATGGATAGTCACGTTGGCCATCGGTAAACATATTAAACCTGGCTTGGATTTCCATATTTGCTTGACTAGCATTATACCCAACCATTTTATAAATCTCATTCTGAAGATAATCAAAGCTGTGGTTCACGGTTAGCGGTAATGAGTATTTAGCTCGGGTACTGTAAAAGACCCCGTCATCATTGTATTGGATTTTCCCTCCAATAAAATTTTTCGTACAAATGGTTGTCATTTTTAGTTTTGATTGGTCTCGCAGTTTAAAAAATAACAATATAAGTAATTAAAAATTATTCGGATCTCTAAAAATCATTTTATATCATTTTACAATTTTCTAAATTATTCTATACCATTTTGGACATTCCTAAATTATTCGACACCATTTTGAATTTTTTTAAATTAATAGGGCAATATTCTAAACTATTTTGGAATTTTATAAATTATTCTAAACCATTTTGAAATATTCTAAAAAATTCTAAATTATTTGGACAATATTCTAAAAAATAAAAAAACCTAAATCGAAGAAACGATTGATCAGACAGTCAGAGCTCCGTAGGGGATCCGAAAATAATTCTAAATTATTTTAGAATTTTCTAAATTATTATAGAATTTTCTAAATTATTATAGACCATTTTGAAAAAGTTTAAATTATTCTACACTATTTTAGAAAAATTTAATTAATAGGACAATATTCTAAACTATTTTGGAATTTTCTAAATTAATAAGACAATATCTAAACTATTTCCTAAATTATTCTAAACTATTTTTGAATTTTCTAAATTAATAAGACACTATTCTAAACCATTTTGAAAATTTATAAATCATTCTAGATTTATAAACTATTTTTAGTCTGAATAATATATGTAATTAACCTATTTTTGGTTTTGACTGGTACAATTTAACAAATAACAACATATAAATAATTTAAAATTAAATAAAATGATAAAACTTACTCAAAATTAATTTTTGCACTATTTTGTCTGTCAGACTGAGTGAAAGCGACACTGAGATCCGAGGATTTTATAAACGAAATCAATGCGAGTCCGGAAAAAAATATTCCGGTTCAAAACCGGAAATTTTTTTTTTCAGATTCTAGTTAAAAAACTGAAAAAAAAATTTCGGTTTGAGTATTTTTCGAATTTCGATAGCGTTTTCGTTAATTTTTAAAATTTTATTTATTTTTTGAATATAAATAAAAAAATCGGGAATAACACTGAGACCCAATCTAATGAGTGGTGCCCCTGACCCTGAGAAGACATGTAACAATGGGAGAGAGATAGAGAGACTCAGATCTCCCTTTGATTCGTAGCCCTTTTGGCTGCATCAAGTGCCAAATTTATATAGGTGTTATGATTGTCATTTCCTACTCAAATAAATTCAGATATGGAGGTCCATATTTTTTTTTGACAATTAACCTCCCAAGTCCCAACCACTCATCAAGCATAAGTATATTAACTTTAAAAAAAAAAAACTTTTCAACGTGAAATGATCATAGGATCTTTGATAAATCTATCCTTAGTCAATTATTTTAAAATTTGGATACTTAATATTTTCAATAATAATTAATTAATTTTTATCGATTTTGTACTTCATGTCGTTTGTATATTTTCATGTATAAATAAAGAAAATAAAATAGCAAACATGTCGATAGCCGACGTCAGATTGTCTCGAGTTTGAGTCACTTTTCAATTTTTCGGTCATTGAGTAGGTGGAGTTTGATTTCGTGCAGGGGCACAAATATACAGTATAAAAATGGGAGTCAATTGACCCTCAATTTTTTTTTCCAAATTTTTTTACTTACAACTTATTTTATATATAATTTATAGTAAAATGTTACAATTAGTGTAAAATGACTCCCATTCGCAGTAAGAATTTTCTAGACAATCATGCATTAATTGGAGTTTATAAATAAAAGAATAAAGATCTATCATGCATTAATTGGAGTTTAACAAATGCTGCGATTGTTTTTAAGCTCACACGCAAATGCATTAATTGGAGTTTTTTTAAGAGATAGATCTAAACATTTGTTATCATTAGAAGATTAATTGGAGTTTATAAATAAAAGAATAAAGATCTATTGCTCATTGAGACAATCATGCAATATCTAGACCCAATATGATTTTTTCAATGATTTTAATTTTTTTTTTAATAATTTAAGTTGGTTTATTCAAGATTTATCATTGATCAAAATTTAATAATTATAATCATGTTTGATTCAAGTAACCACATATCTTGCGGTGTCGTACTATAATTAGATCATGTAAATAATAATCATAACACAGAGCACGCTAATCAAATCACACTAATCAGATCGCACCTTATCGGTGAGCAAGTTGTCAGTAAAAAAAATATTTTATCCGGGGAAAAAAGGTGGTACAGTTCAAAATCAGATCACGGTATCACGCTAATCAGTTCTTATCTCTTCTTTTTTATTCGAAAGGAAAAAAATTTCCCTGAGCTTATCCAGATAACAGACCCAATTTTTTAATAAAAATTTCTAGCCTCAGTATTTCACGGAGATAAGGCAAAAAAATGACAAGGAATTTTTTTTTTCTAGACTCACTTTTTTTAATATCAGGAAAATGACAAGGCAAAAAAAAATAAAAAAAATACTGAGAACTTGTTCACCTATAAGGCGATAATTGATGAAGATACATGTTGACAGAAGTAACAGAACCGTCCCATGTTTGACAATAGTAAAATTTAAACATTTAACGAGTAAATTCAAACTGTTCAAACTGATCTATTTCATTAGTTGTACATTTATATGTAAAATTTATAACTTTTCAAATTTATTTAGTATTAGGTTAAGCGATCAAATATGTGAGTTTTTAAGTTAACTTTAATACATTAATTTTTCAATATTTTTACCCCTTGATTTGAACGGTTTGAATTTAAATGCATCACACATAATGTAAATTAGTTTGAACGGTTTGAATTAGTTGTTCGAAGTCAATTTAATAGATTTTAGAGTTAATATTATATATAATAAAATGACAATTGATATTATACTAGTCAAACTCTTACTTAATACACAGAATCAGAGGATGATTGGAGATACATGTGAATGAACGGACAACGGGTAAAGTAAAAAGACGAAAGAATTGCACGTGGGTTTGTATGGAGCTAATAGATTTCACGCGTGGGAGGCAGTGTCAGACCTCTGTCTTTATATATTTAAGTTATTTTTTCCTGAAATCATATAATATATCTCAATTTTATAAAATATATTTAAAAGCATATCCTGCTGTAGAAAACCTAAAATATTTGTTTTGTTATTTCTAACATAAAAATGTTCTTCCAATTCTTTGTAAATTCGGGGACCAACAAAAGAAATATTGATCAAATGTGTCTCGCTTATATCGTAACAGTCGAAATGAGATTCGGTGCTCTTTTAATTTCTGTGTTTTTCTTCTATTCTCTCTATCTCTCCTCTGTTTCTCTCTCCTATGTAATTCTCTTTCTTTCTCTCTTCTTTTTTTTGAAGAGAAATATAGAGAAAAAAGAAAAGCAGGAACTTGCTTTTCTAACCAGAAAAATAGTAAATACAGATTCGTAACAGTCACACTGTTGGAGTCTCTGTCAATTCTTGCTTTTGTTGAAGTGTTTTCGCAAATCTGTTTCCCATTGCAACAGGTAGGGGCGGATTCATGAGTTTCATTAGTTAATTGGATATTAGATAAAAAATAATGCTCTAATTTTTAATTTTCAATGCTATGATTTCTAATTTTCAATACGGTAACTTCTAATTCTAGTTAACAATTAAAATTCAAAATTTTTATCATAATTTAACTCTAAATTTAACATTAATTACAAATCAAAAGTTTCGAGGGGTCAAATAAAATTTCAGAAGGAGACAAAGTCGAACCAAACCTATAAATTTGTATAAAACTTCAAAATCTAGGAAAGGACAATTGACCCTCCCTAAACTAGGCTGGGTCAGCTTCTGATAATAGGCTTTAAATATGATGCAGTCTCCTTGTAATTTTTCTGATAATTTTGAGTATGTTCACTGTGAATTCATGAAGTATAGTTTTTAAGTTAATGCAATGGAGCATTCATCTTCCTATTATTGTGATTATTTAAGGGAAGTTTGCATATAATAGAAATGATTTGAAAGAAAATTTAATTTTAATTTTTTAGGAGAAGTTAGAGCTCAAGCCACCCATTCAGATTTTGAACCTACATACTGTTCAAATTAAATTTTATGATCGGTAAACACAAAGGAGACTGCATCATACGTACAGTCATAGAAATTTTATGATCGGTAATGTTCGATTTTTATCATGCTGCTCGATCTTAAATGTGAATATTGTAATAATGGTTTTTAGTTGAATGGAAATCTATAGATAATTATACCCCACTTCTTTAAAAAAAAAATGTGAATGTAATATATTGTAGTTATCATTTTCATTTTTCGCTGGAGTACATATATAGATCCAGCTTATCTCTATCATTTTTCTTTTAAGCCCACACGCAAAAGCAAATGATTAATTAAGAGATAGACCTAAACAGTTGTTATCATTAGAAGATCATGTGTATGAGACTATAATGAGATTTCATTTCCCTTAACCAATTGTATATAACAAAAATTATTTTTTTAATTTTAGACGACCTAGCAGTTTCAACAAATGACTAATCAATTTCGAAAAAGAAGGAACTCTATAAATATCTTTAAAGACTACAATTATCGCTGCTTCATGCAACTCTGACGAAGATCCGAAACCATATAAACTACCGTTTCCAACTGATTTGCCTAATCTTCCTTTTTATTGTTATCCAACACTGCTCTTCTTCTGTAGAGCTACTTTGGAATTTTTCTTTCTTCTGATTTGTCAGGCCTACATGGCACGGATCCCAATAACACATGAAAAGTAGAGAAAATGAGAGCGGACCGAAGGAAAGGAAAGAAAGAAGATCTTCTCTTATCCGACAATGGACCACATGACAAAGATCCGCAACCCTTTATCCTTTATCGGATCCCGATAAACACCCACACACCAATCCTGGCCCAACACATACACGCTCGGACAAAATCAAAAGACTTCCTCTCTTGCTTTGCTCTTTCTTCTCCTGTTCCTCCTTCCATTGTTTCTTCTCTCTTTATAATCAGTCTTAGAGGAAAAGAACTGGACATATACAGTACTTTTGACTAGAGAAGAATGTGTCTCGTTTCAAATTTGGTTATAACTGATTAGTCCTCTGGTACGATCCCTCGGGATCAGCACTGGTTGTCCTGTTTTAAGTTCTAAGCTGTGAAGTCCTCCTCTGTTCCTTCTCTCTCACACTCCCTATATCTCTGTCTCTGTTCTACTTCTTCCCCATCTCTCTCTCTCTCTCTTTTCTCTTTTGCTTTTCGTTTTCGTGCTTTAGCTCTTTCTCTGCTCCCGAAACCGTGTGGTTCAGACTTTGGGTCTTTACTTGAGATTCCAATGATGGTTAATTGAGATTGGGTTGATATCGAAAAAGGATTACTGATTGATCGATCGAAAGAAGTAAGCAATCATCAAATACTTGTGTTCATCAATTAAGTAAACCCAATAAATCCATAATATTCTTTTTAATGGCATCAAATTTTGAGTGTCATGTGTATATTTCATTAGAGAAGTTTAGAACAATATGGGCCTCGATCAAATTCGTTACCAGATCAAATTATCAAGAGAATATATAGCGTGTTTCTAGCGTGCATTTAAGTATTCGCATACTATTCCTTTTTTTTTAGCATTAAAGGACAATTTTGTCAATTTATTCATTAAAAATTGAATGATATAATCTGCATTAAATATGCAGATATTTATCCAACGACGATCTCTCACTCAGCGGAAATGATTTTTTGAAAAATATAGAGTACTAATGATCTGCTAAGGAATACATAGGATTTGAAAACAATAAGAAAAAAATAGTTTGTTTTTTTTTTCAATCAAATTGATAAGATATAAAATTCAGACGATTATTTTTTATAGATATTTAAAGTTGAAATATTTGATTATATTTTTATCTTAAATAATATATTGATATCTATATATATAGAATTCTAACTCTTATTTTATTCTAAAAACAAATTAATTGGTTTTTGTTGTTGTTATGATGGGATTTATCAGTTATGTTGAGCTTTATAATTTGTCTAAAAAAATAAATGGTCCCGAAATTTTTATTAATATCATTTCAAAAAAAAAAACACCACTGAAATTGAAGAACTCGACAAATATCAGGACATCCAATTCAATTTGCAGTCCCATTCTTGGGGTGCTGCAGATTGAATTGGAGGCCCATCAAAAATCTAAATATCAATATAATATATATTACAGTGCATTTTTGGATTTTTATGGGGCCTTCAATTCAATCTGCGCTCCTCCAAAAATGAGACCGCAGATTGAATAGGAGGCTCTATTATTTTTCGAATTTTTCATGATTTGTGAGTTTTTTTATAGTGATATTAATAAAAAATTCGGTAAATGGTTGAGTTGTAGGTTTCTTTCCGGCAATAAAAAAATTACATGCAGTCTAGTTTAATGATTATAATTCCTCAAAAAAATTCTATAACATCGCAATCGTAAGTTGGTAACTGATTATAAGAAAAAGAAGACGATGTGTGCTTAATCAAGATTCATGATTACTTTTAATTAAAAGAAGAATCACGTTTCAATTCCTTTTGAATTCAACAAAAGAAAACGAAATTGCGCATAAGTGGATTCCATGGCGGCCTAAAATCTTATATCTGAGATTTCGTGTCTAATATGCAAGCATGAGCCACCAGATGACATAGGAGTAGGTCCGGTGCCCATTGGACCTACTTTTAGGTTCAATGGGCTCTATCACCATACGATTAGTATTAAGTTCTGTGCACACAGAAATTGATTAAACTTGCACGGATTTTAATACGAAGTTCACGAATCTTGATACAATTGGATGGTCACAACACTCATTGAACCAAAGTAGGTCCCATGGGCATCGGACCTACTCCGACTGCCCACCAGATACCTCACTAACCAGAGTAATTACGGATAAGTGCCAAGATCTTATGTGGCGCGAAACCATGTACACTTTCGAGCAGCTAAGGTCCCTTAAGAAATTAAGTATTATCAATCATAGTAACAATATACGCGAATAATTCGTGTTTTGTTCATATTTTACTTTTCTGAACCGAGCTCTGAATAAAACTAAAACGTATAATACGTTTTATTATTCGTGAATAAAATGCGAGTTATGAATTATACGCGATAAAAACGAGTAAAATGCAAAAAAAAAAAAAAAAAAAAAAGAAGCATTTTTTTTGTGCTTCCTTGTTGTACCGAATCAATCTCCGAATTATACCCAAATAATACATCTTTGACCCCACCGAACTGAATCCGAACTATTCATTTGTCACTATGTTATCAATTTAATAAGCGAGTAGAAAATTTTGCAGTCCATATAATTTTTTTTAACTTTGTAATTATGGTCTTATGCATAAACAGGAAATTATCACAAATTTATAACTGAAATTAGGGGTGTAATTGAACGAACAACATTCGTTCTGTAAGGTTCATAGCCGCGTGATAATTTTTCTTTTTTGAAATAAAATTAAGTGTTCAAAATTTTATTTCTGTATGGTACATACTTTCTAACTATTTTTTAGTATAAAAATAAAAAATAAGTTCTCAATTTTTAAATATCCACATAAGACTTCTATTGTAACTTAAAACATATGATTTTCGACAGAATATTGTCTTTAATTAGTCACTAGATTAAAAATTAGTTTTCTGTCTACGTGTTATTTATAGATATTTTATTTATATTTGCATATTTATTTGCATCAATATTATTGATAAGGGTAAATAAATATATTCTTCTAAAAAGGGAGATATTTGAATTATCATAGTTTGTATTTATGCATCGTGGTTATATATTTTTCTGTCGAGAAATTTTCGGTTACCATTTCTTTCTAGAATGAGTGTGTTGAAGCGCATACGTTTGTATCCTTAACTGCAACATAAAATATTATGCAGTTTTATATACGTACTTCGAAATTTCAAACCAATTAACGAGGCCTTGTTTTGATATATATATTTTTTTTTTGCATAGCTAATAGCTATATATATATATATATATATCTTCTAAGTAACTAAATAATAATTATGAACAACTCCAGAAAATAAGTGTCGCTGATTTCTTTAATATATATGCTCATCTTCCACCATAAATATCACATTGAGTTTTTTTTTTTTTTTTTTTAAAGAATGTTGCTCTAATTTCTATCACACCCCGTAACCACGGGTCGCGACAGTCTCTCGCTGTAAGCATACAACTCCGTGTACGCTTACAAGGCAGTTCGCATTTCAATTAAACACTCAAGACAATAAATAATATAAAACAAGTTTCTAAATATATATATGCGAGTACGTCAGAGTTTAATACATCAAAAGTATCTCATCCGATACTAACTATAAGGCCTACCCTAAAACTATACAGCAAAATATCTAGGGTCATATAAAGGTAAACTACCAAAGGCCTACTTTTCTCGTGCCTCCCCGGAATCAGTCGCACCAGAACCTGTAAAACAACCCGAAGGGTGGGGGTGAGAATAAATTCTCAGTGCGAAATTTTTCACAGTTTAGATTGTTAAACTTGCAATCAAACTCCATATTCAAAAATGAAATTCATACAATAGCAATTCAAACAGATACATATTCATAAATAAAAGAATGCAAATGCTCGACAACAATCAAATCAAATGAATCACATTTAACAAAATTTCCAAGATGAAGTTCAAACAAACACATATTGGGCTTAACTTAATCTATTATTAAGGTTTGTAGCAATTACAGATGTTCATTCGAGCTGGACCCTTTATCTGACCCTCGTCTGTAGGGTTACTGACACCTACAGACGTTCCACCGAGCTGGACCCTTTATCTGACACCCATCTGTAATTACCTGGCTTAACCATTTTCTAAGGTCCGTTTAAAGTCATATATATAAATGAAAATTCACTTCGGAACTCAAGATATCGTAATATTCAATTGACCGTCCAAATGTATTAACACGTAGGAGAATGCCACCGAGCCACAAACGTTACACTTGTCACCCACGATTTCAATCCACATATCAATATGATCACTCACCTCTCGTCCCAACCGGTACTGGGAAAACTAAGGACCGTTCACCTAAAGCGCTAGAAGGATCCCGGGCTCAAAGTCAGCTATACAGCTCAACTTCGTAAATCCACTCACACATTCTTAATCAACAATTCATGGTGACTCTCAACCATAATCAGATCATAACAGATCGACACAACTGATAATCATACAAGCATGCAAATCATTCAAGTCAAGTCAATTCGAATTTAATTTGATTGGGCTATGCAAATGATTTACGCAATTCGATGATGCAACAATCAGACATACAATATGACAAACGATTAAAGAATTTAATTCCTGAAAATAAAATATCAAGCAAGTCCAAGAACCCCGCACCTGTTTGCAACGAGCGTACCGCATACTTATGGATAAGACGCCTCGAAATGTCCCGCGAATTCTTGCTCGACCGAGCCTACACCTATATTGCATGTATTTTTTTAACATTGGTTCACGATCGTGAGTCTTACTAGGTTCACATTGGTGGCTTAACAATCTCGAACCAATTCCTTATACTCGGTATCAAGTCTTTCTTTTCTTCTTTCTTACTCAAAATCTCTAAAACTTTGCATATTTACATCTAGGTCCTCTAGCCCATATATGGTTTCCATTTGGTAACAATTTATGTACCGGTTCTCTATTTTGGTTCTCGCAATAATCTGTTTTACCGATTACAAGTCTAATTAGTTTGATCAAATTAAATAATTCACGATTATTTCTATTTTCAGTTTTGGCACAAAAACCCTAAAAATCAAAATCAACCATCGATATGAAATCGGGAATAGAATTGACAAATAAACAATCAAAGAAGCTCAATGAACTAGTCTACAAGCAATTCAAACACAAATCTCAGGTTTAAAATGAAAACCCTAGCAATCGAGAAATTCGAGGTTTCGAGAGAGAAGATGAGAGAAAGAAATACCGAATGAGAGGGCTAGGAGAGATCTACAATCAATTTCTCGGCTCCACCTTCGATTTCTTGAGCTTTAGCGAGTTTTGGAGTGACTTGGAGCTCTCTCTCTCTTTTTCTTCTTTCTTTGGCAGAGCACACACAAGGCAGGGGAAAGGGGACGGTGGGGAAGAGAGAAAAAGGGAAAAAGAAAATTTGAAATTTGGTTAAAAGACACTGAGTGCGGACACACTAAATTTTAGTGCTGGTCGGCCACCCGCACTCATCAACTCGCAGAACTTCAGTAGCGCAGAAAACACAAAAAATTCACTAGTGCGGACGCACTCATATCCAGTGCGGGTCAGTCACCCGCACTCATCACTTGGCATAATTTAAACGGCTTAGGAAACACAGAAAAATAATCCAGTGCGAACGCACTCACGTACAGTGTGGACGCACTCAGTACTTAGTCAAATTTCATGAAAACGACACTGAACAAGAAAAAGTCCGAGGCTAATGTGTCCGCATTCAAATTTCAGTGCGGGTCAAGACACCGCACTCAGGACTTGTCAGATTTGGGAAAAATTCAGCCAATACAGAAATTGAGTCAGTGCGGACCATCCATCCGCACTCACCACCAGTGCTTACGCACTAGAAGAATTTCAGAAAACCATTTAAGGAAAAACATGATCCAGTGCGGATCGGTCATCCGCACTCACCACTAGTGCGGACGCACTAGACCTATAAAGGTTCAGAACTTCGTATTTTTGACGTCGTTTCGATTCTTAGCGAACTCGAGACGTATTTTAAAGTCAACATTGGATTTACTTATCTAGGAAAATATTATTTTGAATTTAAATTTCTATTTCGTCAGCACGATTTTCGATTCTTGCTTTTAAAATATTTAAAATTTAATTGTAAAATTTTTGTAACGTAACAATTTCATTAAACAAAATTAGTGTTACATTACATTTTTTTTTTTTTATTTCCATTTTTTTAACGTGTGTGCATTCTCCTGTGTATCAATTAAATGTGTAAATTTTTAATTGAAATGGTAACGTTCCTGGTTATCTGATATTATTTGAAATCGTCTTAAAAACATTTTTGTAAATTATATCTTATTTTGTAATCAGGTTGTATAGAAATTTTGTATTTTTATCAAGAAATTAAATCGGTTTTATCATGACACGTACAATTACATATAGTTGTATAATAAGGAGATATAATGTTTTGTTTTGTTTTCGTTCACATCACAAATACTGTTACCTTATTAAACCCACATTTATGCATAAAACGACATTTAAAAATCGTCACCAAGTGATTAAAAAATAATTACTTTTTTTTTCAAAAAATATGATTGTTTTAATTTTTAAATATAGCTTTGTTTATTTTATGTTAGATTAAAGAATAATGGTGGAAAAAAATGAAGTACATTTAGTGACGTAGCCAGAATTTGAATCATGGAGTGGATAAAAAGTTTCGTGTCAGTGGAGAAAATTAACTTATATACTTGAAATATTTTAGTCAATCTCACAAAATTATAAATCAGATTTAAACAGAAATCAAGAAAAATATTAACACTCAACATTTTTAGTCAATTATCAGTCACAATTTGTAATTTAATTCATTCGATTGGATTGCAGTATTGAATTGTCAAAGGAGGTAGTAGGCAATCTAATTTTTAGGAGTTGACATGCCAACATATTTATACTACCAACCCGATTTTAAAATTTTAGGAGTAGAAAAATGTCTACCCCTGTTACATGGTGGCTCTGCCGCTGAGTACATATGATGTTTTATTTGAAATACTACGATAGAACAAAATGTTTTTTGACTTGTTCATAATGATCTAGGTTGGGAGCATTGATTGTGAATGGAGTCTGCTTGTTTATGCACAATATGTGGTGAGTGAGAATTGAATTCAAATTTTTCACAATTATAAAATAATCTATAATCAGGTTACAAGTAGACATGTAATATTTTATAAAAAAAATTGAACTATATAAAACGTTCTAATAAAAACAAATCTTTTAATTTCAATATACATAAATAAAATTTCAAAATTACATAGGTGGCTGAGCACCTCTATGAATGAATGTTGCATAGAAGAACCGAAAACATAGATAAAGCCAAGCGTATAAGCATGCTTCACAAGATATATATAGAATGGAGTTGGAAAATATAAAATCCACTCAGACTGCCTGTTTTGACTCCATTAATTTCACACCCACTTTATTATAATTTCAAAGGTGACCATGATAGATAGGGATGAATCGTTGATAATGTTCAGGCTAAGATCACTTTTTTGAGATATGTTTGCAACAAATATAGGCATACAAATTAAAGTGGCTGGTGACCAGTCTATCCAAGTATCTAACACAATTTTCTTTTAGATACCAAGTATGTGCTAACCAATCCATGCACCATTCTTTGCTAGATTCCTTTGCTAACTATCTACGGTAGAAAAAAAATGCATTATATAGCTAGGAGTCTAAAATATGTAGTTCAACTTGGTAATTAATTAAGGACCTTCAATTTATATTGTTTTTCTCCAATTCTTAAAACGAAATCTTTTGGTTTACTAAAGAAATTATAAAAAAAATTCAGTTCTTGCTTCTTTGCTTAAAGTTAATTATAATCAAAATTACTTGAGACCTTTTACAAAGGAAAGCATGCATGCATGACTATTTCCTTTTGTGATAGTATCTAAACTATTTTTTGAGCCAATGAAAGCATGATGATTTTATCTCTCATCTCTATTTTAGTTATATAGACAGTACGGTCAGTCGGTCACTATCTTTAGCAACCATTGTTTGAGGTCTCAGCATATATATAGCTTAAGCTTATTTAAATCCATAATAGCATGATAGTGTCTTAATTCTTTATAGACCAAGTTGAACTCTTAACAAATAGTACTTTACCATTGTTCATACATAGTACAAGCCCCTATGAACCTAGCTAGTGTTTTATTCCAAATATAACAAGGACAGCATGCTTCCATAGCCAGAGAGAAAGCAAATGCTAGTTACCATTTTATTACCCATAAAAGTTGCTCTACTTCCAAAAGCCTGTATAGCTAGGCAAGAAGGCATATGATGAGTGCATCATCTCGGGACAATTTTCTGACACATCTCTTCATGCCATGTTGCCTTTTTGCCCCCATGTGTCTTCTCTTAATTAATCTAACTCAACATCACAGCTAGGCATGGCGACAAGACAACCATACTTCACCTCTCCGATTTTAGCTCTAAACAAATGCTTCCATATTTGATATTTCTAATTCTGTACCGATACATTGTCGGTTATTTTATAATAGTAGCATTTGGATCAGTATGCATCATGAAGGATGGTGCTGGAATGTAATGTTTTTCATATTTCAATGTGTTATTTCTTGTAATCAACAAAAAATAAAAATTATATGTACAGCTAATTAGAGGGGGGTTTTTTTCCCAAAAATATTCACTGCAAGTACCTCCAAATTTCCATGTAAAATAACATATCTAACATGTATAGACTTGTGATTTTAGCAACGCATCTTTCTCGTAAAAATGACTTAATTAAATATATATTGTTAGGTTTTTGATTGTGATGTCAACGGAAGATGATTTGGTTTAAAACAAGCACCTAATTATGAGCACATGCATGACACCTTTTTCTTTAGAAGAGAAGGTGGCAGTGCAATTGTAGGTTGTAACCCCGACCAGAGAAACACAGAGTCCACTTCGAATATCAGGTTTTGCCTGACATGGACAAAACAATCTCAATTCCAAGAGCAGCAGAAGCAGAAATCAACGGAGAAAATTAACAATCTTGCTGCATCAAAATCGAAAATTCCTTTGGATTACAAATTTAAATTACAAAACAATTATCAATTATGTCTGTCTGGACTCTGGAGCGAATTTTTTTCATAAACCATAATTAATAAATCAAAAATTAGGAAATCAATATAATTTTTTTTTTTTTAAAAATCATAAGGACCGAACGGTCCGTTCGGTCTCCAAAATTTCTTTTTTTTTTCAGATCGGACGGACCATTTGGTCTCAAGTGTTCTTTTTTTTTAAATTTCCATCTGCGGCCACAGAAGATCCTTTCTTACATTTTTTTTTGCTCAGTCTCCCTGTTTATTTAATTTTTTTAACCCGACTCCTCTTCTCCATTTTCTGCGTCACACTTTCCTATTTGTTTTCTTCCTTCATTCTTCCTCTTACTTTCTTTCTCATTAAATTTTTTTTTTGACTGAAGAAATAATTTCAACATAAAGATAAAGTAAACTTTTTAATTTTTCTAAAGAAATAATTATTAGTAGTTTGACTGAACAAGTGTTATTATTGGCCCGACAATTTTAATTGGAGATCGAATTAGGGATTCGGTCTCCATGTTTTTTTTTAATATAAATATCCATCTTCCTCCTTCCTCCTTCCTCCAACAGACGATTGATTTCTCCTTCTTAAAAATAAAAGAATTAATACATACCTAATGAAACTTGTAGATCTGAAGCTCTTCCTATTCTTTTTTTAAAATTATACAAACCTATGTAATTAGAATAGAAATTGCATAAGCTTTGAGAGTTCAAAAAAAAAATTGAATGAGGAAGAAAGTAAGAGGAAGAATGAAGGAAGAAAAAAATGAAGAAATGCGACGCAGAAAAAGGAGAAGAGGAGTCGGGTTAAAAAAAATTAAATTAACAAAAAAAAATTATAAAAAAAATGCAGGAAGATATCTTCTGTGGCCGTAGATGGAAATTTTAAAAAAAAATTATAAAAACAAAAAAAATATTAAAAAATTATTAAAAAAAAATCTTGAGACCGAATTGTCCGTTTGATTTAGAAAAAAGAAAATTTTAATTTTTAGAGACCGAACGGTCCTTATAATTTTTCTAAAAAAAAAAACAATCATATTGGTTTTCTAATTTTTAATTTATTAATTATCGTTTATGAAAAAAATTCCTCTGGAGCACCTTGGTGCTGACGTCATGGCGTGTAAATTACGACCATGTCCAGTTTCCAACTGTCTTTTGTCAGTTGTTTAACTGTGTGATCGTGTATAGTTCAATAGAAAGGCACGAATCACGAGATGACGGTGCTATGTATATAGTGGTTTGAAAAAAACGGGTCGGTTCAAAATCAGACCGGACCACCCGTGGACGATTCATATCGATTCGGACCGTGGTCAAAATTCAGACTGAGAATAAAAACGGTCTTAGTATGATTTTTGATAGATTTTTCCATTCAACCCGGACTAATTCAGACGGTTCTAAATCCGTGAATCGGACCAGACTATAACCAGACTGTACCTAAACTGTGATATACCAGACTGAATCCATAATAACCCGTGTCTAAATGGTGATACTCCGGATTGAACTATGCCTAAACCATAATAACGAATAACGAGATGACGGTGCTATGTACATTGTACATAGTACTTATCTGTTTTCATTAAGAATATAATTAAAATTTTGAACTTTGTGATTTGTTTATTAGAGATGTTCATTGAATTTGGTTTATTTGATTTTCAATTGAACAGATAAGTTTTGAATTTGGATTATATAGTTCGAATTTTCAGTTTAAATTGATTCAGATCGGTTGAATTTTTCATTTGTTTTAATATGTTTGTATTTATTTTGGTTTAATCACTCTTATTCTAGTTCAATTAAAAAATTAATATTACTTGATATTTATTGAATTACTTGAATTTTTTTATGTTTGAATTATATCACTCTCTTAATTTAATTCCACGGATATATATCTTGATATTTATATTTATAATTATTAAATGTATTTATTTACATATTGAGTTTTGAGTTTTTTAAACTTAATCTTTTTATTTTGGTTCAACCAAACAACTCAAAATTTACTTGATCTTTTTAATGTACTTAGGTTATTATTTGATGGTGAATCAACGCCAATAAATTTCATTTCTTTGAAAATTAAATCACTTGGAAAATTATAAAACATGCTTTAAATCTTGTATTATTTTTTTGTAGATATGATATGTGCACCATAGATAGTGTCGGTAAAGTTGGATTTCAAATTTAGAATTTATTTTCTTTTAAGATTGTTGTTTTGAAGTTTTTGAAATTGGCTAAGTACTGAGTGCGGGTGGATGATCTGCACTGGAGTTGACTGCGTCCGCACTAGGCTCGGACTTTTTTATGTGAAGTGCTGAGATGCTGAAAATTCGCCCAAGTGCTGAGTGCGTTCGCACTGGTGGTGAGTACATCCGTACTGGATCCCAAATTTTCTTTCTTATTTTCACAAGTTGTAGATCTTCTCGCTAGCTTTCTGAAAAGTGGTCATATGTTCAAAACGGAGTTACGAGTCAAAAGTTGTGGCCGTTTTAAGTTCAGACTCTATTTTTGCGTTTCTGCTACAGTGCATCCGCACTGGGAGTATTTTTCTTCATTTTTCATCATTTTCTGCACTGTAAAGTCAAACAAACGCAGTAACTTGATGCTAGATGTATTATATTCACTTTATATTCAAAATACAAGATATTTGACGTTATTTTATGATGAAAACTAGATCGAATATTTATATAATTTATGCTTATCAATTGTGCAAAATCGTCAAAATATATAGGTATGAAGTGATTTCTTGTAGTATATGGGTTGGGATCTAGTGAGAATAAATAGTTTGATATTATGAAACAAAATTTACCATTCAGCAAATGATTTGAAATTTTGATTATCTTTAATAAAATATCTAATGACATGAAATTTGCATGAAATTTGATACACAATATAACTATAAGTTCAACAACATGTTCATAATTTTTTTCCTAATTTTGCAAAACTTTTAACTCGATATGAAAAATATATCGAAACAAAATTACTTTTGAACAATCCAATATGATATTAGAATTTTTTTTCAGGTAAATTTCACTTTTTCCCCCCTATTGCTGGTCTAGTTCTTTTGGGGCACCTTTCCAGCATTGTGGCCATTTACCAAGCATTTGGTACTTGTTCCCAACGACTTGTACTACAAAAATATATGTGCTTTAACTAGAAAAACGAGAACACAAAAGGATATATATTCCAGCTTGGCCAAGTGAATAATCAAATTGCTCTAATAAAGGATGAAGTACCAATAAAACAGGGAATCAAATCTCCTGCCCTCATGTGATCAGAAAATTCCTGCACACATAATCAATCCGTCCATCTACTTTATATTTGCTCTGATCTGAACGGTTATAATTAAAGAATAAAAAATATTTGAATATTAAGAAAATACAATTAACATTTAAATATAACCATTCAGATAGAAGCAAACATGAAATTGATAAATAGATTGAACTAGTGGACAAGAAATTAATTAATTCAGAGTGTGGACTATACATGGATAGATAAAAATTTCTTCAAAACTAGAAAACAATCCGATTATACATAGATCAATATTTGATTTTTAAAATATAGAGGTCAATACCTGGTTCAATGTGGCCCTGCCAGTGCATGTAGTAACTTGTTACACAGTTTGTCATTCTATATCGTCATAGAGGATCCTAGTTATTCAAACTACGAGTTCAGATCGTCTGCATTAACTCAAAAGAGCATCTCAACAGTCTGATTTTAAATGGAGCTAATCCGCCTCCCTGTCTATAACGCAGAAGCCCTTAAATATTAGTACATCTGCACGAATATTATAACAGATCAAACAGTCCAGATGCATTAACTCAAAATATATTATATTTTGAGTTAACGCAGAGGATACGAATTACTGTTTTAGAGAAGGAATTGAGATCCAACATACCATCGCATGCTCAATCCCATCACATATCAACTCAAACCCAACAAAAGCGCACCTGCCATTGAGTTGGATCTTATAGATTTGCACCGCTTTATTTGAGTAAATTTACTGTTTTACCTCGCTTTGCCATGGTCTTCTGACTTTTCGTACACCCGTCTTCATGATTCCACCGGTTTTATTTTGACCCCAGCACAGAGTTTGGGCTACACGAAAAACAACAATTTACATAATCATGTGTATTATTCATGCTTTTCCAAATGTAGCATTCCAAAGTTTTCTATCTCGTACTTGAGTATTACCCAAAAGGTTTTTAAACCGATATATATGTTATGAGAAGGGATTTACTTACACTGTTTTTATACTATTTTTACGGTGATATCGGACTACGCTTTATATTATCAAAATTTAAATAGTTATTTAACCGTTCAACATGATGAATATATTAAAATGTACTCACAAATCAAATTTTATATATATTTTATTATTATTTTTACTATTAATTAAGATGAGTACAAAAATTTAATAGTCTGAAAACAACAATTTTATAAAATACTTAATAAATAGGATAAAAATTAAAAAATATATAAAATTTGATCTGAAAGCCCATTTTAATATATCATTCATGTTGAACGATTTGAATTGACTGTTTGAACTTTGAAAACTTTGAAAATGTAAGGTGTAATCGAATGTCACCAAAAACAGTGTAAGTGGATCCCTCCTCATATGCTATACATATTTTATGGTGAAATTTCCTTGTGTTTTGTAATTACGAATGGGCCCATGTGTGTAGGAAAATTCTATATCCAGAAATAGCAAGATCAAGTTATTTTTGCTAGAGTAAGATATTAACCGTTTGAAGGGTTTGGATGTTATGGTGAAACCACTGATCTATTAAAAAGGTTGTTAATTAGTTGTTGCTAACTGATAATGATAGAAAAGGATGCAAAGTTGAATGAGAAATGCTCAACTTTTAGCCATTAATTATAAAACTTCAAAAAATAATTGAACACCAAGTAAGATTCACTTTTATTTTCACCTCCTTGATTTCTCAATAGCGACTTCATGCCATGCCCACCTACAAAATGGTCCTTGCAATAATTCCTTCAGGGGGCTTATCAGTTGCTGGTCTAATTTGTAGAAACACCAGGTATAGAGGAAAAGCATCCATGATGTGCACTATACCATCCCTTGATGAAAAAGACTGCTTGGCTTCCTTAAAATTACTTTATGATCTTCTGCGCACATCACATTGTGGCCTTTCGTGTCGATTTCTTTTGTTTATGTGACTTTCAAATTAACTAAAAGTTCATTTAGTAGTTGGTGAGGAAGATTTGGAGAAAGTGCTTGCTGACTATTCTTACCAATAAAATTTTACATGTACAAAGTAACGCTTCTATTTGTTTTATGCAAATGATTAAATAGCGTTTATTGCGTCGTCATAGCGGAACGGCTAAAAATACGACCTATTGCTATATTGCATCGCTATAGCGCAGTATGCCGCTATAGCGTGCTACAACGCCATAGCTTTTATGGTCTGAAAAGCGAAAAATCTATAGCTTATAACACTATTTAGAACCCTTATTTTATATGTGATTTCTTTTGTTTGTGTAACTTTAAGAAGTAAAGTTTACTTAGCAAGTGACGGTTGGTGAGCATTTGTCCAAATCAATGTTAGTTTTATCAATGAAATTACTAACTAAATTTACAGGGCAGAAAACAAAACTTTAGCTCTGCAAATCAATTGTTATTTCCTTCAACTCTTCATTTATTAAACAATTACTTGTCATGCTTATTTATTATCTTTGCAAGAATAGAAGTAAATAAACCCTATAATCACCTAGCTTAATAATGTCATTAATTATTTGTAGCAATTAAGTTTATTGTAAAAATACATATTTCGTTTCACAAAAAAAACTATTACATATTGTGAAGTTTGCAATAAAAAAGAATGTAGTATAAAAGTTTATTAAATTGAAGTTATGTGATATTTAATATGAAAATGATAAGGATTTTACTTGCTAAAAATAATATTCTTTCCAAGAATAGTGTGAGTCACAATGCTTGCTTTAAACGACGAATCTAAATTGTTAAAACTCATCTACTTTACAAGTGATGTGTCTACATGTAAAAAGTTTAAACTTATTAATTTAGTATACAGTAAAGCAATCAAAATTAGAAGTTTTTAAAAAAATTAAGGCATTCATTTTTTTTTGAATGTTTTTTATCGCTATATAATAAAAAATTTAAAATTTTCGCAGGTAGACGCATCACTCGTAAGATAGATGGGTTTCAATTATCTGAATTCGTTATTTGAAGCCAGCACAATAAACTTTAGAGTTGAATTCACAAATAAACTTGGTGAACTTAAGAGCACACTAGTTCTACTTGTGAATTATATATACAGGCGATATTATCACATTTAGAGTTTTAATTGTATTATGTTTATTTGGTTTTCAGTAGAACTGATATATAAATTTTTGTTTAAATAGTTCGGATTTTCTGTTTAAATAGTTTGGTTCAGTTGATTTTTTTTAATTACTTCGTCTTTTTTATGTTTACTTCAATTTAAACTCTCTATTTCGATTCAATCAAACCAACATAAATTTACTTAATATTTACTTGAATTTCTTAAATTTTTTAAATTTGGTTATATTTAATCTCTCTTATTTCAGTTCGACTGATATATCTTGATATTTATTTCTATGATTATTAAATATATTTGCAGGGATGAAACAAGGAAACTGGGATAGGAGGAGTTGGATAAATAAGCGCCATATAATTTTATTTTATGAGAGAGACTAATAGTAATATTGTTTTATAAAAATTGAAATTTTAAAGGTCAAAAGTGCAAAATAGTTACGCCCATGTATTTGTGTATGTATTGAAATTTGATATTTTGAATTTTATTTTTCTTATTTCGGTTCAACCAAACAAATTAAAATTTGCTTCTTGTTTTTTTATTAGTTTATATTCAGTTGACAAGTTTAGTTCGATTAGTCTGGTCAGATTTTTTTAAGCCGAATAAAACTTTGATTTGACTATTTTGATTCAATTTTAAAAAATATTCATACTGGCATAAGTAAATATGACAAATAATAAGTTTCGTTATGCGATATGTATGTTGAACACAACCTAAACCCAATTGTTTCTAAAAGGAAAAATTCTTGTGATGTCTGCAAAAGAAAGTACTAATTAATAATTACTTAAAATTTGTAAAGATAAAACTGCATGATGATCTTTCTAATAGAGGCATATGTTCATAATAAAAATTTGTCAAGACATAATGGATATGGATAATTATTTTTTGATAGAGTCATGTCATGTTCATAAATGATATGGATTATATTTGCATCTGATATTCTGATACAACACTGCCAATCATGCCAAAATAGAACTGAATTGAAGATGAAGTACCTCAACAAAACACACGAGACCACACAGGATTGGAGAAAGAAGAACTGAGGAGAATTTGAAAGAGTTGTCGTCCATCCAAATTAAAGGGTTGGATTTGGAGAAAAAAAAAAAGGAACGAAAGAAGATTGGAATCCCCCGTGCGCCTTGCCTGCCTAGTTACATCTTCTTCTCTCTTTTTTCTAGCATGGTCCCCTACCAATTAATTACAATTTCCACAAAAGCACTGCATCTTGGGCCCCACATTAGCAAACATACTCATCCATCCTAATCTCCTCATTCCCTTCTTGCCCAAAAGAAATTCTTTCAAGAATTTATTATTTAAATCGCTAAAATAGAATTTAAAACCCTCACTCCTCACCATTTTCCAAGCGGTGTTTCCTTTTATGTACGTACATACATTCTCCCGATAAATTCGTTTATTTAATAATTAATTAACTTTTCAATTAACTAAGCGCGTATGTACTGAAATAGCAAGTGACAACCTTTTAAATAAATAATTGTGTACTATGTGTACACAGGTGTCACGAGCCTCGCCTTCCCCTGTATTTTAAATTGTTTTCCATATTCCCTTCAAGGAAAACCAGCCGCTTTTTCTCGCGTCGCCTTTCAATTATTCCGCTAATTGTGGAGACTATTTAATTAACATAATTGTTCTTCCCGTTGGTTCATCAAATTCAAATCTTCTCAAATCTTTCTCAACAAAGTATGTATTTAATACCCTAAAATACTTGTACTGATTTGGTATGCTGAGACGGTTTGCTGCACGATCAGTGAAGTTGGTTTTGAAAAGGAGGATATAAATTTTTGAAGAGCAGGCGTACAGCTCCACTGGACCAAATTGAAATGGGATCATGGGATGGCATATGCACCTATTAAATGAAAGGGTTTTACTTTTCCGGACACTTAAAAACCAAGTAATACTAATACCAGCGCATTAAATTATAGGAGACAGACAGGAGGACACTACGGTAACCATACCGGAGGTAATTACAGCCAGAAAACATAGGAAGAGCCAGGATCCGAGATCGCACGCACGGGCAGAACACGGGCCCACAAAGAGTTTTAAATTTTAACGAATCACCGTAGTTTAAATCTCGATGCAAATCTGACGGTCAATTTGAACTGAGGTCCCGCTTCCTAAGTGAGAAGGGGACTGCCACGTCACCTCTCTCGTCCCTCAAAAGGACCAGCACTGCACGCGAGATCCCTTGCTTTCTTCCCCCCTCTTACACTTCCTCTCTCTCTCTCCTTCCTTTCATTCCACCCCTTTGTTCTAAGTTTTCATTTCCCTCTCAGCATTTTCTGCATAATTTAGAGTTACAAGGAGAAAGGTGATCGGTGTAAAATGGAGAGAAGAAGCAAACCACCTCGGTACGAACAACCGTCTTTCTCGTCCACTCTCCTGGATGCCATATACCGGTCCATTGATGAGTCGGATGGTACTGGTACAGAACCAGAGAAACATGCCTCGAAACAGTCAGACCGGTACAGTTACAAGTTGGATTCTTGGAAGAGTACCAGTACGACAAATCACCAACGTTCATCAGCTAGAACTAAGTCTGCGGCGACGGGTAAACACAGGTCTGGCGGTTGGGCCCACTCGACATCTAGCTCGTCAGATTGTTCAAGCTACGGAGGTTTTTCCTCGTCAGAGGCCGAGTCAGTTCGGCTCAAACCAATACGAACTGCTCCCCGGCCCGATCCAGTTCAATATCATTTCCCGGCTCAATCCCCTGCTACCACCACAACTGAGAACAAGAAAAAATCTAGTTCGATAAGGAGTAGAATAAAGGAGTTCAGAAAAACGAAGGAACAGCTGCCTGCTTCGCCTGGAGCCCGGCTAACGAGCTTTATAAATGCGATTTTCCCTAAGAAGGCCGCAGCGCCGGCGAAAGGGGGTGCCCAAGCGCCGGAGGTGGGGTCCACTTGCTCCAGCGCCTCGTCTTACACCAGATCGTGCCTCAGTAAGACTCCTTCAACGGTGAAGAGATCGGTTAGGTTCTGTCCGGTGAGCGTTGTCGTAGGGGAGGAGGAGGATAGCGGCCATCGTCGGAGAGAGGCGGAGGAGAAGAGAGTAGAGGAGATTTTGCGAGGGTTGGCGAGGGATGAAGAGGAAGAAGAAGACACTAGCGATTCGAGCTCAGATCTGTTTGAGCTGGAGGATCTGACGGTCGGGATTGAGCGGAGGTTTAGGGATGAGCTTCCGGTGTACGGTACGACAAGTCTAGGGATTAATAAAGGGGTTCCTCACGGTTTGTGTCGTCCTGTAATCTAGACATTATTCGATCTTAACCTTCTTTTTCTGGATATTAAATAGACTAATTGTTTTATGAGGAACTTTTTACTTATGAGTCCAGACTTTTTTTTTTTCTTTTAACGTAGTTAAAGATTAGGCCTGAAAAGTAACTAAGTACCTTTGGAGATGTATATTGTTAAATATTTGGAAAATTAGGGGCAGAGCAAAAATTGTGAAAAGAATGGTTGCTGAATAATGATGAGTGGGAGTACTAATCTGGGTATAATTTAGAAGATCGTAGGGCTTTGATTTCAAGAAAATATTGGCATTTTCTTTTCTTTTTTGTAATATGGTTAAAACAATTTAACCAATTAGTTCGTTTTTGTTGAGCTACTTGTGTGTTTACTTGTTCGTTTCTCTTTCAAATTTAGTTTGTTAAATCCTGAATTAAAAGAAATATTTGAGAAATTGATTGCAAAAGGCCTTGTTCAGACGGGATGAAGCTCACAAACGATTCTTGTTGATTTGATAATTAATAGGAAATAAAGTTAACAGAAACCTTTTTACATCATGTCCTGTTTTAGAACTTATACTTCGTTATTTTCTAAGTGCATTATGATAGTGAAATAAAACCAACTAAATGTGACAACGAAAAATGTGGTAACTTGTGGATTTGCATTTCTTTTAACTCTTCACCTCCTCTGAATCAAAACAGTGCTTGAAGAGAATTAGATAGGAAAATAACTGGACATTAATAAAAAAAAAAAGCTATGGCTTATGGCTTATAACTTACATTTGATCTAGTAGCAAAATTATATGTTTCTTATGTGAGATGAGAGAAATCTTTTGTTCAAAATATTGAAATAAAACCCATAGGCACACAACACCCACAACAAACACCTTATTCTTTTTAGAACCTATAGTTCTCCGTAGGAGAACATATACCTTAGCCAGTTAAACTGTACAGCGCTAGAATGTAAGGGTGTGTTCTTTTGATTTGAATATATACCTTAGCCAGTTAAACATTGAAATAAAATCCTTAAGCACACAACACCCACAACCCACATCTTATTTCTATTTGAACCTATGGTTCTTTTGTAGGAGAACATATGTCTTCGCCAGTTGAACTGCGTAGCGCTAGAATGTAGGAGTGTGTTATGTTGATTTGGACCGTTGGATCTCAAAAGAATGTTCGTAATTTGCATTTTAAAAAAAAAAAAAAAACTCCTTTGAATGTGTGGCTGGTTAATTTGGCACATTTATTTCAATCTGAAATTTGAACAGCAAGATTTTGTATTTCTGGTCAAAATAACAACAAATTAAGACGGCGTTGATTATAGTATACCCAGTTTTATTTAAAGTTTATATTTTTTATGGGAGAAAAAAATGTTAGTTTTATATCATGACATAAAAATAATGCACGTTATACAATATGTTTTTGATATATTTGTAGTTCATTGGACAATAATAATTAAAAAAAAATAATACGTATAATTATTTGTAAGTAGCAGAAATCTCGTCATTAGAAATATCTTTATTGGAGGAAAGTTCAAAGCCGAGACTTCATTTTCAAGGTAAAAAGTGCATCTAATTATTTTTAAGATAAAAAAGTGGCCTATCTTAACTTTTAAATATTCATAAAAGATCTTTCATTCAGATTTCAAACATGCAATTGAACAAATTGCATTACTTTTAACCACTATCAAAGGTCAATTCTCCATCACTACAAATTGTTTTTTTTTTTTCACCTTTAAGACTATGAAATTGGAAGTTTCAAGGAGGCCATGAACAAAATTTAACTGTTTTATTTGAAGTGATGCAAATCACATTTAACTGTTTTATTTGAATATTTGAGTTTTTGATATTAAGTTATTGAAATTTTCAAAGCAATATATAGTAGACATACTTAAATCTTTTTGCGTTATCATTATTTAATTTGATTGTTTCTCAGAATTAATTTCTAGTTCATGTTAAGAAATTCGCCAGATTAATAAACAAAAAAAAAATTATGCAGAAAGTACACAAAGTAACAAATAAAAAGAAGAACATTTTAAGATTTGCAAGATTCTAAACGCATTTGAACCCTCCTATTTAATTATTTCTTTATTACTTGTAAGATTTAAACTGAAAAATTTAGCTTAGTCTAGAACTTTGCGACAAAGATAAAGAAACTTTGTCAGAAAAAAGACGTACACAAAATTGAACAATTAATTAATAAAAAATAAAAACGATTATTTATATAAGCTTGTTTTAAACAATGAAGTTCAAAGGATTTTTGTTCATCTTTTCTATGTTACCGCCAGTAATAATTTAGAAAGATTTTTTTTTTTAGTGGAAATCAGTAGGAACTTCACCTCTTCGCAATTGAAGATCCCGATGGATTTAATTTTATTATTTAATGAAATAATTTTAGCCTTTTTTTTTAATGAAAAGATTGGTGATCAAGCCAAATAATTCTAGCTTTTTATTTTAAACATTCAAACGAAACTATTTAGTCAGTTTTTCACGGACAATTTTCATACGGAAAATATTATTTTAGACAATTATTATTTTTTCTCAGTTATACTTTTAAATAATAGATATATTGAAAAATTGTTTCTCAATCGTATTTACTTTTTTTTTTATAATGGAGAAAGTGAACTAAGTTTTATTATTCGCTTATGAAGTTGATGTCTTTTGAGAGTCATTTTTATAGCTTATGTTGTATGTATTAGTTTTTTTTTTTTAAAATTAGAGATCTAAGTTAGTTAATTATTTAATATTTACAAATAAATTTTTTATTTAGATTTCGAACATGCACTTTTCTCATGAAAAGCATTGTCTTTACCACCGTTGAATGTACTAATTGATATTCCCAGTCAGCATAATTATATGGTCTCTTTAAACTCGCTCCAAAAAAAATAAAAATAAATGACTTTCACTCTTTCAAATAGATGATTCGTAAGGTGATAGAGAAACACTAGACCCCCCCTCTTCCGACCTCTCTCGTCTCTACCTCGAGTGGAGAGGATGGTGAGGGAGCAGTATCGTTGTGAGTACAGAATTTTTGAAGTTCGGAATGTAGAGCGCGGCGAAGTGTGGATTGGTTGTCGGAGTATGGCGGCTGTCGGACGAGAGCATATTCAATCATTGAGAGGGATGATGAATAAGAGAATAGGATGATTAGAAAAATAGTAAGAATTGTGAGAATAAGAGTGTAAATATATAGAAATAGAAGCATAGAGTGATTTAGAGAAATTGAATAGAATAAATGAGTGAATTTAGAAATGAGAATTATTTGATGTGTTGTAAATATTTTTTTTTTATCAATAAAATTATTAGTATGTATTTGAAGTCACTAATTTAAAAAAAAGAAAGATTTCACCAGTCATACTTCTTATGGAAACATTGCATTTTTTTTTTTCTAATAGTAATCTATATATTTATATCGGTGATACGTGCTTACAAAATTTATTTCTTACCAGTAACTTTTCTTTAATCATATGGGTTAATTAAGATGATTATAAACTATGTTTTCTATCAAATCATCTTTTTAAAAGGAGAACTTTTTATACTTTTTTCTGTTTCGATCTGTTAAAATAATCTTGCAAAACACAATCTTGACCTAGCTAACTTGTAGGTTTCCCTTGGAATATGGCAGTTAAACCGGATAACCATTCTGAATTGGGGAACTTATTAATTTATTCATGAAACTTCACGTGTTTAACTCTAAATAGTATATGGTTGATTCAAATTATTAATTCAAACTCTGTTTGTGATTTTTGGTGCGCTCCTGGCCGAGTTTTTTTATTAATATCTCCAACATTAAATACAAAATAACATAATTGTTCAGGTTTTTTGGGTAATTTTAAAAATGCCCAGACCGGCCATAAAATAGTCGATCATGAGTTTTTTTTTATAGATTACTTCTTTTGATATATAATTAGCATTATTATACTAAAATATGATAAATTATTTGAAATTATGTTAAATTACGCTAAAATATGTGAAATTATGCTTAAATTATCCAGTTTGTGATTGATTGTACTATTCCAATTAATTTGACTTTTGTTGAACCAAATTTATTATTATTCGAATTGGTTACAAAAGTCATAGTAACTCCACTTATTATTTTCAGTTTGATTTTGGTAATTGAAAACTATATAAACTGAACCGTCAGATACACATACACTGAAATACTGGTAAATGTTATTTTAATATACAATGTTACCCATAAGTCCATAACAGTACAAGAGCTAGCTAGCTAGTACAATTTTTAATATATGTGTTTATCATTCTAGTTCAAATCAATTAAGACGAAAACCTCATTAGTAGGGGTGTCAATGATATCCTTTATTTGTTCATCCGATCCAATACTAAATGGATAAGATTTATTTTTGCTAACTTATCGGGTCTAAGTAAGATATTTTTTTATAATTACAATTTGTTTTGTTACACAATTATTAACAGTAAGCGTAGAGTATAGATATGAGTATGAAAATATCTCCATCTGATTCGTGTCCATTAATCGGGGTCCGACTCTGGTGCTTTTCTATAAGAAAAGCAGGGTCCTGCTTTTTCAATCGCAATCATTCAAATTTTTTTATTCACGTATCTTTATAAAGAAACTTTTTCAAGTACAAATCTCAATAAATTTGAATGATTGGGATTGAAAAAGCAGGACCCTGCTTTTTTTATAGAAAAGCAGCAAAGTCGGACCCCGATTAATGGACACGAATCAAATGGAGATATTTTCATACTCATATCTATACTCTACGCTTACTGTTAGCTTACTGTTAATAAGTGTATAACAAAACAAATTGTAATCATATCTATACTCTATACTCTACGCTTATTGCTATACAAATCACAATAAGATACATGAAAGTATTCATTTCTCATGAGTAAAAATTGTTATAGCAATTACCATTTTTTATGCAACAATGGTTATCACAAATTACCTTTTTTTTTCTCATTTTCATTATGCCATATTACTCCATACATGATTAACAAAGTAAAAGGCAGATCCTTTAATTGAGCCTCTAATCATGGAGTCCGTACAAAAAGACCACAACAAAACATATCTAAAAATGAGAAGGCATAACAAGTTAGACCATTTTGCACTTGCTCTGTTTCAGCAAACGACAATTGTGGTTCTTTGGATGTTTTCCCTAAGAAATTGGTACAAAAAAATTGATGCTTTATGTACTTTATAGCCTTTGATTAATTTGTATCATCGTCATAGCACAATACCTAGAATATATAAGAAACGTAAAACTTAAGGTGCCTATAAATCAATATCTTACTATTTAAAGTCGTTCTTCATATAGTTGAGGAATTGCTGTTGCTTGATTGAATGCATAATTTGCACATGAAAAGGATATCAATAATTATTACGCTAGGTACAAACTTGGTGCAGAAGAAGCTTTAAGTCTGGGAATCGAATCTCCTCTTCTATGTGGACAGAAAATTCTTGCCTCTAAAATCACTGATACGTAGATCTAGAGTAGATTTTGAGACAAAACTATATCCAATATTTAAATGTCCAAATTCACCCCGGACCTACATATCAGTGACTTTAAGGACAAAAATTTTCTGTCCAAAAAGAACACTTTGGACAGGTGATTCGGTTCCTTAAATCTAAACATAGTTGGATAATGTTTAATCTATTCTAGTTAGATTTGGTTTAATTAATTGACTTCAAAATAAATATCAATTTTCGTCTTTCTCTTTTCGAAGGAAAGGTGAGAGATTCAGGTCTTGTTTCAATGAGGGAAAGAAAGTTTAAAACATCAAAAGAAAAAAGAAAATACAAGAGTTTATGACTCGCTCAGAGAATAATTGAACCAGAAAAAAAATAGAATAGCGCATAATATGTTTTATTTTTACCAATAAAAATCAGTAAGACGAAGCTAAAATAATGAAAAGAGAGAATTTCACAGACCTAATAATCATTCTCCAATCTCATTAACTCATCCCTAAACACCCAACATAAACATTTCTACGCACTTATCTATTATATCCAGAGGCGGACATAGGTCAAAAGAATCAGGATCAACTGACCCTCATTTTTTTATTTTTTTTATTTACTTATGATTTTTAATATAATTTACAGTAAAATGTTACGGTATTATAAAATTGATTTTTATTCTTCATAGAAATTTTTTATATGATTGATTCTCATTTTGTATTTGATCCCCATAGTTCGAAAGTGTGACTCTGCCTCTGATTATGTCGATTTATATTTGTCAATTTTAGTTAAGACATAAGCATTAACAACTGTCGCACGATATTGACCTAGTCAAAACACATTTTAAATAATGTTAATAATTGTCTTGATGTTAATTTCAAACTCATTTTTCAAATATCTTAAAATATATGCTTACTTATTGCTCAATGCACACTTAGTTATTGTGCTAATGGACAATTATTCATTTTTTTTAGTTGATAAAAAAAAAATAGTTAGAAGTATCTAGAACGTGAGAGGTTAGAAATTACATATAATATTAAAAAATTGTAGCTCGCAAAATTTATTGTCCTGTCTTCTTAGATCCGTTCATATCCATTCGCAAAATTAATATACTGACTGAACAATCATAAATTCATAATGTGCACACTTAAATTTGCATAATTTCTTGTCGAAAGTAAATAAATAAATGAGAAATCTAAGCAATGCTCACGTTTATTGAGAAGTCTAACAAACATACTCGAAATAGTATCTAGAATAAATACAATAAATGGATTCACGTGCATGAACCCTACCAAATTTGAGTTCCAGCTATGAAAATGAAATCGATCCCTATCTGAAACCTGTTGCTCTGGCCTCTGTGCATGGGAGCCAAAGCAGAAGAACAGTTGCTTTACATGAACATTTTATGGCTAAGGTGAGAGATCTCATGGTTAATCAGGTGCCATGCAAAATTAAATACATGGAGGATCATTAATTTGTTCATTCATTGCTACTCACAAGTTGCTTTTGTTATTATCTGTTCAACTGCACATGATCTGCCATGTACATTTATGGCTCTTCAATTCTATCCATCTTCTTTTTAGCCTGTTCGCTCTATTTATATTTGGAAAGAATGTCTATGAAGTTGAAATACCTTTAACAATGGAAAAAGGAAACTACAAAATGTCAACCAGAGAACAGCACATTGGCTTTAAATTTATTAACCTTAAAAATGTCAAATATCTTAAAAATTATGTCTAATATTTCATTATCATAAACCTTGACACCCACTGTCAAGATTTAAAAAAAAAATCATTATCATTAATCTATATATAAAGATCTAATAATTAGAAAAAAAAAATGAAAAAGGTAGTCACGTAGTATTATTAGAGATACACACATAATAACCTCATCATCTCGGCAACAAGAACAATGGTACAAATAATTGATTGTTAAGAACCATAACTATTTTGCGCTTCTTAAAAGAGATCTGAAGGTACCAAAGAACAGCCATAACATTTCCCACTGAAAAACAGTATATTAAATGCTCACAATTAAAACAGATTTAGTTTTCTCGTTGCCCGGTACCAATCCCTCATAAGTCATAACCATCCAAAAAATTCGGACACTTTGCTTGTAAATTTTGAAAGTCAAATTTTAGGGGTTTCATGTCTGAGCATTATTGCCCAGTAGCCATGGCAATAATCATCATTTACAGTAGAGGCTATTCGAGAGGTGAATTATCTTCTCAAATCAATGTATTGTTCTAATTTAATCATGTTAAAAAGTTGGAAATAAATCTGCTGATCACCAAAGGAATTGGAGGACCCTGTTATTTCAAATCCAACCTTTCATTTGGTTTGAAATTTGTGCATGAAAAACAACTTCTATTGAGATTCATACATTCTAAAAAACGAAAGATTGGATTTGGAATAACAGGGACCTGCATGACCTGCAACTTGGAGTGGAATATGGAAGATATGTGTTGTAACAAACTAATGCGGAAATGATAAGTGTGCTATTTTTATTTTTATTTTATTTTTTTGAGGAAGAAAAGGATAAGTGTACTACAACCGTAGGCGAAACTACAGGAGTTTGTTCTTAAGAGCATTTTCATTCTATAAATGATTGAGATTTCTAGTCTGACGTGACGATTTCTATTTCAATTTCAAAGATGTACGCCGGTTTCTTATTTAGAAATTATTCGACAAACTTTCTTATTAACAGAGTTGTCAGCATGAGGCAGCAGAGTTTAGGAAGGAGTTCAAGTGCGAGACATGTAAGGTTATAGCATAACTTGTAATACATTAGGGCCGGATGTTGTAATCATATTTATTAATGCAACCTTGGTAGCATCTATCAAGTTTTCAAAAAAAAAAAAAAAAAAAACCTTTCTTATTAGTCAGAAACCGTTTCTAATTGCCATGGTGGCAAAACATTTCACTTAAGTTCTTTCTTCTCTATTTTTGTAGCATTCTCTCTTATGACAGAAACTCTAAAATTAATTTCAGGAATGTGAAGATTTAGAAATTAAGAGAGGTTTTAATTTCTAATAGTGATCCACAGTTATTTAGAAATTCATTTCAATTGCTGAGATAGAAAAATAACTGCGTTAAGTCATCAAATTACAACGTTCGAACTTCCAAACATCTGAAAATACCTCATTTACAAGTTACAACTGCAGACTACTCTCGTTCCAAACAAGTCCGCATCTTCTGCATTAACTCAAAAGAACATTTTTGAGTTTAATGAATCTCAGCCGTCTGATCAGAATTGGAGCCAACCTGGTCCACGACTATAACACACAGAGCCCTTTAATATTAGTGCAGATCTCAATGGACCATTCAAATCTATTAACACACGTTCCGTTAATGCTGGTTTTAAGATCTCAATACGAATTTGTTCCAAACAGCCCCTAAGAAAGACTAACCGAGATGACGCTGGTTTTAAAATTCCATTTTAAGAACAGGTATAGTACCGTACCATAATAATTCCTTTTCTTTTGTCGAGCAGATATTGTGGCCCAACAAACAATTAATGGAGTTAAGCTACAGTCGAATTTAGTGGCCCAAGCGCCCAATAATAAGATCCCAACACCACTCTGGCATTCTATTTTTCCATTAGCTTTTGTCATAACTTCACAGATGAAGAATAGGGACCAGAAATCAAGTATGAGATTATGAAATAGTGTTTGAAATCTTAAATCCTTAAATGAAATGATAGAACCAATTTCTTTGTTAGCACAATAACCAATAGCCCTCCACCCAAATCAATTTCCAGGATTTGCCTTCTTTTTATTATACAACAAAGCGATTTTTGTTTGCCAAATAACAATGATTATGGAGGAGCTAAATGTAATCAATCACTTTTGAGCGCTCAGACGTTGAAGATCTACCAACTGGTACAGGTCGCCCCTCCTTTGCTTTACCAGAGGAAGGTGTGTCCTGGTAACCAAATTTGCAAAATTATTTAGTATCTCCACATAAAAGAAACTATTGTGTATGCTATAACTGGAACTAGTATCTCCACATAAAAGAAAACTAAAGACTTAGACATGATGAGAGAAAAATAGGAAAACAATAAGTAAAAACAAAAAAAATTAGGTATCGTATAAATTTATAATGGACGGTAGGTTGGTAGCAATGTATATGAAAGGTCCACAAAAAGGGAAATAAACAAAAGTGACAAAATATAAGACAAATAGAATTTACCTCCTGAGCTCAAGCACCGAATAGTCAATTTCTGCCACAATAATTGTCTCCTCGTGCTCTGTGGTTGCAAGCACCTCTCCAAACTAACCAACCAACCAATTGAAATAAAATGTCAAAAGGGAAACAAATTATAAATTAAATTATATTAACTATTGCATATTAATATAAATTAAATACTGACAGGTCCAACAAGAGTTGAATGGCCCCAAGCAATATAGCCTGCACTAGTATCACGAGCAGGGGAACAAGTTGCTACATATAACTGCATTGCAAAATATACAGGTCTTAGATGCTAGTGTTGCTATTTTCTAATTAAATGACACATCAAGTTGAAAAATTTCATGAAAACGAAGAGAATGGTTCTCTAAAAAAGCTTACGAATTAAGCATCACAAAAAGCGAACCGTCATCAGTTTAAATACAATTTACAACAAGATAAATGCAATGTTTTTTGGCACTGTTCATCTGCAGTTTCTAAGGTTTATTGGGATGTTAATGAACTGAGTTCATGCATCACATGACCTCATTTGATAGGTCGAGAAGAGTAAATTTGGACATCGTTCAAAACGCTGAATCATGAAAACAATGTAATTTCGCTTAGAATTTTGCAAAAAAAAAAAAAAACACGCGCACAAAAAGAAAAATCTATAACATGTATCATTTATCAAAAAATAAGAGAGAATTCTATCATTTCAGTCAGGAATGCATTTAAAATATGTAGTACAACATGATTAATAAAAGATATACATTGAGTAGGTCACCACGGAGCAGGAAATCTATTTTCAATTGGTAGCCCTTTTATTCAGTATAGTTCTCTTCAGCTTTTGTAATGAAAATGAGAAGGGTTGGATTACTTCAAATGGTCACTACTAGATAGAAAACGGTAATTAACAAGATGCAATAGGAGGGAGAAAAGAGCTGACCTGATTATCAGCTGCCCTGTTTAGATGAAACAAACCAACCATTAGTAAGGAAATTCAAAAAAGTTGTGCTGAGCTGAAGTTGACGTGTATAAGTTTTGGATATTGTAAACAGTATTAGCTTGTTTAATTAAGCTGGCAGGTACCATTCCATCCCCCTATTCTAGGAAAAGAGGAAGAAAGCATCTTCAAGAAACAAAGGTAAAAGAGTTCATGATTAGGTTAATCACCATTTATTGAAGTTCATCTATTCTAATCGAGAAACTTAAATCCAAGCAACAGATTTTTTTGAATGAATGATACTCAAAATTTAACCCAACCATGAGCAAAACATATCCTTACAGAGTTTAAAAGAACAAGTGCAGTAAAAAGATGTTACCTGGCTCTTTGCAACAATTCCCAGTGCAAGGGACCTGTTGTCATGTTAAAAGCTCCAGGATAGCATATCAAATGTGCACCTTCATGCCCAAAATAAACACATCAATAACTTTTATGTCATTTCATCATTTTTCTTAGAATAAAAGACATACTCATAGAACATGATTGGACCTATTTAATCATCACGGGTAGTGTCTGACTTTTCCGTGCTTTTATATAAATTCCCATAAAAACCCACCAAAATCTATGGGGTCACATTAAAAGTATTATATTTTGTTGAAGCAAGGACTGTAGGCTTTCTAATATGAGTAATTGTAGCATGATATCTTCATAATATATCCATTAAATATTTTTGACAACCATTGTCAAAAATTGTCCAAATAAAAAACTATAATCATAGATGTGTCATCCATGATTATAGGACATGATTTTCTGTCATTTCATCATTTTATGTCATTTCCAAAATAAATACATCAATAACTTTTATGTCATTTCATCATTTTTCTTAGAATAAAAGACAAACTCATAGAACATGATTGGACCTATTTAATCATCACTGGTAGTGTCTGACTTTTCCAAGCTTTTATATAAATTCCCATAAAAATCCACCATAATCTATGGGGTCACATTAAAGTATTATTTTTTGTTGAAGCAAGGACTGTAGGCTTTCTAATATGAGTAATTGTAGCATGATATCTTCATATTGTATCCATTTAATATTTTTGACAACCATTGTCAAAAATTGTCCAAATAAAAAATTATAATCATAGATGTGTCATCCATCATTTGACAAATGGCCAAATTTGATATACAGCCCCATCTAAATCAGGGAACACATCTACAAGTTTATTCCTTTTATTTGGAGAATTATTATCAGCAGGTGACAAAGATATAAATGGATGCACAATGAAATGAATGTATGCTAGATTTACTTCTAATATATTTGAAAGAAATGAGGAAGGAACGGAGAAAGACTATACCACGTGCAGCGTACAACATTGCAAGCTCTTGAAAACGTATGTCATAGCAAATGCCGATTCCAATTCTCCCTACCTCTGCATGGATAAAACATTAAGATGCCATGAAAGGTTGAACACATAAAGCTGTATATGAAAGACAGAATTTTTTGCAAACAACACCCCACATTTTCTTCTACTGTCAAACAGCATCCAGGATTCAGTGTATTTGGCCTCCAAAACTATCGCACAGATGTTTAAAGTATTATCAGCCATCAGGTGTTAAATTGTGTGGCTGTTTTAATATGCTCAAAACTGGAGGAAAATATAGAATTTTCCCGTCAACTAAAATTCTAATACAGTTTGATTGACAACTACCGTCTTCAAGCAAAAGTCGCTTTAATCAACATCTTCCAACCAACTCTTCATTTATCCCAACAAAAGCATCTCTTATGACAAAAAGGTTGCTCAATCTACTTTCAGATTGTGCAATTCTGCTACGAGAGCCCTTTGTACTGTTTTGTCTTTGCTATTTTTAAAATAAGAATATGCACATATTATTAATATAACCAGATATTTATAGGACCTTTCTTTTCAAAATAATGCCTTTGATGCAACATGGCCCGAAAGCAGTTTAAATGCTTGCAAAAACTGGTGCTGGCTCGATTGTTGTTCTCGTCAGTATTCACCATCCGGTGGTAAATACAGTAGGTTAAAGTCGTCTAAAAGAACTTGATTGTACTGGGTTTCATGGTGAGCTTTTGTTTTATTTACGATTAGGTAAAGGAAATAAGCCGCTACCAAGTTTTTCAAACAAAAAAAAGGGTAAAGGAACTAAGCTTGTGTCATCATGTATGTGCAGGGTTGTTTTGAAAGCAAGGAATAAAAGGGCGTACCCAGTGCCGAAAGCTCCCACACCTTGTGGGGTCTGGGGAAGGGAATTTCTAGGCAGCCTTCCCCTTGCATTTTTGCAAGGAGGCTGATTCGAACCCAGGACCTTTGAAAGCAAGGAATAATTGTGGCTAAATAACCACTGTTTGTTAGGTAATTTCTTGGAAGCTTTATTTATTCATGAACCGAAGGCAAAGGTCAAAAATACTGAGAGCATCAAACCTCTCAAACCAGCTTTTTAATTTTAAAGCCATACAGGGGAGCACTATAGCTATCAGCTCAATCTGACCTAAACGCATTGCCCCTGATGTGATCTCCTAGGAGTGCATTCTTGTTTTCAGATTACTTTGTTCTGATTTTAGCAAAATTCAAATTGGACTGGAATTCAATTGTAGCTTGATAGTAAAAAATGACAAAAGAAAACCTGTATCAACAACAGTTGGAACTTGACCGGCAGTCAGAGTCTTTGATTCCACGAAGGTTATCTTCCCGGGTATATCTATATCAAATAGATGTATCTATGCACACAAATACATCACATCACGAGAGGTTATTTGGTAATTTGATGAGGAAACAAGCCTTAAAATTGAATGAAATTTGATAACCTTTCGGTGTTTGCCCATGAGGTGGCCATCAGTGCCGAACACGCAACAGGTGTTGTACAAGTGGTCCCCACATCGCTCTGGAATGGACCCACCAACAATTGTTATTTTTAGCTGTCGAGCTGCCTCTGACAGCATAGAAAATGATGGAGCCGCATCACCTCCTGCTTCTATATCCTCAGCATACACCGGGAAACTGTCGGACAGATACGGGCTATTCCATATCTCCTACAATTGGGAATAGTAGTAATTGGTAGGCAATTATGAATTCCACTTACCGGTGAGTTTTAGTTACGTGCAACTCGACTTACCGGTAAAACAACAAGCTGAGCTCCTTTTCCAGCTGCTTCCTCGATTGCTTTACGGGCGTGTTGGATGTTTCTCTCCTTGTCAGTCGTCACTGACAGCTGGCACAGTGCAATCTTAAACTGGAAATTATTTGGAAGAGCAATAATTAGGGAGATCATGAGCAGCAATTCCAAATTAGTATGAGAACTATAAGGTACCTTGGTAACTGGAGGGGTCGGTAACTCTACCGCAGGAGGGACCCTAGCATCCTCCGGTTTGTGTGCTGACGCCATGGTGGTGAGTCTGAAGCGGTGAATCGGTGATCTTACCAGGTAGGGGTTTGGAGTCGTTGGGGTTTTTCTTAGGAGAGGAAGGAAACGAATTGAGGCGGGTCGAAGTAGAGAGAGAGCAACTCTCATCTCATTGTGAGAGCGATTGTGAAGGAGAGATTGAGGATTTGGTGGAGGTGACGCGTAGCATAACATCACCGCCGGTGATTAATTTTGATTGCTTGTGTAGACAGTAGAGGCAAGTCCCTCTCACTCGAACAGAATTACAGAGGCAAACCATTCATCCCGAATGCGTATCCTCTGCATTAACTCAAAAAGGAATGAATTTCAACTATCTGATTTTAAACGGACGGAGTCAATTCAGTACCTTATGATACGGGTGGCTCTTTACTATTAGTGTGGATCTAAAATGAACGAATTTTAAAACAAATCGGATGGTTAGAATTTATTAACTCAAAAGATTCTCTTTTGAGTTAATGCAGAGGATACGAATTCATTCATTCCCGCAAAAATTAATGAGTTAACTATTACATCATATTTTATTTGGAGTAAAATTATGATAGTTTTAAGTAGTGTTGTAAATATCGGTATGCGTTTGTCAGATTAACAGAATATCGTAAAGTGATTAATCTGAAATTATTAAAAATAATTGGCTATAATTGAGAATAATCGTTCAATTAGTCATAAAAAATTATAATAATTTAATTGTCGCCAACAACTAATCGACCGATTAATCAGCTTAAACGGTTGTTTTTTACAACACTGGTTTTAAGATCATCAAATGAACTTAATTTTAAAATATATTGAACTTAATATAAAGTTGAGTAGGGTTAAAATGCATTATTGGTTTTGTGTTCCAATCATACCCCACGTCTCTATCTCTGTTTACAAACTTCAAACAGTCGATCCGAACAGCTCAACATGATATACATATTAAAATGTGCTTAGAGACCAAATTTTATATTTTTTAAATTTTTTTACTATTTTTTTAGATAGGTACAAAATCACTGTTTTTGGATGGTCCAGATGCAGTGATTTTGTAACTATCTAAAAAAATAGTAAAAAAATTCCAAAAAACATAAAATTTGGTCTCTAAGCACATTTTAATATGTATATCATGTTGAGCGGTTCAGATCGACTGTTTGAATTTTGTAAACAGAGATAGAGACGTGGAGTATAGTTGGGGCAAAAATCAATGGTGCATTTTAACCCTACTCTATAAAGTTATAAGTTAAAACTGATTTAAAAGTTATAAGTTAAAACTGATTTACTTAATAAGAAATGTGTTCATATATAAAAATTATAAATTTTTGAATAATTTCATATAAATTTAAGCAACTAAAAAAATGATAAAAAAAATTAAAGCATTGAAATTAATTTGTAATTTTTTTAATGTTTGACTTTGTACTAAATTAATTCAAAAATTTACAAAATTCGTATTCACTGTAAATATGTGACATATATTCAACCCATTAATTAAATTTAAAATTCACTTTATTATGTTGAGATTGATTTTTACTGGTTAAAAATATATATTGGACATGTCAACACCTTTATGTATTTCAAAATCAACACGGCCGTGTTATGCTTGGGAAAATTGGGCCTGGAGTCCGTAACCAAAAGAAAATTTAAAATGATTGGGCCGGGCCAGATGCAGTTTTGTTTTTTCTTTACAATCAAACTATAAATATCTTAGCCTCCCAGCGAGCTATGTTCCAAAATATCTGACATGTGTTGCTCTTTTTGAAATTAAAAGAAAATGAAAGAAACGACATAAAAAAGATACAAAAGGTTGCTATTGTAGCCTCCTCAACAATAAACAAATTTAAGACAATTGCTCCCTAATTCCCACTACAAACTTGTTAGACAATCAGATGCATCATGAGACCGATGAAATGAAAATGACATACATCAATGCATATTATATGCATCCTTTACTTGTCAGAACGGGTGCTGATATTCACACCACAGAAAATATTATTAACACAACAAACTTTAATTATTATATTTAAATAAAAAGACAATTATATCCCTCAATTTGTTTCTCAATCAAGAACTCATCTTTTTTTTTTAATTAACAAGTTTTTTAAAATATAAATTTCTAAATTTGTTATCCTTCATTCATATTATCTTCTAATTGTATACTATACGATGGAAAGAAGAAAAAAAAAATTAGCATGTTGCCCAATCAAATTTTGAAATAATATACCCCAATTGCCACTTAGATTTCTTTTTTCTTTTAATATAGATGTAATTGCTTCCTACTTTTAATTATGATACTCAATTAATTGAAAATAATGTTGACAGTAATTTTTGTTAATTTTATCTTTAAATTTGATCATTTCAATTATTAAAATCTACAATTTATTATCTGTTAATTTAAGTATAAGTTTTCTTTTTGTTGATTGGTAAATTGATTTTTCAGTTCATTAATTATGAGTTTTAAATTTTAATTATTGTCTTTGGTTCTTTAGGAAAGAAATGCATCTAGAGAAAAATATTTTGATTTTGAAATAAAATGAATCATAATCATTAAAATAAAAAAAGTGTTGATTGCATAATCAAATAAGGCAAGCTATAGCAACAATAAAAGAGGGACAAAGTTGTCTATACACATAAAATTTTGAAATTGTTGTGTTAAAATCAGTACCCTGTCAAAGTCAGAACTCAAAACCAGGAGTCCACATCGTCTGCATTAACTCAAAAGAGAATCTTTTGAGTTAATGTATTTGAACCGTCTGATTGTTAATGAAGTTTATCCGAATACGGCTTATAATGTAGAGGGTCTTCAATATTAGTGCGAATTTAATATACACAAATAACAGTTCATAAACATTAACTCAAAAGATTCCTTTTGAGTTAATGCAGAGGATACGAGCTCCAGAACCGGTGGAGTCAAGTTAAGCACTATAAATATATACATTATATATTAATAGATAAATTTTCCTTTTCTTCATTGGTCGCACACTTGTATCTCCTTGCATAAACAATTTTATTGTTGATGTCAACGATCTGTAAATCAATTTCATAAGCATATAGTTTATGAATTATTTTCCTTTAAAACTCGGTAAAAGTTTTTGATCCAGGATTCCTCTCTAGTAGTGATGACAGCTGAGAAATAGCATGGATATTTCTTAGACATTTTTAATCAACTAAATAAATTTAAGGGAAATTCTAGATAGAATTCACAATTAAGTCACACGGTTCATTGCTTTGATGATAAAAGTAGATTAAAAATCAGAGTCTGTATTCTCCCCGGTACCATATAAGTTGCAAATAAATATGGCACGATTTCAGACGAAACATCACTGATGAGAAATAGAATGGATACTTAGACATTTTTAATCAACTAAATAAATTCAAGAAAAATGTCAGATAGAATTCGCAATTAAGCCACACGGTTCATTGCCTTGATGATAAAAGTAGATTAAAAACTAGAGTCTGTATCCTCCCCGGTATCATATAAGTTGCAAATAAATGTGGCACGATTCCAGATGAAACATCACTGATGAGAAATGGGATGGATACTTAGACATTTTTAATCAACTAAATAAATTCAAGAAAAATTTCAGGTAGAATTCACAATTAAGTTACACGGTTCATTGCCTTGATGATAAAAGTAGATTAAAAATTAGAGTCTGTATCCTCCCTGGTATCATATAAGTTGCAAATAAATGTGGCACGATTATAGACGAAACATCACTGATGAGAAATGGGATGGATACTTCTTAGACATTTTTAATCAACTAAATAAATTCAAGAGAAATTCCAGGTAGAACTCGCAATTAAGTCACACGATTCAATGCCTCGATGATAAAAGTAGATTAAAAATCAGAGTTTGTATCCTCTCCGATACCATATAAGTTGCAAATAAATGTGGCACGATTCCAGACAAAACATCACTGATGAGAAATGGGATGGATACTTCTTAGACATTTTTAATCAACTAAATAAATTCAAGAGAAATTACAGGTAGAATTCACAATTAAGTCACACGGTTCATTGCCTCAATAATAAAAGTAGATTAAAAACCAAAGTCTGTGTCCTCCCCGGTACCATATAAGTTACAAATAAATGTGGCACGATTCCAGACGAAACATCACTTATGAGAAATGGGATGGATACTTCTTAGACATTTTTAATCAACTAAATAAATTCAAGAGAAATTTTAGGTAGAATTTGCAATTAAGTCACACGGTTCATTGCCTCGATGATAAAAGTAGATTAAAAACCAGAGTCTGTGTCCTCCCCGGTACCATATAAGTTGCAAATAAATGTGGCACGATTCCAGACGAAACATCACTTATGAGAAATGGGATGGATACTTCTTAGACATTTTTAATCAACTAAATAAATTCAAGAGAAATTACAGGTAGAATTTGCAATTAAGTCACACGGTTCATTGCCTCGATGATAAAAGTAGATTAAAAACCAGAGTCTGTGTCCTCCCCGGTACCATATAAGTTGCAAATAAATGTGGCACGATTTCAGACGAAACATCACTGATGAGAAATGGGATGGATACTTTTTAGACATTTTTAATCAACTAAATAAATTCAAGAGAAATTTCAGGTAGAATTCGCAATTAAGTCACACCGTTCATTGCCTCAATGATAAAAGTAGATTAAAAACCAGAGTCTGTATCCTCCCCAGTACCATATAAGTTGCAAATAAATGTGGCACGATTCCAGGCGAAACATCACTGATGAGAAATGGGATGGATAATTCTTAGACATATTTAATCAACTAAATAAATTCAAGAGAAATTTCAGGTAGAATTTGCAATTAAGTCACACGGTTCATTGCCTCGATGATAAAAGTTGATTAAAAACCAGAGTCTGTATCCTCCCTGGTACCATATAAGTTGCAAATAAATGTGACACGATTCCAGATGAAACATCACTGATGAGTAATGGGATGGATACTTCTTAGACATTTTTAATCAACTAAATAAATTCAAGGGAAATTTCAGGCAGAATTCGCAATTAAGTCACACGGTTCATTGCCCCTCGATGGTAAAAGTAGGTTAAAAATCAGAGTCTGTATCCTCCTCGGTACTGTATAAGTTGCAAATAAACATGGCACGATTCCATACGAGACATCACTGATGAAAAATGGCATGGATACTTTAGATATTTTAATTAACTAAATAAATTCAAGGGAAATATCATGCAGAATTCGCAATTAAGTTTTTTTTTTTTTAAATGGCAAGAGTCCATTTCATTTATATAAATTTGACTAACAAATGGATGCTTCCATTCTTCGTGATAAATTGAGATAATCTGAAACTGAAAAGGACAGTATCATTTTATATTAGTAAAGATTACTGTGTTATATACATACGTGGCTCCAATACAATGCCATGAAATTGCCAAGTTACTAATGCAAAAAAAATTTATAGCAATAACATAAAAGGTCACCTACCACATCCAAAAAAAAACAATATAATTTAGTATTTACCCATTCAACGTGCGTAATGGTAAATTCCTCCAGAACTTGCCTCTGGTTAGGGTGGTGTTCAAACGGTTCGGTTTTTTCGGTTTTTAAATGAATCGAAATATTTTGTTTAAATGGAATGGTTTTTCGGTTTAGATGAATTAGTTCGATTGAAATTTTGAATAATTTTGGTTTAAATGGATCAGTTCGGTTTAGACTTCTCAAAATCGACTAAATCAAACCGATCGGTTTATATTGGTTGAACTCTAATTTTATTAAACCAAACCAGATCAAACCAAATTGAACTTTAATTATTGTGTGACAATGTATTTTTTTTTGTTAATAATAGATTTACTTTGGTTTGAACCGAACAAACAAAAAAATTACTTCAGTTTGTTCAATTCGATTCTTTATCGATTGATAGATTTAATCAGTTCAGTTCTAAATTTGAAAACAAAAAAAAAATTTAATCATTTTACTTCAGTTTGAACCGAACTGACTGTTGAAACACCACCCTACCTGACCTTTTAAAAACGCTTGTGGCTTGTGACAGTTGTGAGCAACTCCTGCGAAATTCTTTTGAGGAAAGTGCATGTTGATACTTGTTTTGCAAAATTCCACTTTTTTTTTTTTTTTTTCTGAGAAGAGGCTCAGGCGGATTTTATTTTCATCATCCACATTTTGTTTTTGTAAAATTTGCATTTTTAAAATGGATGAGAAATATGTTTCCAATCGTTAAATATTGCTGTTACAATCCAGACAAAAAAAATGCATTAATTAAGAACCAGCCAAAGGTATCTTAATATTTTTCCAACCCCCAATAAGAGACATGTCTTAAAAGTTTGCATTTTTTAAGTAATGATCGTGGGCCAGTGAAATGCCACATGTTCGTGCTTATCTTATATGAACAATATAAAAACATTTTAATCCCGTCAAGATCTAAAGACATATAAAACTCAATATAATAAGCTATATATATATATATATATATATATGGAGTAAGCTACGGTGCTATAGGTTGTATAGAGAGTTACAGTGTTACTGTTTAATATTCGAGTTTTTAAAATTCTAATGGTTGATCCGAATCGTTCATTTTGTTCTCCATATTAATATGTGTTTGGAGACCAAATTTTATATTTTTTGAATTTTTTTTACTATTTTTGTAAATAAGTAGAAAATCAAATATCTAAATGGTGCATAATTTTTTAGATCAAGTGATTTTCTACCTATCTAAAAAAATAGTAAATTTTTTTCAAAAAATGTAAAATTTGGTCTCCAAACACATATTAATATGGAGAACAAGATGAACGGTTCGGATCGACCGTTAGAATTTTGAAAACTCGAATATTAAATCGTAGCACTGTAGCCTTACTACATATATATACAGTGGCGGAGCCAACTTAATCCAGGGGTAGGCAGTCGCCTACCCCTGAATTTTGGAATACGGTATCAAGTTTGTATATATTTAGTTCGGATTTGAATTTTGTCTATGGATTTGGGTTTTATCTATTTTTGGATTTGAGTTTTGTCTACTCCTGACTGAGTCAAAGTTCTCGATTAGTGAAATTGACCGAGTCGTCGTTACAAATTTTGTAGTCTTAATTTCATCAATCTATTTTGAAATATACTGACAAGAGAAAGGTGATTAATAATGGTATGATAGTGAAACCACAGTAAACATATTTTTTTTTAAAAGAAATATACTAAAATGTTTTATAAGATAATATACTGAAATTTAATATAATGCATTAAATTATTTTTATTAGGTTTAATTATTCAAAATGGACTGAATTTCAATAGAACAGTTTTGTGAACTATGCTTCAAAGTGAAATTTAATACTTCAATATTTCATATTTATTTTTTTATCTTAATAATTTTTTGAAAAAATCGAGTTTTCGATCTAATTCAGTTGATTTATACCGATTTTCTCGATTTCAATTCATGGTCAATTACCAATTCCGCTTCCAATGAAAATTATTTAATAATTTAAATAAAATAATAATTATTATTTTTGCCTACCTGATGAAAATTCTAGCTACGCCACTGTATATATATATATATTTTTTTTCTCGTCGAATGAAATCAGCAGCCATTATTTTTTTAATTGATTGGAAGATAAAATGTTGATATTATCAGCGTTTTTGTTTCCAGTATGAAAATGAGCAGTATGCTATTTTCATAAATTGATCATTCATTATTACTCCATGAGTTTAAATAATTTCTCTTAACGCCATAAAAATAAAAAAATAAAAAATGGGGCCCATCCGGATGAGTATGCTTTTTCGTCATTTCCTCCCAATCGAAGGAGTTTCCCGTGATTTTCCTTTCATAATGGACAAAAGGTGACGAACTCAAATCCTCTGCTTTCCTGGGTGCAGGAATTTTCTGCTTTCTCAATCACTGTGCATAAAGTTGGTCACTGTTAAAGAGAGTCGATCACTGTTTATTTTTGAATTGGGCCCACATGCAGTGACTCTAGGGACAGAAAATTTCTGCCCCCAAGAGGGCAGAGAATTCGATTTCAAAGACGACAATGAAGTTTGTATGGTCCGAAATTTTTATTTGTAGCAAAAAAAATAAAAATAAATCAAAACATTCTTAGATTTGAGGGATTTCCATATTTATCCGAGCCACACAGCTAATTTGCGGCCCATTTATGGGGACCGTAGATTGGCTTAGAGGTCCTCCAAAAACACAAAAAATGTACTGTAATATTGAATATATTTAAGTTTTGGAGACCTCTAAGCCAATTTGCGGTCCTCCATAAATGAATCGCAGATTGATTGTGCGGTCTGAAAAAATGTGAAAATCCCTATAATCTAGAGTGTTTTGTTTTTTGGTTTTTTTTGGTTATGCTATAAATAAAAATTTCGGTTGTGTGGTAATTGGGGTTGTGAGATAATTTAGGAGATATGTAACACAGCTAGAAGGAATCTTCTGCATCGTAAATTTGTAACAGAGAGAAAAATAGTTTTGATATTAATAAAAAAAAAAAAAAAATGAAGATACCACATGCATACTAAATACTAAGCGGAACCTACAGAAACAGGATTCTAATTGATTCGTCACAGAACAAAAAATGTCCGTAACTGTCACGGAGTCACAAATTCATAATGAGAATAAAATAAATCATACAAGTTTGACAAACGATCCAGTATTCATTATATTATCTTCCTTTTTGTGTTTTGATGCATTAATTTTCATGTAGCATAGTGACAGGTTTAATTAAAAAAGCAGATAGTGGTGGGGTAATGGGACCTAAAAGCCAAGATAATATCTTATCAAAGGGACCACCACTGGGCCCCACTTGATTTACCTAATCCAATCCTGGATGTCTGGAGCGAAACTTGAACGGTACACAAGTGGAATTCGCATCCTCTGCATTAACTAAAAGGGAATCTTTTGAGTTAATGAATTTTAATTATTCGATATGTTTGGTGATTTGTGCAGACTAAATTTGCATAAATCTGCATTAATATTAAAGACTTCTTATATTATGAGCAAAAGTCAAATTGACTCTGTTTAAAATTAGACGATTGAGATTTATTAACTCAAAAGATTTCTTTTTGAGTTAATGCAGAGGATATGCATTCCCAGAAGTGATCGAGTGATCATACCACATTAGAAAACGACTTTTTTTTTTATGAGGGACATCAGAAAACGACTTGCTACAATAGGCAATAGCTATGTCATTGCTAATACGTGGAACTTGGGGGAAGAAAATCTACTGCAATCTTGTAGGATTGCAGGGTTCTACGATTTTAATTTCAATCCTTCATTTATTAGATTGTACGAATCTTAAAAAAAAAAAGAATTTTTGTGCACAGATCTCAAAATATATAAACATTTGAAATTGAAATCACAGAGTCCTAGGATCGCAGCAGATTTATTTCCGGAACTTGGGTATGGTCTATTTCAAGTTCAACATTTCTCTCGATGAAATCGAAATAAATAATTTAAATCATCCTATCATTTCTTTTTTCTTGTAAAATTGTGCTTTGCTTTCTTTCCAAATTTCAATAATAATTTTTTGATGTTCACTGCCGAACCATATAAAAAAAACGCTGCATCCGTCAACTCAAATTAATCAAAAAAAAAAAAAAAAAACTTTCTTATCAGACGCAAGCACAAGATAATAAAGTCTTTGAATTAGTCGATAATTTCTGAGGGGAAAGGTACGTTATGTATTTTTACTATAAGTCATACATCTTACTAGTTATCACGATTGGTGTCACATTACTTATTCTATTATATTCTGATTACCGAGCACGCCTCAGTGCTCACTTGTTACACCCCCCTTTGTGCATACTTTAACCCAAACCAATAGGTTAGCCTTGATATTAGTTCCTCCTGTGCTAATTTACCAAACCAATGCATGCTAGCCAATTAAATGCATGGATTTCTTTTACAGCATTTAAATCAACCACTGGAAGAGATTCTAATATAGTAATTGATCAAACCATCAGTCCCACCTACCAAGTAGTGACCAAGATAATGTCTTAAATATAATAAAATGCACTTGGCAAATCACAACAACAAGCACCGAATTCTGGGTCCCTCTGAAATGCAACCATCTTATTTAATAAGTTGATCCTTTATTAATAGGACTGACTTGATTATTTTTGTATGTTCAATTACTTTGGTAGGTTCTGGTACCATAACTATGTATGATTCATTATAACAGAAACCAAACTATACAAAATTCTAGGGATATTTCATTAGTTGCAAACCATAGCTCTGGTACCATAACTATGTATATGATTCATTATAACAGTAACCAAACTACACAAAATTCTAGGGATATTTCATTAGTTGCAAACCACGATTCCTTTTACCAAACAAAGCTAAGGTATAACCGAATAACCAAAAAGAAGAAAATCCTACTTTATTAAATTTAGCAACTAATCCAAACGAAAAGTTACCCATTTTCATTCAAATCTTGTTTTGCTGACAACCTCTTAACAAACTCATAGGTTGTAATCATGGTCGCAGCCGACAGGGACATGGAGGCCCATCTCGGCCCCAGACCTCTAAAACAAGCACACAAACCCCCCTCTTTAAGCAACCCTTTAACCGTCATCCCCATCGAACCATTACAATCCATCACCTGCATCCTCGTCTTGATTGTATCCAATGGCATTGTGACTACAGCAGCAGCACCGCCAGCCATTGCTGCACTCAATCCCTGTACCGCCATTACTGACCTGTAATCGCTGTTATCATACCCAAATAGTTGCCAGATGAGCCGTTGCGACACAGAATAACTGGCCCACCAGACAGCATTAGATGGTGCGTATGTCAGAATTGATACACCAAAACCACGGTACAATCCATTTAAACCTTCATATTTGACAATTTTTTTTAATGCGTCAACACCGCCAAGGTACTTGTGTTTGTGTATCATGAGGCGTTGAGAGATGACGTCAACTGGAGTCCACACAAGTTGTGCAGCAATGGCAGCAGAGACGCCACCTGCAGCAGAAGCTGTGGTGGATGCAGCCGGCTCGGGAAGTCCCAAGCGGAGGGCAGCAGTCCCCACAGCTGACTTGGTTGATTCAAGAGCTGCCATGTAGAGAGCACGGGCTGGAACTGTGCCAGCGAGGGAGGTTCCAAAGCCACGGTAAAAGCCACGTGGACCATCTGTGCGAAAGATCTGGGCTGCTGTTAGAAGGGGCCGTGGCTGTTGGGAATGTTGTGGTACCTGTGGAATTGAGAAAGATAAATGCATACAATTAATACATTGTCTTTCAGACTGATCAATTGAGAAAGAATCAGGTTTCATTTGATAATATGTGAAGGAAGCAAGCATAAAGGTCTAAATCAATGTTCAGCTAGAATAAGAATTTATTCTGCCCCAACTCCCAAGTAAAGCATTCCATTAAGCTGGATAGCTAGAGCACCCTTTCTCTAAGAATAATTCCAGATGACAGAATAATCAGGGTTTCATATAAAGACCCTTGTGTTGGCTTGTTAAATATCAATTCCCAAACAAAGGTTAAACCTCAGAACTACAAGCAAGAATATTGCCAAATTGATCATGTAGAAAAAATATATCCTTATAAAAATTGGAATATGTAATAACCTGAAGGTGTGTTTTTAAAACTACAGCTGGATATAAGGCGGCCGATACACCGGAAAATAGCGCAGCGCCAAGGACGAAGAACCTGGATTTATCTAGCATCTCCCAGCTTACTTCCGCCGGTAAGGATCCAGCAGTTTCATGGGTGGAGGCGCCGCCTTCTCTGCGGCCCCGCATACACGCTATCTCTTGCTTCGCCGCTGTCAAACTCATTCCACGATCTTCCTTTCTATCTCGCTATATGTACAAGAAACTTTAATACGCTGCGTATATGTACAGATATCTTGGTTCTACCAGATCTGAGATCCTAATTGGTTCAGTATATATACAGTTGAAAGAGAAAGGATGTGACTTAGATCGGAGGAAACATCTCACGGGAAGAGTGCGGGAGAGTGAAAGATTCCGACATGAGGTTTTCCGGCGGTAACATCGCCGGAGAAGATGGCCGGATTAAGTGTCCAAATTTTGGTTTACAGCTAGGGTTTTACAGCCGAACTAAGGAGAGTCAGAGCAGGACAGTGAACACTGAGAGCGAACTTTGGATATGGGGAGGGTTCATAAGAAATTATAGGGTGTCTGATTTGTCGTTTCTTACCTACACGTGTCCGTTGCCCGGTTGTGGGCGGGGACAAAGAGGGATAAACAATATCTGAATGGATTTGGTGTATAGATAACTCTGCATTAAGATATCTAGATACGTTTTCTTTTTTCTTTAATAAAAGTAAGTAATACAGTGAACGTTTTATTATTTTAGATTTTTGCTCAAAACATTTATTAAGGTAAGTTGCTAAAAATAAATTGTAATAATTTACTTTATATATTAGCTGTTAGATACGATTTGAACCTCAAATATCAAAATATATAAGTTTTGAAAGCTTCAAATAATGTATAAGTTATGACATAAATATATTAAATAAATTTTCTACACTAATTTTCAAAAATTAATATTCCAATGGACTATCCAACTATTCAAGTCATATCCAATGCTCTTTTGGCAGTTGTTTTTTAACACCCATCTATTTTTGGCGACATATACATATATGGTTAAAGTACATGATCACTGAAATTAGAAGGATAATCCATGAGTCATTGTTAAGTCATTTATTTCCTAATATAATGTTCTAAGTTACTTTTTTAATAAAATATTTATATCATATTGAATGATTGATTGCACAATATTTAGACTTGCTTTTAATATTGTAATAGGTAGACAATTTTATCCCTAAATTAGTTTCTCTATCTAGATGTTATTTATTTCTTTTTAATTAACAAACTTTAGAAGATCATTTTTTTAATTTGTTGTCCTCCTTCCTGTTCTCCTCCCCGACAAAATAAATAATTTACTATAAAAATAAATGGAAATATTGTAAGTCTCATTATGTTTTTAAATTTATTTGGACTAATTTTTGTTAATAGTATATTAATTTAAATAAATACTTAAAAGAAGTATATTTTAAGTCTACTTTAAGTCTCATTATTTTCAATCAAACAAATTTACCATCTAAAATATGTTAAAAAAAATTACATTTGTGATCTTATAGCAATAGAATAGACAGTTGATGTTGGTTGAAAGAAAAAAAATACATAACTCTTTAATTAATTAATTTCACTATATCATACAATTAATATATATATTTCTTCATTATTACCATTTTACCAAACAAGTATTGATTAAAATAACATCAATCCAGAGCTTATTTTACGAATTTATATTATATAGTAATGTAAAGAGGATTTATTGTAGCATTTCTGTCAAAGTGTTATATGCCTTGGTAAATTAATTTGTTCTCTTGTGATTTTTTTTAAGTAATTAGTACATTAATTTGAAGTATGCAGGTTTCCAATTAATTTATAACGATATAACAAGTAGAGTTTTTTTTATTTATAACGATATAACAATTAATTTATAACGATATAACAATTAATTTATAACAATATAACAATTAATTTATAACGATATATCAATTTCAAATCACACAAAAAAAAATCTTTGAGCACAACGAAATATTATTTCTAGTTTGATTTATTGGTTACGACTTACGAGTACAGAGAATGATTTACTTCAAGTAACAAATGTATAAAAGAATTATTTGTTTTTATTATATTGGAATCTAAGAAAGTTAATATTATATATTAATAGATAGGAAAACAAATTCAACGCTTGGAGAAATAAATAGAGGCAAAATTGTCTATCCATTAAAAAAGAATTATGCAGTGTTCTGTTATAGGGTGGTATTCATATCCTCTGAGATATCTCAAATTTTGCGTGACTTTTTGGAAAATCTAAACCGTTGAAATACAGTATTCACGAATCTCGAAGCTCAATAGTACTGGGCCCCTGCGCTACCCCCGAATAGGCACCGGACACGTCGGTCACGTAAAAGTTGAGATATCTCAGAAGATACGCACTCTATAGGGTGGTGGTGCGAATATCAGCACCTGTATTTCTGCGTGCTCACTGATTTTCTCCGTGATCGTATTCGTAGTTGATTTCTCGTTGACGGTTACAGTAGGTGACGCGAATCCACCGTTCCGCTTTGTCAGAACTCTATCGGTTACAGTGCGCTCGCAACCGGCTTCTCCAGGTCACTCTGCTACTCTACATTCACGCAAATGTTCTACGCTATATTACATTGTCTGGATTGTTAGGTTCGTGATAGGACAGAGGGCCTTTTAGTGCCCAATTGTAGAACTTATTGTTCGCATATAGAAAATTTCATGAAAAATAAAAGAAATTAGTGGGCAGTACTTGGTTAGTTCAGTGGGCTGTCGCCCATTGGGTGCGAGGGGCAACGGTGGGCTAAGGCCCACAATATTAGATCAGATCGAACAATTCCTGGCCGTTGGATTGGTTGATAAATACGCTGAAGACTATGAGCTGCACAAAAAGCTCGTGGTTTGTGATTCGAAACAAATCAAATCAGTTTAGTTCTGAAATGAATCAAGTTCATTTGGTTTAAAATTGGTTTGAATAAAATTCGAACTGAGTCTTATTCTTTTCGAAACTCTTCTTTTTAGTTATAAACTCTGTTTCAATTTCGAATCAGTTCGGTTCAAAACTTATTCGAATTGTACCAAATCAAACTTGAACTCTTCTTTTCAATTTGAAATTCTGCTTCAATTTTAAACTAGTTCAGTTCGTAATTGATTCAAACTCAAACTGAGTTAAGTTCAATTCAATTTGACAGTCCTATATGAAGACGGTATTGTTTCAAGAGGATAGTTCAAAACTTCAAATACATAGTTTGTTTTATTTTTAAGACTAAAGTAACTTAAAATTTAAAAATATAAATGTTAAAATAAAATAAAATATCATTTATATTATTTTTTCTATATAAAAATAAAACATCGTGACATTTTAATTTTATTTTATTAGTATTTAATATTTATAAAAATACAGCAATGTAAATAAATTTTGAACATAAATATTCAACTTATAAATTCATACAAAACTAAAATCTTTAAGTGATATTTTTCTTATATGCATATGAAAAAAAATGTAAACAACATCTAATGTTTTATCTTGACCTATAAATAAAAAAAATTATTATTAGAAATTTTAAAATAAAAAGCACGATAAAGATACAAAAATAAAAAATATTTGAACCTTTAATTGTGCGACAAAAGATTGATAACTGGGGCAAGTTCTTCTGTAGTATTGGACGGTGGGTCTCACTAGTTTCAAATTTTGTCAAAGTCGGTGTCAATTCGGAATGGCGCAGAGCTGCAGGGGCAGTATGCGATGCTTTGAGATTCGTGTAGAGTTAAATTAACGGTTTGAATCCGTTAATTGTAAAAGATTCCCTTTTCATATAATGCATTGGATGTGAATCGACATAATAAAATTCAGTGCACCAGAGCTTACAGAAACCGCTTGCATGCATATTATTCAAAATTCTGTCTATCGTGCGACCACAGATGCACATAGCTTAATAATTAGGATGTTGGCAGCATATAGATTTATGGCCTGTTCGGTTTCATAATTTTGAGTATGGGGACTTGGGGACCATGACGAGGTTGTGCGGACATGAGTCCGCATCGTCTGCATTAACTTAAAAGATGCGATGTTTTTTGAGTTAATAGATATTGGCTGTTTGATTGTAAACGACGAAGTTTATTCGGCGTCAGTCTAAAATATGGAATGCTATTTTCTGCGGAGTTTTTCCGTGCGGAGTTGTGAGGAGCTTTTAATCTGGTCCGTTCGTTTTGATCGGACGGACCAGACCAGATCTCAAAAGAACAGTCCCCTCTGTTATGGTCCCTCTGATCGAAAACGAACGTACCAGATAAAAAGAACTGCACGGCTCCGCACGGAAAACTCCGCAGAGGATAATCACCCTCTAAAACATAGGGGTCATCAATATTAGTGCAGATTTAATTTGCACAGATCTTAAAGCTGATCGGAAGGTCCATATGAATTAACGCAAAAGATTCATTTTTGAGTTAATGCAGAGGATACGAATTCTGCGGACATCAGCTATGTCAACGGAAAGCTAACAATGACTCGTTGGATTATATATCCTTCTAAAATGTTAAGCGTTATATTTGGTCGAAAGAAGTGTATGTACTTCAACCATATATGTATGTCGCCAAAAATAGATGGGTTTTCAAAAACAAGTGCCAAAATAGCATTGGATATGACTTGGATAGTTGGATAGTCCATTGGAATATTAATTTTTAAAATTTAGTGTAGAAATGTTATTTAATATATGAGTAAGGCTTAGGTGCTATGGATAGTATGAGGTCTTTCATGTTACGGTCTCAAAAATCAATCGTATAAACTTCAAACTTTGATCTAAGTAGTTTAGTAAATTTGTTATAAAATGAATTTGTAGAATACCAATTTTTACTATTTTGAATTTTTTTTTACTATTTTTGTGATTTTTAAAGATGGCAAAAAATGACCTAAAACACTGATAATTTTGTTTATTTAACCATTTTTTTGCCATCTTTTAATAAATTATAAAAATAGTAAAAATAATAAAAATTGATATTCTACAAGTTCATTATATAAAAAATTTATTGAGCTACTTAGACCGAAATTTGAAATTTATAAAATTAGTTTTTGAAGCTGTAGGCTGTAGCACGAAAAATCTTATGCTATCCATATTTGTGTCATAACTAATACATTATTTGAAGCTTTCAAAACTTATATTTTGATATTTGAGGTTCAAACCGTATATCTAAAGGCTCAGAAATTCCATTCGATATATACAATTTAATTTAATGTCAAAACCATCAAGTAATAGTTGTTTTATAAAAAATTATGCACAGCTATATTTAAACAATAATTTTAGTATCTAATAAAAATAGCATCTAAAGACCATTGTTCAAGATTATAATATAAATTGTTAAAGGAAAAGAGATCCACTTAGACTCTTTTTTGGTGACACCGAATGACACTGTATTTTTAAAGTCTTCAAAGTTGATTCAAACCGTTTAACATGATAAATATATTAAAATATGCGTCTAGATCAAATTATATATTTTTTAGGATTTTTTCACTATTTATTAAGTATTTTACAAAATCATGACATTTTGATTTTATTTTATTAGTATTTGATATTTATAAAAATACCACAATGTAAAGAAATTTTGAACGTAAATATTCAACTTATAAATTCATACAAAACTAAAATCTGTAAGTGATATTTTTCTTATATGAATATGAAAAAAAATGAAAACCACATCTAATGTTTTATCTTGAGTTCTTGACCTATAAATAAAAAAATTATTATTAGAAATTTTAAAATAAAAAGCACGACAAAGATTAAAAAATAAAAATATTTCAACCTTTAATTGTGCGACAAAAGATCGATAACTGGGGGGGGGGGGCAAGTTCTTCTGTAGTATTGGACGGTGGGTCTCACTGTAGAGGGCAGTATTATGTGATGCTTTGAGATTCGTGTAGAGTTAAATTAACAGTTCGAATCCATTAATTGTAAAAGATTCCTTTGCAGATAATATGCAATGGATGTGGGAAATAAATCTGCTACGATCCTAAAAGGATTGTAGGATCCTACGATTCTAAATCCAACCTTTTATTTGTTTTGAGTTTCGTGCATAAAAACAATATTTATAGAGATTCGTACAATTTAAAAAATAAAAGGTTGGATTTAAAATCGTAGGACCTACAATCCCTCAGGATCTTAGCAGATTTATTTCCCTGGATGTGAATTCTCCGGCTCCGACATAATCAAAGCGGTGCACCAGAGCAGTGTTGTAAATAACGGTACGCGGTCGTCGAACGGATGGAGTATCGCTAAACGATTAATTGCATACTGATTAATTAAAATTATACGGACAATTGAATGTTTTTATTAAATTTATGTATATATATCATAATTTAGTAAAAATAATTTATTTAACTCATTAAACTTATCAAATAAACTTAATTTAACTTAATTTTATTATTATAACATGACACTAAACTTATTTTTTTAATGCATAAACACTTTACATGTGTCAGTAACACATTTATTTAATAAAAAATAAATTTAAGAGTTAATTTTTTTTTTTCAAATACTAATAACATATTATGTGAAACAGATAAAACATTCCAACATAAAATCACTAAATTTAATTTATAATAACAACTTAATTTCATAAATGAATATATCGTACTAATTGAAAAAATTACATCAGTAATTAGTAAGAAAAATATATGATAAATAAATAAAAGAATAATTAATCAATTTTAAAGTAAGTAAGAAGAAAAAACATATATAAAAAATATTGAATGTATGTTTAAGCACAAACAAAACTGTAATACATAATTTATAAAACTTATTATCACTCACTATCACATAAAAAAAAATCACTGCAAATTTTTTTTTAATCCAAATAAATTGGAATAAATGAAAATAAACATAAATTGCCTTCATTAAGAATATACGTGACAGTTTGACCACCGTCACCAATTAATCGGCCGTCACGGAGGTTTTTTTACAACACTGCACCAGAGTAACCAGAGTAACCAGAGCAAAAAACCGCTTGAATATTGTCCAAAATTCTGTCCATCATGCGACCACAGATGCACATAGCCTAATAATTAGGATCTTGGCAGCATATAGATATAGATTTATGGCCTGTTCGGTTCTATAATTTTGAGTATGGGGACTTGGGGACCATGACGAGGTTGTGCGAACATCAGCTATGTCAACTTTCTTTCCTCAAGTTGGTACGAATGAATAATAATTTAATGTTATTTTTAAAATCTGAATATTTAAAGATCAAATTTTATAATTATTTGTAACTTTTACTATGTCTTAGACAGATAAAAACAGTGATTTTATACCTATCTAAAACAAGTAAAAATTATCCAAAAAGTATAAAATTTGGTCTCCATGTATATTTTAATATAACAATTATGTTGAACGGTTCGAATTAATTGTTCGGACTTTAAAAACGACAAAAATAATGTAGAGCATGATTGGAACACATAACTGATAATATATTTAGAGTTATGTACCCTCCAAGACTTTCTTAATTTTTTATTTACCCCTACACTATTTATTATATTTAATTCATCCCTTTACTTGTTTTATATTTTTCTATTTAACTTTAAAGGTAAATAGGAAAATATAAAATGAGTTAAGGGATGTATTAAATATAATAAAGAGTTTAAGGGTAAATTAAAAATTAAAAAAGTCTTTGAGAGTACATAGAATTTGATATTCCAATAGATATATTAAAATTTGCTTGAAGATCAAATTTTAATATATTCATCATGTTCAACAGTTTAGATTAACTGTTTGGACTTTGAAAATATAGAATGTAAGTCGGTATCTCCAAAAAAGAGTGCAAGTAGATCCCTTCTCTTGTTAAAATACCTAATATATAAAGTAAATTATTACAGTCTACATTTAGAAACTTACCTTAGTAAAAGCTTTAAGAATGTAGTGTTTTTCTATTTGGTTATAGTATTATTTTCTGTTTCTCTGTTTGGTACCTTAACAGAAAATAATACCTTCATAAAACGAACCAAAAATATTTTCTGTTTTGTTATAACTTATGGGATCAAAGCTGCTGGATTAGAAGAACAGTTCATATTTCTGCCAATTGTATGAATCCGCAGACATCCTACTCAGCAGATTTTGACGGATTAACAATTTTTCAGTAAACCAAAACTGTCCAAGACAAAAATATAATTGATGAAAAAGGAACCAGTTAGCACAATCTCACAGTTATACTAGTGTATTTGATTAAACAGGCAAAAAGACAGACAAGGAACAGATCAACCCACAAATAGCTAAACAAAATTAACATGGCCTCTATATTTGTCAAACTCGGCTTCAAACTCACATAATTTGTCAATCACTTCTCCGCTAAGAGTGCCCTGTACTATACATTTACAATACTCATCATAATAATTAACCCCACAAACATTGAAAGTCATATTTTCATCGGTTAGAAAATAATCTGACTCCGAATTTCTTGATGCAACCATTTCGAAAGAGCCATTAACTGCCCTCTCTGTCCCATTGATAGAAATCTCCCCTGAGATTTACATAAATAAGCAACAAAAATTAACATACAAACAAGTAATTAAGTTATAACAAAAATTAAATATTTCGTATGACAGAACATCTTTAACAAGTGTAAGAAAAATGAAAATGAAAAGTTATGCACCATTAATTTTCCAAGACATTCCAACATAAGCGAATCCAAACTGTCCACTGTGCTCCTTGATTTTAATAAGCACCTGCTAATATTATTTATCAACATACAAAACTTAACTAGGACGAGCATTGTTAAGACAAATGCATGCATTAGCTCAGCAAACTAGCAGAGCACTGCTGACTAATTTATCCCTTTATTTCTTTGGCTCTATATGGAAGAAGGAATAGCATGCAAACTAAAGGATTACTAATGTGCGTGCGTGCGTGCGTGTGTTTTTCTTGGGTGGATCATTTGCTGAAAAGTTTACTGACCTTGCCAGGCGATTCTAGCTCCAATTTAATTGAGGGAAAGTCATCTGAGCATGTAACGGCACGGAGCAAAGCCTAAAAATCAATTAATCAATTAACACTACATTAATTTAGCAAAAATAAAACACCACCAGATGGGGGATAAAATGTGCTGAGAATGAGATATGTGTCAAGACTTAAGAGAAACCATGCAGCATGACAAATAGAGAAGCGGCAGTCTGCATACCTCAAACCTCTCACGCACTGGTAATCCAAGCTCATTAACAGACTTAATGCCAAATCTAGCCTACACACAAAAAAAAAAAAAAAAAAATTGTGTATCCAAGAAAATATTGGTAATGACAAGGCAAGACTGGTTTACAAATTGTAATACAGACCTGTATGAAGGATCCAATGGGAGACAAGATGTTGTACTCAGAAAGGCAGAAATCCGAGAGTTCCTGCTTTAGGTTGTCAATTCGAGCACAACATTGTAAGATTTCAGTGTCCATCTTGAGCTGCAAAAAGACCATGGGTCCATGAGATATGTGTCAAAAGAAACCATGCAGCATGACAACTAGAGAAGCAGCAGTCTGCATACCTCACACATCTCACATGCTGGAAGTCCAAGCTGATTAACAGAATTAATGCTAAATCTAGCCTGTATACACAAAAAAAAGAAAGAAACAGAATTGTGTATCCAAGAAAATATTGCTATTGACAAGGCAAGACTGGCTTATAAACTTTAATACATACCTCAGGTGTGACAGATCCAATGGGAGAAAAGATGTTGTACTCAGAAAGGTCGCATTCAGAGGGTTCCAGTTTTAGGTTGTCAATTCGAGCACAAGATTGTACAATTTCAGTGTCCATCTCAAGCTGCAAAGAGACCATGAGTCTATGAGAGAGAGAGGAGGAGGAGGAGGGGGGGGGGGGGGGGGGGGGTATTTAACAGCAATAGCAAACCTTCTGCATGGAGAAAACAGAATTGTGCATCCTCAAAAGTTTGCATTTCTTATCAAAAAGGTTTTTCAAGATAGAGAGTTGATCCTGTATATTCCGAAATTTTTCACTCAGTGATGCATCATCACGAAATTCACCGTTATTGGAGGGCATTTGACTTAGCTTGCAGCATCTACAAGAAAACAATTGTAGTTGCGGTCAAAAGTGACGGAGCCATCCCGATTACCAGTACTTCCCGAGGGAACCTCCTCCAGCTCCAAGCCTAGCTCACCCTTGACCTCATACTGTTTGTGTGGCATGGGCATCAACCAGTATGCATTAAGAGGAAAGCCAAGCTTGTGCACCCTCTCCATATGCTCCATATGACGCTCCCGATATGGAAATTCCGACTCTCTGCAGCAGCGGCACCAGTACTTTAGTGACCTGTAGGTTTTCCGTTCCCAAATTTGGAGTGCAACAGAAAGGCAGTCAGTTTGGACAAAATAATTAATGACATCAGTGATTGAACCCCAGATGAGAAGACCACTGACTTCAGTCTCCAAAAGCCCGCTCTCACTCAGGAAGAGACACAAGCTACGATTTGTAGTATTTTTCACCCAGCTGAGAACTGATGCTGATTCATCCTCATATCCGGTATCAGTAACTGAGATGTTTCTACAATCCTCGTCTGTCTCATCAGAGAGCTCATCACTGCATTCTGTAAGTCCCTCTCCCACTTCTTCTGTCCATTTAACATATCTCTGCAATAACAAACTAGCTGACATTAGGCCCTTTAGCCCATCACTGGAGCATCAACTTGGCTTTCCTTGAAAATACCAGACAGGTTTGTATGTTGAGTTTCAATTTGTGCCAGTCATATCTGGTAGTCGAACATACTGACCACTAGACTGGTATCTGTTATGAGTTATACAATACACCATGTTTATATTTTTTGAGTCTGGAATCTGGACCCTCTTGATGGACTAGCAGCATACAAGACTTGTTATCTGCTACAAGATTTAGCAAAATTTATCATCTTTAGGATTGAGGCATGACCCTCTTACATTTTCTGTGCTGATTTGAACATCTGTATTCTCTACAGGCTGGTAGTGGTACATATTCACATACGCATACAGCTTCATCTGCAAATGAATAAAAAAAAAAAGCAAGTCATATTTGATACTTTCCTGCTGAAAGAATATCCATACCGTCCTGCAAGTGAGGCTACCAAACAAATTGCATACCCGCAAATACGATCTTAAGAGAGGCAAAATACACTTGCGGAGGTCAAGCTTACAGAGCTCCTCGATTTGAGGCTTCAAGCATTGCAGCTCAAAAGATAATTTAATGAGTTCAAGATAGCCTGGCTCTATCTGCAATCCAAAAATTACATTACTGGATCAACACAAAGAATAAGAAACATAAATAGAAGGGTGGGAGGAAGAATAGCTGACTGGAGATATCATTAAATCACTGACCTTAAAACGAAATGCAGTTCTCCGGAATTCAACAAGTTATTCAGGAGGAGAGCAAGAAAAAAACCTGTGGTTGAGGGGACCATTCCATAAGTTCAAATCCTCAGTTGACAATAAAGAAGGTGGGGAGTCAACAAGTGACTCATAGGTTCCGCACATCACACTCCACAATTTAAAGTAGACAACTTCAGTAGGTGCAGACTGCATGTTGGAGATGGTGAGGCGGTTCACAAAGGACTTTACCTTGCTCTCCACCAGATGAAACATTTCGGAGGCTTTGGCAGGGACTAGTTCAATTGACGGGATACACAGCGCTTCAAAAACCCAACGTGGTAGCCCGCCTGGGTCACTAAGCTGCCATTCTATCTCATCTTCATCCAATTCAAAATAATACTGGCTGCCATTTCTCAAGGGACCGAAAAGTGCAGTCAGGCAATTGCCATTCTTGCTAAAGCCATTCTTGCTCCGGAATACACTAGACGTGCTAAGATCCATTATCCCATTTGGAGGTGCGGCTTTAACTTGGTTGACAAAATGAACCATGTCATCTACAAGTCAAACAAAACAGGAGAGGGGCTCCTCCTCCAGAAAACAGAAGCAGATAGGCAAATGCTCCAAAAGGCTTCTAAATGGGTAAGTGAGGCTTATACTGCTTGTCGGGTAAACAATGTGCTTGGCTGCCAGGTGAATAAGTGCCCTCAAGCGGCCATTAGAGAGCATTGAAAAGAAAGACTTCTCTTGGTGTTCTATCAACTTTTCGAATCCCTTGCGCAATTTTTCCAAGAGTTCTGACCTCCTGGAATCCTCTGACAACGGCAAGTTGTTAAACAAGCTGCCACCATCGTGACTACACCCACGTGCATCATACAGGAAGCCAAACGCACGCTCCACATCAATGGGTTTCCAGACAGTTTTGCGAAGGGTCTTGACACACCAATTCTGGTCGGCCAAATCACATTTTAATGGCCATGCATTAGTTTGATCAATCCCTGGTAAGTGCTCACATGCCAGGTGAACAAAGAGAAAATCACAAAGTACAAACCAACGGAGGCACCCAGGGCTTGGACAGATGTAGACATCCCATCGATTGTAAAGTTGACGAAATGCGACCACATCCGCAAGCAAATATCTCAGTGATGGAATATTGAGATATTCACAAGAGAAATAGTCCAGATCAGAGGTATTCACAAGCAAGAAGCTCTTCTTTACTGCGGTGAGAAGCAGATTGAGAAACTTGTGTTAGGGAACAACAGTCAGGCTTAAAGACAATAACAGCTGCAATGATTTTCATCTTGTTGAGGCAAAAAATTAGGTATCTGACCAAGATTATTATCTTGAATGGTTGGAATAGATATACTTACTACATATGCGCTACAATTGGTTCAGTCAAGATTATGATATAAAAAGGTAATAATTCAATTCTCTTATCAAATAGAATTCATAGATTTCATGCCAATTACTGACAAATATGCATCACGTGGAAAGAAAGAAAGAAAGAAAGAAAGAAAGAAAGAAAGAAAAAAACCTCTATCGTCAAGGGATTTCCAATAGCCAATGGCTTCATCAATCCAGCCTTGCGGTTTTTCTTTTTCTTGTGATTCGATTGATCGGATGTATGTGTCCTCCCAGAGGAGCAATGCCTCTTGGCGCAATGCCTCTCTGACCTCCATAGCATACTAGGGGTTTCTTCGCTCTCGTTAGTTCATAGAATTAGGGTTAAGGTTTAGATTTAGGCAGAAGTTTCATTTGTGTTTTTCCTATGTATGATTGACGGCCGCCGACTACTTAATTTCACAACCGAGAACGACAAAGTTGGACACTTTGATGGGAATTCACATCCGCCTCAGGTTACCGATCTAAAGCTCGAAAATTGAGTTACTTCCTGGATCTGAATTTCTCAGGTTATCGGACTGAGTAGAATGGAATCGGACAGTCCCTCAGCACGAATCACAAAGCACAAATAATACTGTTCTGCGCCATTTAATGCTGCCGATCAGTAAAATTCAATTTCAGCACGAATCACAAAGCACAAATAATACTGTTACTACTATATATTGAATTCAGTCGTGCAATTTAATGCTGCCGATCAGTAAAATTCAATTTCATATCCATTTTAGTCATCTCTTTTCTATTGAATTGAATTCTATTTTACAAAATATTTGTTCCGATCACACTGAAAAAAGGAAAGTACTTCACGAGAATTGGATTCGCTGATGTGATAAGTCTCTTATACCCTTGTCTTCTCTAACTTGGGGTGAGTGCTGGAGCAAAGCAGTGAAGAGAGAGTCTGAACGGTAGAACAATAGACTAGTTGAGAGTACCAGAAGAGTACTTGAGAGAGAGAGGGAGAGAGAGATCTTGAGCAGGAAAGGAGGGGAGAAGTGGAGAGAAAAAGTTGATGGACATAAAATTATAATATATAATTAAACAGTTAAGAGTAAAACTGAATGAATAAGGATGTTTTTACTAAAAAAAAAACAATCTTGGAACATCTACATCTGAGCAACTTAAATGAGTTTCTAAATAACTGTTAATTATTTTTTAAAAATTAAAGTCTCTAAAATTTCTAACTCTTACATATTTTTGAAATTAATTATAAAGTTTCTATTAAGCCACGTCAGCAATAAATTAAAAAAGAGAAATAATTTGAGTCAATAATTTAGTAAATGTGGAGTTAATAAACAGTTTCTTAATAAAAAAAATAACTTTCGTGCATAATTTCTAAGTAAGAATCTCTCTCACATTTCTGAAACGGAATTAGAAACAACCACATCATTGTAATACAATGAAAAATATAAGTATAAATTTATAATTGAAAATAATATACGAAATGTCTAGATATTATTTTAAGTGAAATAGGTAACATTTTAAAAGCAACTTCTCATTTTATATAACAAATCGATAAGATAGTTAAGTTATTTAAAAGTGAATTATTATGAGATTCTCTAAATATCAAACGAACTTAAATAGAGTGAATATTACTCATCAAATTTCTGAAATATTAAAGAAACAAATATTTGAAAATTAATAGTGATATGAGATAGATATATGTAAACATTTATATCACTAATGTACAAGGCTTCTTTCATGTGATTCTGGACTAATTTGCAAAGTTTAAAATTTTAAAGGTAAATTATGTGAAAATGCCAAATTAACAAAGTACAAAAAGATATAAGAAATTGATCAACGTGGCTCTAAAGTCACATGGTCCATGGTGGTTGACATCCCATTTTGATCCCCTCTTAACATAGATTTCCTTCGAATTGAATAATCTAAGTGACAATCAGCACTGAGTCACTCGTTTTTTTTTGGGTTACAGATTTATTATGCAAAGTTAGATAAACACTTCCGGATTAAAATTGACAGCAGGGCCACCTAAAAGTATGAAATTTGGGTTTATTATATCTGATAGGGTGCAGAGAGTATATCTCTAGTATCATCCACTATAAAATGTCAGATAATTATTGTAAATAAATTAGGATGTGGCAAAAAACTAATGGATGCTATTAGCAATGCATAAAAAGATTCATGCTTTATGTTACGTGTATTGAATGGTAAATAGATGCGGTAGATTGTTGCACTGCCCAGTATTCGAAGTGTGACAATCATATTAGAAACTCATAATATAAGAGATGTAGATGCTATTATTCATTGAGTTTTACTCTTGTTCAATTATAAATGATGATTATTAAGATTTTTTTTTGTGAAATTGTTTGGTGGTGGCTAAATTTATAATAATTAAATTTGTTAACAACATCATTATTCAACCTCTAAATCCTAAGAACTTAGTAAAAAAAAAATATTCATAAGTAAACTCTACCCGTTAACATTATATTTAATTAATCTGATCCCATAAGTGTTATTTTTAGGGTGTAAACAGAGCGAATTCAGAGTGAATATGCTAATATTAAATTTGTATCCATCTTTCAATTAATAGATAAGAATTAGTATGAATATAGATAGTAAATAAATGTCAAAATTTAAAATCAAATTCGTCTTTAATATATATATATATATATATACAAAATGAATAATTGTAGAATAACTAAGTCATAAATTTCAAGATACAAATACTAATAAGAAAGTTAAGAAAAACAAATTAGAAAGGAAGTAAAATGGAGATGTTCGGAATGGAGGAGGAAAGAAACATAGTACAGGGAATGGAGGAGGAAAGAAACATAGTACAGAAAATAAAAAGGATAGCTACTGCACCAGCGCATGGAAAAAGAGTGGTCTGATACATTTGGAGGCTTGGAGCTTATAATGTGATTAGTCCCACATTGAATAATTAAATGAGTTTGGAACACATATATATGTCTCTGTTCGGAGTGTCGACAAAATTTTGATTTTGGATTTCCGATAGAAGCAGTTATCTGTTTAGTTCACGTGTCAGAAAATTTATTCGTTTCGGAATTAGGACTTTTTATTCAAATGTGTCAAATTATCAATTCTGTTTATTCATATTCGGAGCGAATTTGGTTTGATATTACCGTTGTAATGTCATTGAGATAATATGATGATAATATGGTCTTCATTTAATAACCCACCATAAATGTTCAGCTTTCACTGCAGTAAATTGAAAATCAAATAAAGCGGAAGAAAATATTTCATTAACAATGAGATGGATAAAATATTAAATTAATGGAACAAACGCAGGACATGACTTAAATTAAAATGAATAATTTGGGTCTACTTGAAATTGTTCAGTTGTTCTCTCTCCGTACAATCGTTGAGGTGCCGGGTGCCCTATGACACCGGAGTGCGTATCCTCTCCTCTGAGATATCTCATATTTTGCGTGACAAAATATGACTGACGTGTCCGGTGCCTATTCGGGGTGATGTAGGGGGCAAGTATTATTTGAGCTTTGAGATTCGCACAGAACGTATTGCAATGGTTGAGGTTTTTCAAAAAGTCACGCAAAATATGAGATATCTCAGAGGATACGAATTCATGACACCGACACCCCAAACAAGATGGATTCAAATATGCAAGTACTCTCATATTCTTCCATCCGGACCGTTCAAAATCAATCACACACCTTCAATTAACATCAGTGTCATTTCTACCTATATAACACTAACTCTAAAATCTATCAAATCGACTTCAAACGAACCGTTCAAACCGATCTACTTCATTAGTTGTGCATTTACATGCAAAATTTACAACTTTTCGAATTTATTTAGTATTAGATCAAGCAGTCAAATATATGAGTTTTTAAGTTAATATACATTAATTTTTCAATATTTTTACCGCTTGATTTGATACTAAAATAACTCGAAAATATAAAAATTCTGTATGTAAACACATCACACATAATGTAAATTAGTTTGAATGGTTTAAATTTGTCGTTCGAAGTCGATTTGATAAGTTTTAGAGTTGGTGTTATATAGGCTGAAATGACACTGATGTTATACTGGCAAAACTCTATATTATATTGATATAAAAGAAAAAAGTAATTGAAGCCATATGATTAATTTTGAACAGTTCGACTAAAAGAATAAGATAGTGCTCCTTTTCTAGCAGATTTAAATCCAAACAGAACTTAAACCAAGTGAAAATTGTTAATCAGAAAAAAAAAATTCCCAATCCGCAGGATTAGAAGAACAGTTCATATTTCTGCCCATTGTACAGGTTAGGGTACGGATCCGGATCCGCAGACATCCTACTCAGCAGAGTGGTCTGATACATTTGGAGGCTTGGAGCTTATAATGTGATTAGTCCCACATTGAATAATTAAATGAGTTTGGAACACATATATATGTCTCTGTTCAGAGTGTCGACAAAATTTTGATTTTGGATTTCCAATGGAAGCAGTTATCTGTTTAGTTCACGTGTCAGAAAATTTGTTCATTTCGGAATTAGAACCTTTTATTCAAATGTGTCAAATTATCCATTCTGTTTATTCATATTCGGAGCGAATTTGGATTGATATTACCGTTGTAATCAATGTAATGTCATTTGAGATAATATGGTGATAATATGGTCTTCATTTAATAACCCACCATAAATGTTCAGTTTTCACTGCACTAAATTGAAAATATTTCATTAACAATGAGATGCTACTTGAAATTGTTCATTTGTTCTCTCTCCGTCCGTTGAGGTGCCCAATGGCACAGACATCTCAAACAAAACGGATTCAAATATGCTTCTTTTCAGGAAATTGATCACACAATTTCAATTACATCTGATTTATTTTAATATATTATATTCATATAAAAGAAAAAAAATAATTGAAGCCGTGTGATCGATTTTGAACGGTTCGAATGAAAGAATAAGAGATTGCTCCATTTTCTCAAGAAAAATTAGCAGATTTAAATTCAAACAAAACTTGAACCAAGTGAAAAGACAATATAGCGAGTCTAATCCCGACATTTTTATTTATATCCAACATTTAATATAAAATTTCACTTTTATTCAAGTTTTTGATTTTTTTTTTAAATAACCAATCCAATGTACAGTACAGTGGGTTTGATTTTTATTCCGATCTGCTGTATCATGCTGTATCAAACAACAGATCGGTTTTTTTTTTTTTACCAATTAGAAGTTTTAGATATAATTTATGTTGGTCTCAAAAGCATCTAAAGGGGGTGAATAGGCATTTTTATATTTTGGTCTAAGTAATAATAATCTAGCGTGTCTATAAGTTATTCTTAGCGGAAACTAGAATAATTTTATTTTAAACTAAATATAAAATAAATAAAGTAAATATTATAGTTTAGAGACACTTGACACGAGAGTTATTTATGGAGTTCGGCACTAACGCCTACGTCTCCGGGACTCGCGACATTCTAGATGACGCACCTTTCTTTACCTAATGAGAAAGGAGTACAAGGTGAAACCGGTGAGCCCTTACAAATTTATGGAAAGTCACACGGTCCTAACAGGAGCACTAAAGGCTCAAAGAAAATAATCTGAGTTGCGAGGACTTAAAAGATTGCAAGGTGAGCGCGAGGCTCAAGATAACAAGGGTTACAAGGTGTTTATAGTAAATAAAGATCTTTCACAAATCACTCCGGTTGTTGAAGTTGATTGAATATGGTGGAGGAGATTTTTGATTGTTGAAGGAGTATTGCAGTTTAAGGTCTAGCAATCATGGGGGCTCTCTTGTGAATAGAGGAGATAAAGTTTGGCGGCTAGAGCACACCTTAGAAATCTAGGTTTATTCTTGTTTCCATATGTGATGTATATCTTCCAAGACCTATACTGATCCATATGTTCATATTATGAACAAAGTTAATACATAGAGGTTGTAGATCTCGGTCTGCTGAAAATTTTAAGCTTTGATTCACTCAAATCGGAGTTGGTATGACCAAACGGTGGCTAAAATACGAAAGGTACGCAATGCTGACAAACCATAACGGTCATGACTATTGTCACGGTCCCGGCCACGGTCCGGCTCTGACTTGCTTAGCGTTCGGTGACGCTAAAACCTATTTTATGCGTCACGGGATTTATTTATTCTGTTATAACGGTTTAGTTTTTAAAACGTTATAACGGTTCTTAACTGTTTTGGAATTTCAGCACTCTTCAAACAGGCGTATCTTGGTGCTCGAGTGTCCGATTTTGGCATATGACCACTTTTTGAAAAACTTGTGAAGAGTAGATGTTGATTATGAAGTCTTGGCATTCATTAGAACATTTCTACATCTTATGATCCTGCACACATCTAAACTCAAGGAAACTGTTAAATGCAATTTATGTATGTTTTGTAAATCTAGTCAAACAAATAAGTCGAGAGCTCTCAAAAGCCAACAGTTTATTTTATTTTATGATTATTTTTCACCAAAGACCCTGAAAATTTAATTACCGATAGCCTTAAAGTATTTTTTATTACAAATAAATTCAATTACATATATTTTATTTTAATCGCGTAGTTTAACATAATTAGCATAATTAGCGTAATTTAGTTTAGTTAGCGTATTTTAGTGTAATTCAGCGTAGTTAACATAATTTAGTCTAATTCAACGTATTTTAGTATATTTAGCATAATTTATCACAGTTAAGCATAATTAGTATAATTAGCGTATTTTAGTGTAATTTAGTGTAATTCAGCGTAGTTAGCGTATTTTAGCCTAATTCAACATATTTTAGTATATTTAGTGTAATTTAGCGCAATTAAGTAGCGTAATTTTGTGTAATTACCGTAATTTAGCGTAGTTAGTGTAATTACTTAATTTATCATAATTACGTTAACTACACTAAATTACGCTAATTACGCTAAATTATGCTTAACTATGCTAAATTACGCGATTAAAATAAAATATATGTAATTGGACTTTCTTTTGTAATAAAAAATAATTTAGGGCTATCGGCGATTAAACTTCCCGTATCTTCGGTGAAAAATAACCATTAAATAAAATAATATATATCTAAAATTTCTAATTGGTTAAAAAAAATAAGAATTTATTTTCCAATCTGCTGTATGGTACAGTGGATTGGGAAATAAATTCTTCTTTTTTTTTTAAAAGAAGAATAATGTCAAAATCATCTTCCTTTTCTATATATAGAAATCATGGAAAAGATAAAACGGTACCTTAAACATAAATTGCATTGTAGATGCTGAATTGTATAATAATTAATATTTCTTCCTACAATCCTTAACTAATATAAAACGGACAAATTTTTTTTTTTTTTGTAATTATTATAAAAAAAAACAATGTCCAAGAAAACTTACCTTTCCCTGTCAAAAAAAGTATTCTGTTCTATTTTTTTCGGTCATTAAATAAGCATCCAACGACTCAGTTTCAAAATTTATCAGGCATTATTCTTTAAAATAAAATAAAACATGGCTGCCTTGACCATACGAATTTTAGAGAAAAAATCACAGCGGCTCAACAACATAGGACGATGCATATCTGCCTTGAATAAGATTTTCTGAAATTTTTATTTGTACCAACTTTGAAAAAAAAAAAAAAACCAAAAAACTGTAATTTCTGAGTAATTCGAATTTTATCACGACCTCATAACACATGTGCTGACTCAAATGCTAGAGTTCGTACTATGCTGATGCAAACCTAGATAACGGGTCAGATCAATTGTTTGAATTTTAAAAATTAAAATAATTTAAATTGAAATATAATCCCGCACAAGTCAGTAACCATAATCTCACTCTGAACACAATACGAATAAAATAATTTTTCTGACATTCTATCTGGTAGAACCATTAGGTCACGAGAATTTTTATTCATAGAAAATATTATAAAATAATACAGGAAAAGGAAAAGTACATTTTACGAGTGTACTGCTGTTGATTAAAATAACATCAATCCAGAGCTGATTTTACGAAATTATATTATATATTATATAGTAATGTAAAGACGATTTATTGCAGCATTGCTGTGAAAGTTTATATGTCTCGGAGCATTAGTTTGTTCTCTTGTGATTTTTTTTAAAAAGTAATTAGTACATTAATTTGAAGTATGTAGGTTTCCGATTAATTTATAACAATATAACAAGTAGAGCTTTTGATTATTATATATGTTTTTTGGCTGTATTGATTATTTTATTTGTAGATTGTTCACATTCCAAATCACACGAAAATTTTTCTTTGAGCACAATGAAATATTATTTCTAGTTTGACTTATTGGTTACGAGTATAAAAAAATGATTTATTTAAAGTAACAAATGTATAAAATAATTATTTATTTTTATTATATTGGAATCTAAGAAAATTAATATTATATATTAACAGATAGAAAAAAAAATTCAACACTTGGAGAAATAATTAGAGACAAAATTGTCTATCAATCAAAAAAGAATTATGCAGCACCCCTATTTCTGCGTGCTCACTGCTCACCCCTCATTTGGGCATGCCAACTGCCAAGAGAGAGGGACTGAAGGGGTCTGCCATTGACAGGTGGGTCCTACCTCGTTTAAATGAATATTATATAGTTTCTACATCTTCGATCTGATCAAACGGCTGCGACTAATTTCTTAGTCGATATTGAAAATCTAAAATAGAGAGGAAAAGAAATAGATTGATCTAAACTTTCTAATTAACTAAATGATTTCAAGGTTTCTTTCGTATATATGGTGAAAATTTATTTTCCTAATTCATGTATTAATATACGCATTTCATATTGTATAGATTTTCTATTTTTGAAAAAAATAAAAAATGTTACGGCCGTTACAGATCTTGACATGTGACTGATGTTTTGCCTGAAGAAACTGATGTCCAGAACTCAGGATAGTTAGAGAGTGGTCCCACAAGAGAATTTATAAGTTAAGACAGATGGTATATAATAGATAGAATACAAGGAAGCTACAAGTAAGACTTGAGAGAGAGAAAGAGTGGATTGTTGGATGGAGGGTTGAACTTGTGTTTGGAATAGGGTTTTCATTCTCGGGATATCTAAATCGATACATTTAAACTAGTAAATACATTTTGACCGATTTTTTTTTTTTTCTATTCAGTGGAAAACCAACTTAGCCTTCTTTACCAAGTTCCCTCCCAAAAAATATTATCTCTTTCTAGCTCTAGCATCCGAAAACCTAGCCAGGTTAGATCGGAAATCTAGCGATACTTTGATCTATTTTGGTAGTAAGTTAATTGTTCTTCGTTTGTTTTTTGTAGGATGTTTTTCGGAACTCAGAAGATAGCAGGTCTACAGAATGTGAATTTAGAGAATTTACCTCGTGGCGGATGAGGGTTGGTCAAAAGAGGTAAGTAATCTTTTTATTTTGAATAAAACCCATAGAAATTGTTACTTTTGCAAATGAACCCACAAATAAGACTTTATCTGTCACCACCCACCAGCAAATAACACTAAAACTTTATTTCTTGTATTTTAGAATTTTTTTGCAAGCTTATGTATTGACAAAGACAGATGTCATGAGATGTATATCACCACGGGTACCGACAAATTGACGGCATCTTTAGAGCCTGAAACACTACTTATTCTCCCACGTGATGGTTCTGAAATAGGAGTTGAAAACTTACCTCTAGAGGTAAATGAAACGGATGTCAGAACTATCTTTGAAGAACATGGGACTATTAGGAAAGTAAGTTTTATTATAAGTAAATCTTTAATTTGGTAATAATTGTTATAATTGTTAATCTAATTTTTATATTTCTTGTAGCTTACATTTTCGAAAGATATTAAGTCAACCAAAATGGTACTATTGTTTGTTTCTCCTGCAATGGCAGAGAATGCTCTAAGGAAGAACGGTTATCATTTTCAGGTAAAATTAACTAGCATTATTATTTCTCTAAAAATAGATTTTATTTTCGTACTTGTATTTTTTTTTTGCCAGTTAAATGCCCGTAGGCTTCTCATTCATAAAACAGAGTGTTTACATCACATGTTCCCTCTTACATTGACATAGGTCTGAAATTAGGGAGAGTAAAACCTAAGTATTCAAATCTTTCTTTTCTACCAAAATTTGCAAGTTCATGGGCTTCAACATTAAACTCCCTACTTGTGTATACACAATTGAAATATTTTCACTATGAGCCTGTCAGTCTACACTAGTCGGAGGTCCTTGCTGCTGTAGGAGTTTTGCCAGTTGTAGAGAGTCAGTATGGAAGGTACACTGAAGAATTCCTTGTTGTATTGCACCTTTAACTGCTCTTAACATTGCAAGTGCCTCCATGTGAAAAAGGGAGTGAGCTACACTGTAGCTGACCTTATAGCATAGTACCTCATCCCTAGCATACAGCACATACCCTGTTCCACCATTGTCTGGTTCAGAAAATGACCCATCCACCCAACAGTTGTTCCCATGATGGTCAATCTGTACTGCACACTGTGCGCCTCCTGCACTGCATGACCTGTCAACATTTGCATACCCCTGTTTACCAGCAACTGGAATTCAGCAGCTGATCGTATAATATCCTCCGGTCTGTGCTTGTGTTCCTCATAAAGGCACTGACATCTAGCCTTCCATACAGCCCAAATAATAGTAACCACCTTTATCATAAACTCCCTATTCGAGTTCTGACTAATGCCTGCCAGGATGTCACCCATGTCACCCATCAGTCTGTCAGTTCTTAGCCCCAATGAGGAGAACCAAACCGCCTTTGCTCTGGTGCAGTAGAATAGGGCATGGGTGGTTGTTTCATCAGCAAGTTTACAAACTGGACATGTGGGCTGAACGTTAGGCATACGTGTATGAAGCTTAGCCAGTGTAGGGAGTGCATCCTTGACGGCCTTCCACTGAAAAACTCTGACTATCTAAGTTGCGATGTCTCAGCCTCTCAGAGGTTTTTCATGAGAAGGGCTGAGTTGAGTACCCGGATATCTCGAATACCTAGACCCCCATCTCTTTCGGCATGGTTATCTCCTTCCAGCTTACCAGCGCCATGTAACCTCCTTGACTTTTCCCCCAAAAATCTTATGATTCTAGTCTCAATCCTATCCAGGACCCTTTTATGCACCTGTGTAGTGGTCAAATGATAAACTAAGAGAGACTCAATCACTGACCTGATAAGAGTACTTGTATTCTCATGGTCTCAAACGTCACATGGCTAATTGAACCTGCTTCACTAATTTTATCCAAAATATTTTATGTTATTTTGTTGGTTGTATGGTTTCGAGACTGAGCCGATCCAGAATTCGAAACTCAAGTTGAGTTTGACCCAACTTATTGTTTGTATGGCACTATTAGATATTTTAAAGAGTGTAAGGATGTATTAGATATTATATCTAATTCAATTTCTCATTTTTTATAGGGGAATTATTTGAAAGTTTACATCATTAAATGGCAAAACTGTTTTTCCTGTTTTTTTTTTCCATATTCTTGGAATGAAAATAAGTTCAAAGATGCTGTTAACGAGTTGGGTCCTGGAACAGAAGGATTTAAGTTTAGAGAAGAAAAGCTACACAATATTATATTTTTAGGGTAAATTTCGTCAAAGGTCAGTAAACTTTGCTCTTTGTCACAAATTGGTCACTCAACTTTTATTTTTCCCTTACTAACCATTGAACTTTGTATTTGTTCCGATTAAGAAAGAACTGAGAACAAAGCTGGAAGAGGTATTTCTCTATCACAAACCTAAGAAAAATATGATTTCAATCCAAAATTGGCAAAGAATTTCGGCCACAAAAAAGATCTTGCATAATTGTCCCCAGGTTCCCAATTAAGGAATTGAAACACAAGTAGAAACTGTACATGACTTTCCAACCTGAACTGCCAAACACCAATTTTAGTGTTGTACTTTTCGTAATTAGTAATTACCTTATCAGACTAGTTGTTTTCTATCAGACCCAAACTTGTAAGCACCAATTTTAATATTGTATTCTTGCTAATTAGTAATAACCAGAGCCTTACATCATGCATAGTATGCCTCTCAGGAAAAAAAGGGTTCAATTATACATTATGCCTCCTTGTTTGCTCCTTGGTGTTCTGCCAGAAACCCAATATTTAAAAATAATGATGAAGATAATGCATTCACTTGGCAGTCATTGGAAAATTGTGGACCTGACCCAATTTGAGATAAACGAAAACATGACAAGGATCAAACAAATGTGATCTAGGCCAAATGAAACTTAAAATCGATCTGGCCAAAAGCCAGTCGAAGATAAACCAAAATTTGATAGCGTTTTGAAGTTGTCAACCAATCAAAATCCATATTTACAAAACCAGCCTACAAACAGTATTGTTTTCATCTATTGTAAAATGAATTAATCATGTTCAAATAGATTGATATGAAGCTTAACTGATATGGTAAATGAAAATAATTTGAGGAAATAACATCCCAACCTAGCAGGTACTAAGCTCAGTCTTCTCTCATTGTGCAGTGGAAATGTATCATATGGTGTACATAACATTACAAAAATTAAGGGAAGCAGTTATAAATAAGAACAAATATAACGTTCAATGTCAAGTGAGGGACAAATGAAAGTTGAGTACCCAATTCGTTACAAATAATAAAGTTTAGCGACCTTCAAGGAAATTTACCCATTTTTTTATTACCATCATTTTTTTTCATTTACGCATTAAGACAGTAAAGCATTTATGACTAATGAGTTGACTAATTGATACAGGAGATAAACCGAGTGGCTGGAAAAGAAGACATTGTCTATTATTTTAATAGACAGTGTGCTCGGTATTCCTTTCACAAAATTGGCCAAAAAGGGTTGAAATTCGGGGATATTAAACCCTTCCCTTCCTGGATAGTGACAAATGAAAATAAATAGTCTTACGTCGAGGATTTAGGGAAGGCTGATTGTGAATCACATGTCTCAGTGAAGTATGAACTATTGACCTATGCATGTTGGACTTGTAGAAGATCCGATTGCGTTACAAGTTTGTGCAAATAGAGACCACATTGTCTCATGTCAAAAAAAGACTCTGTTAATTTGAATATCAATCAAAATGCAACGTGCTCGCATTTTCCTATTCATGGTATGGATATTGAAAATGGTGATTTTATTATAAATGTTGATGCTTCTTGCCATAGTGAGATAGGGTTTGGTGTTGTGATTAGAAGATCCAAAATGAATTTTTTTCTTAATAAAATAAGAGGGCCCTATCCAAGAAAAAACCGTACATCATACGATGCAGATTGCTTACCTGTTGCAATATGCTTCCTTTTGAATTCACTTGGCAGTCATTGGAAAATTGTGGACCCGACCCAATTTGAGAAAAACGAAAACATGACAAGGATCAAACAATCTGATCCAGGCCAAATGGAACTTAAAATCGATCTGGCCAAAAGCCAGTCGAAGATAAACCAAAATTTGATAGCATTTTGAAGTTGTCAACCAATCGAAATCCATATTTACAAAACCAGCCTACAAACAGTATTGTTTTCATCTATTGCAAAATGAATTAATCATGTTCAAATAGATTGATATGAAGCATACCTGATTTGGTAAATGAATACAACTTGAGTAAATAACTTCCCAACCTAGCAGGTACTAAGCTCATTCTTCTCTCATTGTGCAGTGGAAATGTATCCTATGGTGTACATAACATTACAAAAATTAAGGGAACCAGTTATAAATAAGAACAAATATAACGTTCAATGTCAAGTGAGGGACAAATGAAAGTTGAGTAACCAATTTGTTACAAAGAATAAAGTTTAGTGACCTCCAAGGACATTTACCCATTTTTTTTATTACCATCATTTTTTTTTTCATTTACGAATTAAGACAGTAAAGCATTTATGACTAATGAGTTGACTAATTGATACAGGAGATAAACCGGGTGGCTGGAAAAGAAGACATTGTCTATTATTTTAATAGACAGTGCGTTCGGTATTCCTTTCACAAAATTGGCCAAAAAGGGTTGAAATTCGGGGATATTAAACCCTTCCCTTCCTGGATATTGACAAATGAAAAGAAACAGTCTTACGTCGAGGCTTTAGGAAAGGCTGATTGTCAATCACATGTCTCAGTGAAGTATGAACGATTGACCTATGCATGTTGGACTTGTAGAAGATTCGATTGCATTACAAGTCTGTGCAAATAGACACAACATTATATCATTTCAAAAGAAGACTATGATATTTTGAATACCAATCAAAATGCAATGTGCTCGCAATTTCCTATTCATGGTATGGAAATTGAAAATGGTGATTTTATTATAAATGTTGATGCTTCTTGCCGTAGTGAGATAGGGTTTGGTGTTGTGATTAGAAGATCAAAAATGGAGTTTTTTCTTAATAAAATAGGAGGGCCATATCCAAGAAACAACCGTACATCATACGATCCAAAATGAAGCATATTACAACAGGTAAGCAATCTGCTTCCTATGATGTACGGCTGTTTCTTGGATAGGGCCCTCCTATTTTATTAAGAAAAAACTTCATTTTGGATCTTCTAATCACAACACCAAATCGTATCTCACTACGGCAAGAATCATGAACATTTACAATAAAATCACCCTTTTCAATATCCATACCATGAATAGGAAAATGCGAGCACGTTGCATTTTGATTGATATTCAAAATAACAGAGTCTTTTTTTGACATGAGACAATGTTGTCTCTATTTGCACAGACTTGTAACGCATTCGGATCTTCTACAAGTCCAACATGCATAGGTCAATCGTTTATACTTCACTGAGACATGTGATTCACAATTAGCCTTCCCTAAATCCTCGACGTAAGACTATTTCTTTTCATTTGTCAATATCCAGGAAGGGAAGGGTTTAATATCCCCGAATTTCAACCCTTTTTGGCCAATTTTGTGAAAGGAATACCGAGCACACTGTCTATTAAAATAATAGACAATGTCTTCTTTTCCAGCTACCCGGTTTATCTCCTGTATTAATTAGTCAACTCATTAGTCATAAATGCTTTACTGTCTTAATGCGTAAATGAAAAAAAAAATGTTGGTAATAAAAAGATGGATTAATTTCCTTGGAGGTCACTAATCTTTATTATTTGTAACGAATTGGTTATTCAACTTTCATTTGTCCCTCACTTGACATTGAACGTTATATTTGTTCTTATTTATAGCTGCTTCCCTTAATATTTGTAATGTTATGTACACCGTATGATACATTTTCACTTCACAATGACAGAAGACTGAGCTTACTACCTGCTATGTTGGGAGGTTATTTCCTAAAGTTGTATTCATTAACCAAATCAGGTAGGCTTCATATCAATCTATTTGAACATGATTAATTCATTTTACAATAGATGAAAACAATACTGTTTGTAGGTTGGTTTTGTAAATATGGATTTCGATTGGTTGACAACTTCAAAACGCTATCAAATTTTGGTTTATCTTCGACTAGCTTTTGGGCAGATCGATTTTAAGTTCTATTTGGCCTGAATCAGATTGTTTGATCCTTGTCATATTTTCGTTTATCTCAAATTGGGTCAGGTCCACAATTTTTCAATGACTACCAAGTGAATCCAAAATGATGCATATTGCAACAGGTAAACAATCTGCATCGTATGATGTACGGTTGTTTTTGGATAGGGCCCTCCTATTTTATTAAGAAAAAACTCCATTTTGGATCTTATAATCACAACACCAAACCCTATCTCACTATGGCAAGAAGCATCACCATTTACAATAAAATCACAATTTTCAATTTCCATACCATGAATAGGAAAATGCGAGTATGTTGCATTTTGATTGGTATTCAAAATATCATAGTCTTCTTTTGACATGAGACAATGTTGTCTCTATTTGCACAGACTTGTAATGCAATCGGATCTTCTACAAGTCCAACATGCGTAGGTCAATCGTTCATACTTCACTGAGACATGTGATTGACAATCAGCCTTCCCTAAAGCCTCGACGTAAGACTATTTCTTTTCATTTGTCACTATCTAGGAAGGGAAGGGTTTAATATCTCCGAATTTCAACCCTTTTTGGCCAATTTTGTGAAAGGAATGCCGAGCACAATGTCTATTAAAATAATAGACAATGTCTTCATTTTCAGCCACCCGGTTTATCTCCTGTATCAATTAGTAAACTCATCAGTCATAAATGCTTTACTGTCTTAATTCGTAAATGAAAAAAAAATGATGGTAATAAAAAAATGGGTAAATGTTCTTGGAGGTCACTAAACTTTATTCTTTGTAACAAATTGGTTACTCAATTTTCATTTGTCCCTCACTTGACGTTGAACGTTATATTTGTTCTTATTTATAACTGCTTCCCTTAATATTTGTAATGTTATGTACACCATAGGATACATTTCCACTGCACAATGAGAGAAGAATGAGCTTAGTACCAGCTAGGTTGGGAAGTTATTTACTCAAGTTGTATTCATTTACCAAATCAGGTAGGCTTCATATCAATCTATTTGAACATGATTAATTCATTTCGCAATAGATGAAAACAATACTATTTGTAGGCTGGTTTTGTAAATATGTATTTCGATTGGTTGACAACTTCAAAATGCTATCAAATTTTGGTTTATCTTCGACTGGCTTTTGGCCAGATCGATTTTAAGTTCCATTTGGCATGAATTTTATTTCACAAGGTCAAGGAACATTTATTCAGGGTTTCTATTGCAAATTTCATGAATTTCTGAGCATTATTTCTCAGTCAAAAGACATGTATGGCATGAGGGGTACATCTGGTAATTTTACAGAATAAAATCAGAATTTTTATATTTTTGAAAGTTGAACTTTGGAGATCCATATCTTCGTGTAGGATTGTCCAAATGATGCAAACTTTGAATCAATTTTATGTGTTTTTATGTGATCTATCTGACTGTGAGGTCCTTTTTTACCATTTGGCCCTTATATAAATCAGTATTGACAGATCTGTCAACAGGGGTCAAAAGTGCATATTTGGAGCACTATGGTGTACCAGTAGCATTCTTTACTCATGGTACCACTGGGCATTGGTGCAATATCACTCTAAGGGGTGCCAGAGAAGGCCATATGTACAGATACAAGTCTTTTTTGGGTGTAATACCTTTTAACAGTTCTAAAATCACTGTTTTGTACCAGTAATGAAAAGATGAATGATCAAAGAGCTTAAAAATCATCAAATCATCATTTTAATATGTTTTAATCATGTCAGGGTCTGTAATCTTACAGATAAGCCCCTGGCTTTTCAGAAATCAACTTTTTAAGCAAGTTCACTTGATTTTAAAGAGCATTATCATCAAGACTTCATGGGGAAAAAGGGTATAAATTGCATATGACAGTATAATTGCTGCATATTTACACCTTGATCCTCAGCCTTTCACTATTTGCAATCAAACCCTTCAAAATAATGAAATTAACCATTTTAAAGGGTATAATCTCATTATTTCTACGGATTTAGTTGCAATTAGGCTCTCTCAAGTGAACTTAGGGTTGAGAACTGCAAAGGATGCCAGTCATGCCTTGTTCTCGCTGCAAGTTTAAAAATAACAGCTCTCTACCTAGACCTAGATAAAAATAATGCTCTAAAGGAAAATTGTGCAAATTCATGATGATATTCAATCAGATTCCTAACATATTCTAAGATTCATTATATATCAATTATTATCATCAGTTAAAAGAATTGATTTGGTACATCACATTGTATTATAATTATCATGCTTCTCTCCCAAATTTCCAGTTTAATTCAATTCTCACAAACAACAAAATTGATAGATGCATCACAAACAAAGAACAATTATATTATTTATTCATTACCAAATTGTAAAATATATCAACATTGAACAATAATACCATCCAAAAAGATATAAAAAGAAAAGTGAAAAACGCAAGCCTAAGACGAAATAAGGTTAGCTACAACCAAAACCCCAACAATTATAAGCAACAATTATAAGCCATACTTTTTAGAAGATGTTCAAGGATGAACAAATTCAAGAGCAATTAAGCCAAAATCTGCCTGATCTTACTCTGTATGTATATTGAAAGTGGAACATGTTGACTGAGATTTGTGCAAACTCATCAAATATAAAAAATCTATGTATGAATAAGTGCTTCCATCAAGCTACTAAAATATGCTTTTTTCAATAATTCATTGAGTAGGAGTGTGAAAGTTTACAGCGTTTTGAACAAACAGTAATTTGGTACACGAAAAATGAATTACAAAGGAAAGAGGAAAAATGACCTACCAATCAAAATTCAGTATTGTAGTGTGGCTATGGGCAAAAGTGAAATACTATAAATTAGTATCCCTTGAGCAAGGCACAGTGGTTATATCGAAGGCCTATTGATGGTAATTAGCTTTGGCATCGAGTACCTCTTGCGCATGGATCCTCCAACTTTACCTAGATTTGTTTTCCATTTATTTATAGAAAAGCAAAAGAGTATACATCTTTCGAAATAAATCTTCTGAGAGAGCCAATTTATATATGCTAATAACTAAGGATCGATGCATATCATCAGGCAATCCATGGATCTATTCAACACAGTTCCAAATAAGCAAATGATACTTAAGAATGGACATTTATACTCTTTTTTTTTTTTGACAATTGTTACTGTTTCGCCAATATAATTATGACAGAATCTTATGTCATTATCTCTGAGCCCATGCAAGTCCATGTATGAAAAGTCTCTCTATTATATGCTTATTACATACCAGGAAGATTTTGTTAAGAAATTAAATGTAGGCTTTATTTGTAAAGAAGCAAAAAAGGAGACAACAGAATGCTAAATATTGAAAATATGGAAAAAAAATTCTCAACAGTTGAATTTTAATACTTACATATATTTATAGAAACAATTGGAAACATGTATCAAACAGAAAAATCCATCTTCTTCATCACTACAACCAAATGGAAAAACAAAAAATATATTTTCTGTTTCTTTTACAAAGCCTTCCAGTAACCTCAGACATTTGCAATTAACATCTTCTTTTTGATTACCCTGTACAAGAACTTGTCCTCTTTCAATATGTCCTTGATTTCTCTAATTGGAGTACGATCATCGAAATCTGAATCTCTTGAAGTCGCTCTCTTTGCAACTGCATCCGCAGCCTGGTTCAGCTCTCTATGTACATGAAGTACCTCCACCTCACGTTTTGTTACTAAAGGCTTTGAAGAACTGCCCGGTTTACTGTCCTCTGTCCATGGAACGAGTCCAGCAGCAACTCTACATCTGTTGACCAGTTCACGGTCAACTTTTACATTGTTCCCACAACTGACATTTTTTCCAGTATTGAAACAAATTTCTACAGGTAAGCAATCTGTAAATATAAAGAGCTTTCCCTTTTTAGTTCTGGCTAGTCCTACTCGAATGGCATACTCTAAAGCTAGTGCTTCTGCATCGTATGATGTACGATTGTTTTTTGGATGGAGCCCTCCTATGCTATTAAGAAAAAACTCCATTGTTGAGGTTCTAATAACAACCCCAAACCCTATCTCATTACCACAAGAAGCATCAACATTTATTATAAAATCACCCTTTTTAATATTCATACCATGAATAGGAAAACACGAGTACTTTGCAGTTTTATTGGTTTTCAAAAGAGCAAAGTCTTCTTTTGACATGAGAAAATGATGCCCCTCTTTGCATAGACTTGTAGCAGACTCAGAAATTCCACAACTCCAACACGCATAGAGCAATGGTTCATACTTCATTGAGACGTGTGATTGACAATTATCCTTCCCTAAAGCCTCAATATAAGACTGTGTTTTTTCAGCTGTCACTATCCAAAAAAGGGAGGGTTTAATATGCCCGAATTTGAACCCGGGTTGGCCGATTTTGTGAAAGGTATACCAAGCACACTGTCTATTAAAATAAAAGACAGTGGCTTGTTTTACAGCCAGCCCCACCTGGTTTATCTCCTGTACAATTAGTCATCCCATTAGTCAAAAATGATATTACTATCTTAATATGGTAATAATTTAACATATTATTGGGTACATTTTCATCTCTGAAAAGAAATCTTTCTACTCCAGGACCCAAATTGTTAACGGCATCTTTGAACTCATCTTCATTCCAAGAATACGGAAAAAAACAGGAAAAAGAATAGTTCCCCTATAAAAAATGAGAAATTGAATTAGATATAATATCTGCCAGTTGTAGGAGTCAGTATTCCTCTCCACTTCTCCCCTGTTCCATACTGACTCTCTACAGCAGCAAGGATCTCCGACTAGTGGAGACTAGCAGGCTCATAGAGAAGTCTTCCACGCTTGGGATTTACTTAGGGAGTGGAAAGATTTCAATTGTGTATACACAAGTAGGGAGTTTAATGTTGAAGCCCATGAACTTGCAAATTGGGTAGAAAATAAAGATTTGAATACTTAGGTTTTACTCTCCCTAATTTCAGACTTATGACAATGTAAGAGGGAACATGTGATGTTAACACTGTTTTATGAATGAGAAGGCTATGGGCATTTAACTGGCAAAAAAGAAAAAATTACAAGTACGAAAACAAAATCTAAGTAGACATGATGTAACGAGGACCAGAGGGCACGAGCAGATTGACAGTGGCCGTACTGAGCAAGAACATCCTCAGTGATGGTGGTGCGCAGCTAATCTAACAAGAAGCAATCTTGCCTATGCCAAGCCTGAAAAGCCGGGTTAGGAGTGGATAAACCGACTGAAATGATCTTCTCGTCAGGTGGAGAGACAGTGGAATCAAGAAACCGCAACAGGCCAAAACCGTCAAGAATCGGTTCAATCTGCGATCTCCATGTCAAGAAATTCTCACGAGTCAGTTTCGTGGAGACAGGAAGAGTGATGTGAATAACATGATCGATAGGGGTGGGAGGAGCGGGCTGAATTATATCACTGGAAGCCATGAGTGCTTTGGGAGAAAGGGAAGAAAAGAGAGAGAGAGAGAGAGAGAGAGAGATTCTTGTAATTTCATTACTCCTGAAATGTTACAGTGTGATTGTTTATATAGACAAAGCTATTAAATCTCAATCAATTGAGTAACTAACAGCCTTTGACTGAACTTGTGTTCGGACTTCGGAATGAGTAACTAACAAACTAAAATTATGTAACTAACAAACTAAATCAATTGAGTAACTAACAAACTAAAATTATGTGGTTGCCCTCATCGTTCAAAGATAAGTCGCGGCTGAAGAGGAAGAAGAGACGGAGGGATACCTGAAGTGTGAGCCGAGTCGCCGAGTTGCTCTGAGTTTCAGAGACACTTTTGTTTTTGCTTTGCCTTCTCTTCCCTTCGCCGCTGTGATTTCATAGCCAACTCTTCGTCTTTCCTCCTTTCTCCATTTCTCTCCCATGGCAGCTTTTGAAAGAGACCTTTTAATGATGGCATTGTTTTATAAATAAAGAGAACTTTTGGGGTTTTCTTTTACTACTATATATTGAATTCAGTCGTGCAATTTAATGCTGCCGATCAGTAAAATTCAATTTCATATCCATTCTAGTCATCTCTTTTCTATTGAATTGAATTCTATTTTACAAAATATTTGTTCCGATCACACTGAAAAAAGGAAGGTACTTCACGAGAATTGGATTTGCTGATCACAGTGTAGATATCCCAAGAAAACTAAAAAAACATTCCGAACACAAGTCCATCCATCCATCCATCCATCCGCTCTCTCTCTCTCTCTCAAGTCTTACTTGTAGCTTCCTTGTATTCTACCTATTATATACCATCTGTCTTAACTTATAAATTCCCTTGTGGGACTACACACTAACTATCCTGAGTTCCGGACACCAGTTTCTTCAGGCAAAACATCAGTCACATGTCAAGATCTGTAACGGCCGTAAAATTTTTTTTTTTTAAAATAGAAAATCTATACAATATGAAATGCGTATATTAATACATGAATTAGGAAAATAAATTTTCACCATATATACGAAAGAAACCTTGAAATCATTTAGTTTATTAGAAAGTTTAGATCAATCTATTTCTTTTCACCTCTATTTTAGATTTTCAATATCGACTAAGAAATTAGTCGCAGCCGTTTGATCAGATCGAAGATGTAGAAACTAGATAATATTCATTTAAACGAGGTAGGACCCACCTGTCAATGGCAGACCCCTTCAGTCCCTCATTTACCAAATCAGGTAGGCTTCATATCAATCTATTTGAACATGATTAATTCATTTTACAATAGATGAAAACAATACTGTTTGTAGGCTGGTTTTGTAAATATGGATTTCGATTGGTTGACAACTTCAAAACGCTATCAAATTTTGGTTTATCTTCGACTGGCTTTTGGCCAAATCGATTTTAAGTTTCATTTGGCTTGGATCAGATTGTTTGATCCTTGTCATGTTTTTGTTTATCTGAAATTGGGACAGATCCACAATTTTTCAATGACTGCCAAGTGTATCCAAAATGAAGCATATTGCAACAGGAAAGCAATCTGTATCGTATGATGTACGGTTGTTTCTTGGATAGAGCCCTCCTATTTTATTAAGAAAAAACTCCATTATGGACCTTCTAATCACAACACCAAACTCTATCTCACTACGGCAAGAAACATCAACATTTACAATAAAATCACCATTTTCAATTTCCATACCATGAATAGGAAAATGAGAGCACGTTGCATTTTGATTGGTATTCAAAATATCATAGTCTTCTTTTGACATGAGACAATGTTGTCTCTATTTGCACAGACTTGTAATGCAATCGGATCTTCTACAAGTCCAACATGCTTAGGTCAATCGTTCATACTTCACTGAGACATGTGATTGACAATCAGCCTTCCCTAAAGCCTCGACATAAGACTGTTTCTTTTCATTTGTCACTATCCAAGAAAGAAACGGTTTAATATCTCCGAATTTCAACTCTTTTTGTCCAGTTTTGTGAAAGGAATACCGAGCACACTGTCTATTAAAATAATAGACAATGTCTTCTTTTCTAGCCACTCGGTTTATCTCCTGTATCAATTAGTCAACTCATTTGTCATAAATGCTTTACTGTCTTAATGCGTAAATGAAAAAAAAAATGATGGTAATAAAAAATGGATAAATTTCCTTGGAGGTCACTAAACTTTATTCTTTGTAACGAATTGGTTACTCAACTTTCATTTGTCCCTCACTTGACATTGAACGTTATATTTGTTCGTATTTATAGCTATTTTCCTTAATTTTTGTAATGTTATGTACACCATAGGATACATTTCTACTGCACAATGAGAGAAGACTGAGCTTAGCACCTGCTATGTTGGGAGGTTATTTCCTCAACTTGTATTCATTTACCAAAATCAGGTAGGCTTCATATCAATCTATTTGAACATTATTAATTCATTTCGCAATAGATGAAAACAATACTATTTGTAGGCTGGTTTTGTAAATATGGATTTCGATTGGTTGACAACTTCAAAATGCTATCAAATTATGGTTTATTTTCGACTGGCTTTTGGCCAGATCGATTTTAAGTTCCATTTGGCATGGATCAGATTGTTTGATCATTGTCATGTTTTCGTTTATCTCAAATTGGGTCAGGTCCATAATTTTCCAATGACTGTCAAGTGAATCCAAAATGAAGCATATTGCAACAGGTAAGCAATCTGCATCGTATGATGTACGGTTATTTCTTGGATAGGGACCTCCTATTTTATTAAGAAAAAACTACATTTTGGATCTTATAATCACAACACCAAACCCTATCTCACTACGGCAAGAAGCATCAACATTTACAATAAAATCACCCTTTTCAATATCCATACAATTAATAGGAAAATGTGAGCACGTTGCATTTTGATTGGTATTCAAAATAACAGTTTTCTTTTGACATGAGACAATGTTGTCTCTATTTGCACAGACTTGTAACGCAATCGGATCTTCTACAAGTCCCACATGCATAGGTCAATCGTTCATACTTCACTGAGACATGTGATTCACAATCAGCCTTTCCTAAAATCTCGATGTAAGACTGTTTCTTTTCATTTGTCACTATCCAGGAATGGAAGGGTTGAATATCCCCGAATTTCAACCCTTTTTGGCCAATTTTGTGAAAGAAATACCGATGACACTGTCTATTAAAATAATAGACAATGTCTTCTTTTCCAGCTGCCCGGTTTATCTCCTGTATCAATTAGTCAACTCATTAGTCATAAATGCTTTACTGTCTTAATTCGTAAATGAAAAAAAAATGTTGGTAATAAAAAAATGGATAAATTTCCTTGGAGGTCACTAAACTTTATTCTTTGTAACGAATTGGTTACTCAACTTTCATTTGTCCCTCAGTTGACATTGAACGTTATATTTGTTCTTATTTATAGCTGCTTCCCTTAATTTTTGTAATGTTATGTACACCGTATGATACATTTTCACTGCACAATGAGAGAAGACTGAGCTTAGTACCTGCTAGGTTGGGAGGTTATTTCCTAAAGTTGTATTCATTTACCAAATCAGGTAGGCTTCATATCAATCTATTTGAACATGATTAATTCATTTTGCAATAGATGAAAACAATACTGTTTGTAGGCTGATTTTGTAAATATGGATTTCGATTGGTTGACAACTTCAAAACGCTATCAAATTTTGGTTTATCTTCGACTGGCTTTTGGCCAGATCGATTTTAAGTTCTATTTGGCCTGGATCAGATTGTTTGATCCTTGTCATGTTTTCGTTTATCTCAAATTGGGTCAGGTCCACAATTTTTCAATGACTGCCAAGTGAATCCAAAATGATGCATATTGCAACAGGTAAACAATCTGCATCGTATGATGTACGGTTGTTTTTGGATAGGGCCCTCATATTTTATTAAGAAAAAATAATATTTTGGATCTTATAATCACAACACCAAACCCTATCTCACTACGGCAAGAAGCATCACCATTTACAATAAAATAACCATTTTCAATTTCCATACCATGAATAGGAAAATGCGAGCATCTTGCATTTTGATTGGTATTCAAAATATCATAGTCTTGTTTTGACATGAGACAATGTTGTCTCTATTTGCACAGACTTGTAATGCAATCGGATCTTCTATAAGTCCAAAATGCGTAGGTCTATCGTTCATACTTCACTAAGACATGTGATTGACAATCAGCCTTTCCTAAAGCCTCGACGTAAGACTGTTTCTCTTCATTTGTCACTATCCAGGAAGGGAAGGGTTTAATATCTCCGAATTTCAACCATTTTTGGCCAATTTTGTGAAAGGAATACCGAGCACAATGTCTATTAAAATAATAGACAATGTCTTCATTTCCAGCCACCCGGTTTATCTCCTGTATCAATTAGTAAACTCATTAGTCATAAATGCTTTACTGTCTTAATTCGTAAATGAAAAAAAATGATGGTAATAAAAAAATGGGTAAATCTCCTTGGAGGTCACTAAACTTTATTCTTTGTAACAAATTGGTTACTCAACTTTCATTTGTCCCTCACTTGACATTGAACGTTATATTTGTTCTTATTTATAACTAGTTCCCTTAATTTTTGTAATGTTATGTACACCATAGGATACATTTCCACTGCACAATGAGAGAAGAATGAGCTTAGTACCTGCTAGGTTGGGAGGTTATTTTCTCAAGTTGTATTCATTTACCAAATCAGGTAGGCTTCATATCAATCTATTTGAACATGATTAATTCATTGTGCAATAGATGAAAACAATATTGTTTGTAGGCTGGTTTTGTAAATATGGATTTTGATTGGTTGACAACTTTAAAATGCTATCAAATTTTGGTTTATCTTCGACTGGCTTTTGGCCAGATCGATTTTAAGTTCCATTTGGCCTGGATCAGATTGTTTGATCCTTGTCATGTTTTCGTTTATCTCAAATTGGGTTTGGTCCACAATTTTCCAATGACTGTCAAGTGAATCAAAAATGAAGCATATTGCAACAGGTAAGCAATCTGCATCGTATGATGTACAGTTTTTTCTTGAATAGGGCCGTCTTATTTTATTAAGAAAAAACTCCATTTTGGATCTTCTAATCACAACACCAAACCCTATCTCACTACGGCAATAAGCATCATTATTTACCATAAAATCACCATTTTCAATATCCATACCATGAATAGAAAAATGTGAGCACGTTGCATTTTGATTGGTATTCCAAATAACATAGTCTTTTTTTGACATGAGACAATGTTGTCTCTCTTTGCACATACTTGTAACGCAATCGAATCTTCTACAAGTCCAACATGCATAGGTCAATCGTTCATACTTTACTAAGACATGTGATTCACAATCAGCCTTCCCTAAAGCCTCGACATAAGACTATTTCTTTTCATTTGTCACTATCTAGGAAGGGAAGGGTTTAATATCCCCGAATTTCAACCCTTTTTGGTCAATTTTGTGAAAGGAATACCGAGCATACTGTCTATTAAAATAATTGACAATGGCTTCTTTTCCAGCCACCCGGTTTATCTCCTGTATCAATTAGTCAACTCATTAGTCATAAATGCTTTACTGTCTTAATGTGTAAATGAAAATTGATGGTAATAAAAAAATGGGTAAATTTTCTTGGATGTCACTAAACTTTATTCTTTGTAACGAATTGGTTACTCAAGTTTAATTTGTCCCTCACTTGACATTGAATGTTATATTTGTTCCTATTTATAGCTGCTTCTCTTAATTTTTGTAATGTTATGTACACTATAGGATACATTTTTACTGCACAATGATAGAAGACTGAGCTTAGTACCTGCTAGGTTGGGAGGTTATTTCCTCATGTTGTATTCATTTACTAAATCAGGTAGGCTTCATATCAATCTATTTGAACATGATTAATTCATTTTACAATAGATGAAAACAATACTGTTTGTAGGCTGATTTTGTAAATATGGATTTTGATTGGTTGACAACTTCAAAACGCTATCAAATTTTGGTTTATCTTCGACTGGCTTTTGGCCAGATCGATTTTAAATTCTATTTGGCCTAGATCAGATTGTTTGATCCTTGTCATGTTTTCGTTTATCTCAAATTGGGTCAAGTCCATAATTTTTCAATGACTGCCAAGTGAATGCATTATATTCATCATTATTTTTAAATATTGGGTTTCTGGCATAACACCAAGGAGCAAACAATGAGGCATAATGTATAATTGAACCCTTTTTTTCCTGAGAGGCATACTATGCATTATGTTAGGCTCTGGTTATTACTAATTAGCAAGAATACAATATTAAAATTGGTGCTTACAAGTTTGGGTCTGATAGGAAACAACCAGTCTGATAAGGTAATTACTAATTACGGAAAGTACAACACTAAAATTGGTATTTGGCAGTTCAGGTTGGAAAGTCATGTACAGTTGCTACTTGTGTTTCAATTCCTTAATTGGGAACCTGGGGACAATTATGCAAGATCTTTTTTGTGGCCGAAATTTTTTGCCAATTTTGGATTGAAATCATATTTTTCATAGGTTTGTGATAGAGAAATACCTCTTCCAGCTTTGTTCTCAGTTCTTTCTTAATCGGAACAAATACAAAGTTCAATGGTTAGTAAGGGAAAAATAAAAGTTGAGAGACCAATTTGTGACAAAGAGCAAAGTTTACTGACCTTTGACGAAATTTACCCTAAAAATATAATATTGTGTAGCTTTTCTTCTCTAAACTTAAATCCTTCTGTTCCAGGACCCAACTCGTTAACAGCATCTTTGAACTTATTTTCATTCCAAGAATATGGAAAAAAAAAACAGAAAAAACAGTTTTGCCATTTAATGATGTAAACTTTCAAATAATTTCCCTATAAAAAATGAGAAATTGAATTAGATATAATATCTAATACATCCTTACACTCTTTAAAATATCTAATAGTGCCATAAAAACAATAAGTTGGATCAAACTCAACTTGAGTTTCGGAGTCTGGATCGACTCAGTCTCGAAACCATAGAACCAACAAAATAACATAAACTATTTTGGATAAAAGTAACAAGCTTTAAAAGATCATTTTTTTTAATTTGATGTCCTCCTTCATGTTATCCTCCCCGACAAAATAAATAATATACCATTAGAAGAAATGACAATCTTTTTTTATTTGGCATGCTACTCAACTTTAATTTGGAATTAGATACCTTGTTCCCATTTTTTTTTTTTTTTTTGTGTGTATAGGTGGCATTTTTTGTTTCCTTGTCTGGCATATATTTTTTTTCCGGGAAGTGAATTGATGAAGTTAACATGGACAAAGTGACTGTTATATCTCTATTTTTATATTATGTACATAGTTGTTCTGATTCGTTAACGGCTGAGATTAAAAGATAAATTTTTGAATTGAATATCAGCCCTAGCTCCAGTCACATAATCTGTCTCTTTTGATTAAATACATCTATTTTATGTGTAGAAGTCTAAATTTAGTTAAAAACATACTCGCCACACAGACTGCTACATGGTTTGTCACAATAAAATAGAATAAATTTCTAGGGATCTGTTTCCTTATTCCTGCAATTAAATTATTTCCTTATTTCTTTGTTTCCTCCATTTAATTTCTCCTCTGTCTCTATAGTTTCGACAATAAAAATAAAAACAATCATATCTTTCTGGAATTTTATTTACAGGCTACTGTATCTTTGTAAATAGATGAATAACAGTTCTTGTACTGATGGAAACAATCATATCTTTCTTATCTCGAGAGAAAATGAAGAATATCTAGAACTTTCATACAGAAAAATAATTTGTAGAGAATTCCCTTTATTAAAATAATTTTCATCAAGAATATATGTATAGAGAAAATCCATATTTGAATCATTTAATTATATCTTTCTCAATTTTGTTTTTTTATAGATCAGTTCTTCTCTAAATCATTTAATGACATGTTTTGCTTATGGAGAAAATTAGATATTAAATCGCAATGATACTTCAAGAAGTTTTTTCATGTTATATTTGATCTTTTTTTTATTTGTTGTTGTTTCTTTTATTATTATTTATTTTTTTAAATTTTTTTTTTTATTTGTACTTTTTATTTTCATTTAAATATATTTTCTCTTAATTTTGTGTGAATGTCAAACAAAAATGTCTCTTTATATTATATTTAATTTTATAATATGTTTTTGTTGCAAGTTACAACGCACAGGCACAATACTACTATGTATATAAATCTTATTGTACAATATTTATTGTGAGAACAATTAAATTAAGAAATAATGAGTAGACTGCGTAAGATATATGCAGTGGAAAGTAGTAGTAAACCATAAATAGATTCAGATATATACAATTTACGTTGTTTAAGATACTTTGCTACTTTTTGAGAACAAAGCAAATGAAGGAGTGTACGAAAATATAAGGCGGAGAAACTGTAATGATTATTCCATAAGTAGGAATAATTATCATCAATTGGGATAGGGATAACAATTATTGATGTAATTATGTAATATAGATATCACTTATATATACAAAGGAAACAGAGAAGATATATGATACAGCTTGCACCATAATGTTTTCAAACTTATATGAGATATCTTGAGGCATAGTACCATAGCCTCACTCTAGAGGCATAAAATCTTTAGTTAGCTGGAAAATGATAGGCAAAAATAAATAAGTTCATGAGAAGGAAAGTAATAAGAAGAATGCAATCTAACTAAACATAAAGGTTACGCCTATCTGCACTTTCAAGTTCCTCTCAATGATTCCATCTCCTTTTGAAGAGTAACATATTCATGGTACATTAAAAAAATATTACGGTTCATCCAGTATCAGAACCAATTGAAGAAAATATAATAATAACACAAAAAGAGACCCATATGTTAAGAAAATTTCAAAAAGGACCACAATTTTGCATCAAGGCGACTCTCCTAATGGAGCTTGCTAAAGAGGCCTTAGCCTTCCAACATGTGAAATTAAGTAAAAATATTAGATAATTGTAATTTACTAGTTAAATGATATGCAATACTATTAGCTGCAATTTGGAAAGAAGACCCCCTTCCTGTAATTGCATCTGAGAGTAGCATTTCGTTTTAGATTATTTGTCAATTAGTGTTTCGTTTTAGATTATTTAACAGAAGTGCCCCCAGCATTTTTTGTCAAATCATAATCTTTGTAAATTGACTCTCACATGTATTAATGTATCGATTTTGAGAAATAGAATCAATGTGAGTATATGATTACAATTACTTCAAGATATATATAATAAAGCATTCCAATCATACTTGCAATTAAAATTTTAAACATTTCAATAGGGTCTATATAAATTTTGAGCAATACAAACCCTGGAGAAACCAACTACAGATGTAACTGTGCCATAACTTCTACAGACTCAAATTTAGTCCGAAGAAGAGGGAAGCTAACCAAACAGAATAATAGAGAGAGAGAAGGAGAGAAGGACGAGACCTCAGAAATGGAGAAGTGGTAGATGGGCAGACTGATCCGTCTTGTCACACAGTGAGGAAATGCCGACGATGTAAAACCTAGCAAATGGTAATACAAACAGGATAGAGCTGGTCACCATGAGCTTCAAGCATTGAGCCAAATTTATATTAATGTACACAAATTGAATTGTGTTTCTGATTTTCAAAGCTTAATTTTAACAGAATGCTTTTGGTCAAATATACAAAGAAAAAGAAAACCCAGTTTTCACTTTCATCAAACTTGCTTCAGACTTGTGCTTGAACTTCACTTGTGCATCAACTTGGTTGAAAAGTTAGTACCAATTTCTAATCAACCATGATCAAATTTCAGGGGGGAATTGAAGATCCAATAACTGATCAACGGAATTTTGGATCTTATAGAAATCGATAGGTACAATGACAAATGGCTTGACAACAGGTGGGTTCGAGTGGAAATCATGATGCAATTATGTGGTTTGCACATGAAGACCCAATTTAACAATCGAGGAAGTTGATCCAATTTCAGTTCACATCCAAAACTAAAAAAAAGGAAGAATATCAAGGAATAAGAACGTTTACCTGATGATGCTTCCTATTTGAGCTTTGGATGAGGCATAACGGCACCAATGCAATCTAGGTCGGCCTTCCCCACCTTGTGTCAACCTGTGGTCACAATGGAAGAAGAAATGCATGATTTTGAAGGAATGTTCCGATATTTGAAACAAAGGAAATATAATGGTCAATCAATGAAGCTTAATGCTTCTTTTGTGACACAATAATGGGAGTGGAGCATAGCATTGTACGGAGAGGTTGACATAGTTCAACTAGCCAAAATTAGTCGGAGGACAACAATAGCTCTAAATTGATTATGTAGTAGTAAATCTAACCTTAAATTAACTACTTATTTTTCCGAGGTTTGTAAGGACGAAGAACTTGTGCTGAAAATTGTTGGACAACTAAATTGGTAAGTGGAAGCAACAGCTTAGCAAATACGCAAGAATACCCATAATTAGAAAAGGATTTAAGTGAAAATTGAGTATAGCAAAGAGGAAACCAACATAAAGAAATTGATTATTTTGGAGGAGAAAGAGAGCAAAATAGGAGGACGAATAATTAAATTGAAGTAAAGGAAAATTGAACTGGCCATTTTTTATTATAAATGAATTCTATAACGTTTGAAGAAAAATACAGCAATTAATTTAAGGTTTTTGCCTTTTCAAATCTAACTGTCAATTTGTTTTGAGATTTGTGCATAAAAACAAATTTATTTTAGATTTGTGCATTCTAAAAATTTAATGGTCTCAGGAATCGCAGCATATTTATTTCCGGCGGGAGAAAGTGAGAGTGAAAATGTTGTCAGGATCATTCAATAATTCCACCACATGTCAAGATCTGTAACGGGCGAAATAGAAAATAGAAAATCTATACGATATGAATTTATGAAATGCGTATATTAATACATGGAATTAGGAGAATAAATTTTCACCATATGAAAGAAACCTTGAAACCCTATGATCATTTAGTTAATTAGAAAGTTTAGATCAATCTATTTGTTTTTACCTCTATTTTAGATTTTCAATATCGACTAAGAAATTGGTTGCAGCCATTTGATCAGATCAAAGATGTAGAAATTAGATAAAATTTATTTATACAAGGTAGGACCCACCTGTCAATGGCAGACCCCTTCAGTCCCTCTCTCTTGGCATGCAGTTGGCATGCCCAAATGCTTGAACTGGCCTTTTACTTCCCTTCCTTAATGGCCAACCATTAATGGCATGGCTTGAAGGCCAAGCGCCATTGTGCGATAAATATCCCTCCGTTTCCTCTTTCTCAGATTAAGCAGGTGTGAATATCAAGCAGATGGAGAAAGAGAATAAAGGTGAGGGGCTGTCAGTAGCTCGGTTTAAGAAATTATCGACAGAGGTAATAAATCGAGTTCCTTCATTATATTGATTTAGTCTATAATGTTCAAAAGCCAGGAACTTTGTTTAGGATGGTGTAAAGTAGAATTTAAGCATCAGCATGGCAAACCCGATGAGATTTAGTACTCATTAGAGAGGGTAATTGATACTGTTACCGGGTTGGTATCAGCTCTGTTAGCTACTGGTACCGTAAGACCTCTGTTCAGGCCTTCATGGGCGAAGGAAAGCTAAAGAGAAGAACAAAGAAGTTTTAAGTTTAAGCTTGTAATTTAATTAGAGAATTAGGTTTCTGTGACCAAGCAAATTGTAGGTTAGGCTTCTAGTTTCAAATAATATTGAAAAATTAACAATTAAACTTGTTATAACTTATAAATAAACGGTTTATATGAAATATTAGGAAATGATGCTTGGAATCATATGGATCAAGCGAACTTTTCTGCAACGAATTCAGGTATGGTGTCTTACAACTTTATGATTTTCTACACCTAGCAAGTACATCTATTAAGTTCAATTTCATAAAATATATTTAATTTAACAAAGCGTAGTTGATACATTTTTCAAAGGTTTGTATTGCATATACTATAATTATTATAATGAATTATGATTTCTTAGAAGTTTATTTTATAAAGCACATGCTTTTGAACAAGAAAGTATTCAAGAAAAACTCATTTTAAAAATGAAAGTTAATTATGGTAATTAGTGATTTGTGCAGGTATTAGCTAAGGTGCCGCGTGATATTCATCATTGCGGGAATCAAATCATTCCATGCCAGCTTACTGGATATTGCGAATTGTCGTGTTCTTGTTCGGTGATATTGTGGTGGAAGACCTATATCAAGTTTCGTGTGAAGTTGATACTGGCCAAGTCAACTCCTCATGATCGTAATAATTGATATATTCTCATGACAATTAAAATAACATTTTGATGCAATTTTACTTGCATTATTTATTTTATCTAAAGCTACAGTTTAGACTTTAGACTTACAGTGCTGCATAGAACATTTGTGATTTTCAGCTTTACATTTTTTTTTAGTTTATTAGTTCAGCAAATAAACAGGGAGGTGACATGTTATGAACATGATACTTAATTATATAAACTCTAATTATATGATAAATATGGCAGTTTTTTTGCTGATTATTGTGGCGTTGTATTTTCTTATTATTGCCTTAAGTATAAATGAGAAACTATTTTGTATTTAATGATGGGCTTCAAGTTACTTTGGTTGGTACCGCAGTGTGTGCCAGCTCATGTCCTCTTCTTGGGCCTTAAATACAAGAGGGCTACCCTGATTGTAGCCCAATGGGCCTTTAGTATGTCTTTTGCTTTTCTTTTTGTTCTTAGAGAAACTTTCTCAGAACTCAGAAGCATCATTTTCTTCTGCCTTGGAAACTGAATTGCAAACAAATCAAGGTCCGACAGATAAATTATTTCTAAGTCCTCATATTACGCGTAACAGATATTTCGGTTGTTTTGTATCCCGTAACCATTTGTAACATTAAGATTAAGATTGTAATCTCAAATTTTTAAGAATTTTTTAATTCGTAGCCCGTTCTTCTCAATTTTAAATTTTCAATCATCAAATTAGAAAAAAAAAACAAAATTGTAATCTCAACCAATACAAAATGGAGAAGAAAAATAAATAAATTCAATCCAACTACGTTTTCTTCCCCCAACTCACAAAAGCAATGCTACTGTTAATAGTAATTCACACGGCCAATTAGCATGTAATATACATATATTTTAGAAATTATAATGATCGAGTATATGTTATTCAGTTCAGTATATGCTGTCTAAATTATTGTGCATAAGTTATTTTAATTTAGGAAGTTACGATGAATGTCTTTTTGTCGGTCAAAGTAGGTATATTAATTCAAATTTTGATAAAATTAGTCTTTGATATAGTGACAAAAATATATAATTTAGAAACCCACGAAGTAAAAAAAGTTTCTGTAACATAAATAGAAGTTAAAAGAAAGTTGATAGCTATACTTCCATCTTTTATTTAAAAAAAAAATAGAAGTTTTGACAAGTACAAACATCGAATTTTCATAAAATAAAATTTCACACAATTTTATTATGGTACGCTGAAAAAATTAGTCAATTCATATTTTCATAATTGTTTGTGCGCAATCCCATAAGTTTAGAATCTTATGAATTGTTCTAAAATTCCATATCAGTAAACCACATATTATGTACAAATGTGATACAAGTACAACACTATGCTAAGGGAGAGCGACCTCTAAGAAACCGAATCCGAATCAGTATCCTCCGAGGTATCTGACTGAACCTGACTGAAACGGACATCCCATATTCACTCTCATCCCAAATATTTTGATTTGCACAAATCTCAAAGTACAAATAATACTGCACTTGTGCCATCCCAAGTAGTCACTGGCTGAGAGTAAATCTGGACATCCGTTTCAGTTAGATTCAATGATGTGGATTCCAATCTGCTCCTTTTCTCAAGAAAAGGAGCACCCTCCTATTTTTCAATTCGAACAGTTAAAAGTCGATTAAGAGGCTTCAGTTACTTTTTTCATTTTTATCAATATAATCTATTAAAATCAGGGTTCTAAATAGCTAGCGCTATAGTTTTTTTGGACCATAAATGCTACATTATGAGATAAAAGTGTGCTAACTCATCTACGATCGCTATAGCTGTAATAGTTGACCGCTATTACCGCTAAATGCGACGCGCTATTGCTACCAATATGCTATATGGGCTTTTTTTTTAGAATTTATATGGACTTCTGTTCTTCTATTCTTATTTTTAATTCTACATGGTCTTCTACAATAAGTATGCTAAACCAAATTATATTATTCTGCTTTTATTTGTGCATGATTTATTCTCTCATTCTATATTGAGAAATATTCAAATATTAATTCTTCATTTTAATTGCTCTTCGTATAGTATTCATTTGTAAAAGTATATTCATTTGTTTCAATTGAAATCTGATTTTGATTATTAGTATTATTATAATATATAAAATATTTAAATATGTATACTAGCTTCATTTACCTTATAAAATTAATTATTCTTTATCTATTATAATATGTAATACTATGTAATATGAACTATTAAATAATATTACTTTTTAAATTCTTTTTTTTCCTTCTTATTTGCATAATTGATAAAAAGTATAAATTTAGATTTGTTGTTACCTCAATTCTCCTATCGATTATGTTGATAATTAGTAGAAATATATAATATAAAATTTGAAAAGAAAAAAACGCTATGTATGATAACTTCCGCTATAGCTACGCTATTCGCAATAGTTTTTTTTTTTTGTCTCCCCGCTATACCGCTATAATCGCTATTTAGAACCTTAATTAAAATGAATCATATATAATTAAAGTCGTTTGATCAATTTTGAATGGTTCAGATTCAAAAATAGAAGGGTGCTCTTTTTCTTGAGAAAATGAGCAGATTTGAATCCCCAGTCAGGTACCACGGAGGATACGAATCGAAACCTCAACAAAAAAGACTTTTGAATAAGAACCTCAACTATACGCCATGCCCATGCCATCTCCCGGGAAGTTAAAAAGAGTAGAAAGAGAAGTAAGAAACATTTTTACCGATCTAGTATTTTCGTTGAAGTCGTATGATGTGAGATCCTGTCTCTTGCGACAGGACAATCATTGCTTTATTAATTTGTTTGCCTTTACCTTTCGCCAACTAAATCCTTACCTGTCAGCTGCATTCATTAATAAATGTTTTTGTCCGGGATGTTTGCATCCATTCGACCGTCACCTAAGAGAATCTTTTATTTATGAAAAAAAATATTATAAAAAAGAAAAGAAAAAGAGTGTCTATATTTTTTGATGCACGAAATTTAGAAAAAAATCTATTGATCGAAAGATTTGTTTAATAAGCATGTTGGAGATCTTTTGTTGCAATTAAACAAGGCCGATATTTTTATTTATATCTATTTTTTTTAATTTTTTTATATTAAAAATAACTAAGATTTTTTTTTTTTTTTTAAATGTCCAATTCCTATGACTTGGAATAAGGGTCTCAAGTCGCAGGAAATTCTTACGACTTGGATTTTTTTTTTTAAACTTCAAATAGAAATAGAACATATTTTTAATTTAACAACACAAAATCACCTTAATCTTATTATAAGTGGCCTTTGTCAAAATATGAATCAGTAGAAATCCATGAAAATAGTACAACTTCACCTGATGAAAGCCAAATTACATATGCTAACCATGCTCCAAAGATTAAGATCAAGAACTTGTCCAGGTTGTGGGACTGAGTGGCCTTTGTCAGAATATGAATCAGCAGAAATCCATGAAAATAATACAACTTCACCTTATGAAAGCCAAATTACACCTGATGAAAGATTAAGACCTAGAGCGCGCAAAGCCTAACTGCTTGGAGATGCAGTTACTTGCCACTCTTTGTGTATTAGATGTTTTATGCCATGTTTTGTTGAAAAGTTAATTTTTAGTTTATCTAATGTTGCTTTGCTTGAATAAAAAGAGTTATTCACCAGATACAGTATGATACTGGCTGTATCAGAAGTTCACACTGATATTTTACATTTGGTACATTTATAAATAAAAATTAAAGTTTTGTTGACAATTAATTATTCATTGTACAAATTGCTCTACAGACAAAAAATATTTAGGGTTAATTTAGGGGGAACAATTTCAATGAAATTGCTAAGCTCTCAAACTTGTATCTAATCAAAATAGTTCTCAAATATTCATCTAATCGAAATAGTTCTCAACACATATAAATAAAGTTCATACAAACCTTAAATAAAAATAGTTCGCAAACCTTAATCTAATTAAATAAGTTCTCAACACATAAAAATAGTTCGCAAGTTAATTTCTACTACCATGCCTCCATCGAATTCCCAAGAATTGACCAGATCCCATTGATGATCTTGGTGGCTCTACTTGCGCCTGGTTGGGTACCGTATTGGTTGTACCTAATGGCCTTGCTTGCGCCTGGTTGGAACTGTATTGGTTGTACTTGATGGCATTGCTTGCGATGTGCTTCTCCTACTGGTTGACCTTTTTCGCTAAGTACCTGAAGGCCCTGCTTGCATCCCAACCACCTCTCCTCCTGCTAGTACTTCTCCTATTGCCTCCTTGTGAGCCCACTCATATATTCAATCCGATGACCATAGTAAGAAACATCTGATTCTCGAAAAATAGTTATGTCATTGAAGTTTACGAACGGGTGAGTCGCAGAACAGCCACTTAACGGTATATTTCTATCTTGCCTCAAACTGGGCCGTGTGTCATCTTCTTCATCATCAGGGTCCCAGGCTCCTTTCGCCCATTCATCCCCAGTTTGTAGAGTCTCATTCGAAATTTCGTTCATAAATTCAAAATCCGAACAAGTTGGATCTTCCTGTACTAGTGCCAGTCTGGGGTGAGGATTTGGTTCATGCATAGGTAAGGATGAAGGACCTCCCATACACGAATATAGGTGGGATAAAATGTGGAGATTGAGGTTGGGGTGAATTACTGTATATTTCTGGTGATGGTTCTGGTATGAAAAAATGAGCGTGTGATTCATAATTTTGTTGATTATTTTCCGCAATTGAATTTTGGACTGAACTTTCAGCCCCTGGCTCTCTATGACTTTTGCGGGCAAAAACTTCGAAGCCATCATCGCCGGACCTCACAACCAATGCGATCAGACGTCTCAATGCCCTGTCATCTCCCAATATGACTCTGACATACCTTCCTGCTTGGACCATTCGAGTTATTATTTCTAAGTCCCAATGATTTCTATTGTAACCGCTCATTTCGTAAATAAGCGATTTCAATCAACACAATAGATATTTACTGGAGCTTTGGAGTAATGTACTCCATACTGGTCAGTTATGAACTTTCCTTCATAATGTACTAAAATGGCAATAGACATGGCCAATAAACCACATTCGTAGATGGTAAATATTTTGTCAGTTTATTGATTTCAGTTGTAACAGTTGCAGGAAAAAAAATACCTGAAAATCGCCTCAGAAATTATCCTTTTTTCCCTTCGAAATTGCCTTCTCCTTCTCTCTTTATCTTTCTTCGAATGAGTCCTACTGAATTTGTGAGGGAGGAGAGAGAAACATGATTTTTATAAAGAAAAAAAAAAACCAAGTCACAAGAATTTCCTGCGACTTAGGCATTTAAAAAAAAAAATCTAAAATTTTAGTTATTTTTAATAAAACATATTAGAAAATGGATATAAATAAAAATACGGCAAACAAGATAAGGAATTTGAAGACAACCTTTTTGTGAATATCCAAAATTTGTCCGATCTACATAGGATTCAAGGAAATCAGACAAAAAGATCCTTCGGATCAGAATTTTTTTTACCGGTCTAAAGTTCTAATCTGAATTTCTTTTTACCGACCCTTCTATGCATTGAAAATGGAAAGTACTTTTTTTTTTTTCCTATTTTATTTTATATAAGCATTTCGTTATTTTAAAATATAATAATAGAAAGTTAAGAGATGTTTCCACTCTAAATCCTAAAACAATATAACTAATTGCGGTTAATAAAATAAAAATATGACTCTTATTTTTACTAAAATAATATAACATCATGTTTCTAAAAATATAAACTTATGTTCAGTACATATAAATTTTTGCCAACAGTTTGCAATTAACACAAACATAATTAACAATTACTATAGACGAGGAAGAGATAAATGAACTCCACAAACTGGTAACACCCATCTTAATTAATTTTTCGATACTAATATGTATTTTTATAAGTGAAAATTGGATTAGAGAATAAACTATCTAACTATTTAATATTTATAAAGAATTTTTCAATCGAAATTTGAAGGTGCCATCTTTTCCGCAGAGAATATTACTATTTGAGGTTAATTTAATTAAATTTTTTTTTTTTGCATCTTAATTGAAAACTACTGTATCAAATGCCAAAACATAGACATTATCACATATTGGGTTGTCATAATGCAATTCCGCGGTTTTATAACAAGCAAAATTGATAAATGTTTTGTGCCGAAATTTTTATTTATACCAAATTCAAAAAAAAAAAAAAAAATCAAAACACCCTAACTTATGAGGATTTCAAAAAATACAAGGCTTCAAGTTAATTTGCGGTTCCATTCTTACGAGGCTGCATATTGGTTTGGAGGGTCCTAAAAAATCTAAATATATTTAATATTACAGTGCATTTTTAGATTTTTGGAGAGCTGCCAAGCTAATTTGCAGCCTCTAAAAAATAGAGCCTCAGATTGACTTGGAGGTCCTAGTATTTTTCAAAATCCTCTCAAAACATGAATTTTTTTTTTAAAATATGGTATAAATAAAAATTCTGTGTTTTGTGTCCATGTCTGAATCCCTTGCTCCTCCAGCAGACTGGCCCTATGTTGGTGAAAAATCTTATTCAAGGCAGATATGTTGTTGAGCCGCCGAGAATTTTTCTCTAAAATTCCTATGGTTAAGGCAGCCATATTTTATTTTATTTTAAAGAATAATTGGCTGATAAATTTTGAAACTGAGTCGTTGGGTGCTCATTTAATGACAAAAAATAAATTTTTTGATAGGGAAAGGTAAGTTTTCTTGGACATTGTTTTCTTATAATAATTACGAAAATTTAATATTTTTGTCCGTTTTATATTAGTTAAGCATTGCAGGAAGAAATATTAATTATTATACAATTCAGCGTCTACAGTGCAATTTATGTTTAAAGTACCGTTTATCTTTTCAATGATTTCTATAGAAAAGGAAGATTGATTTTGACATTATATATTCATAGTTTCTGTTTTCTTACAAATATTGTCATCAAGAGAGAAATTCCTAAGAATTTTTTTTTTTGTAAACACTGTTGCTAATAGTTGTGTATTGACATAGTTATATATCCACATATATACTTGGTTTGTGGACTAAATTTTTCTGGACAATACATTAACTGTATAAATGGGTACATAACAACTAATATTTAGATAAATAAAGACATTTCATTTCAGTAATTAACATAGAAGACCCGCATAATATGATGAAAACAGCAAAAGATTGGATAAGCAAAAAGTTTACCGTAAACATTATATTTAATTAGGGTTCTAAATAGCTAGCTATAGTTACGCAATAGCTACACTATAGCTTTTTTGAATCTCAAAAACTATAACGCTATTAACAGCTTTTCTTTTATAATGATTCTAAATAGCTAGCTATTGTCGCACTATAGCTGCATTATAAGTTTTTCAGACCTTAAAAGCTAAGCGCTATAATCGCTATTTAAAATTGTATTTAATAGATTGTCAATTTTGTATGCAAGTACTGGTGGATGTGATTGACATTTTATAAGTAACAAATTATTTATAATTTCTTAATTAATCTCATCACATAGGTGATAGGTGCTATTTATGATTGTCTTTATTTAATAACCCACCACACATGTTGAGCTTTCAAGCCTAGCCTAGCCTGGCTTGGGCAGGACAGGACTTAAATGAACAATTTGGATCCATTTGGAATTGTTCTTACCGACACCCGGCCCCAAACAAAACTTGAACCAAGAGAACAGACAATGTAGCGAGTCTAATCTAATTATATTGAAGATAAATCTGTTGTAATTCTGAATTCAGTGAATAATATTTTGAAATCTCTGCAATTCTGAATTTATTCGTCGGATTTTTTTTGAAAATACATCTCAAAATAGCTGTTTTTTCTGTGCACACATCTCAAAACAGTTCGACGACTGGGTTTGAATTGTAGGAATTTCAGGATCACTGTTCACTGATCTCGGATTATAGCAGATTCGGATCCAATTATATTATATGTAATATTATTTCGCTTTTTTTTTTTATAGGCTTCGAAAAGTCTAATATGATAATTTCAATATTAATTTGCTGTTTTTCACTTTACAATGTAAATTCTCTGAAATTTTATATCAAAAGTTATTAATTTTTTTAAATAAATATGGGAAAAATTCTGGTTTTTAATATTTGTCGAACTTACAATTTTTTATATGAAAGTCATTAAATTAATCAATAAATTGAATATTAGTTTTTCAACTTTATTATTTTTAAACTGGGTGGACTTGTTATATAATGAGATGCTGCAGATGCAACATAATTTCATCTCCGAAATAAATGCTGACATGATTAATTGATAATGTATGATGCTTTTAGTTTAATTCGCGTATCATATTTTCATCTCCTTTGAGTTCTTTGTTTGAAATAAATTATTCTTACAACAATCTAAATTCTTTATTTGAGTCGTCAGATGGATTTTGGATGAAACTCACTGATTTTTTTTTTTTGAAATAAATATGAAAGTTAATTTTTTTCAACTTTAAATATTTACAATAATTTTTTTCATTAAAACTTTCAATCTGCAGTATCTCACGCGATTGACATTGCCTTCACCGCTAAATAAAAAATTAGTTCGATGAAATTTAAAACTTACATCAGATTTTATCAATTTGTTGTGCCTGTTATATATATATGGTAAGATTACATTTAAATTGTCAGATTTTAAAATTTAAAATTATTATAATGATTGTAAATTAATTATTTTAAAAAATTTAAACAGATTCCAATTCATAACATAACAAGATCTTGGCAGCATGCCAGCATGCCAGCATCAACCTACCCAACAAAATCACTGGAAATTTTTTTATCCATAAAAAATATTAAAATAAACCGTATATAAATAGAAAGAGTGCACAATTTTTAATAAATATAAAAAAAATATAATTTATTGAGACCGATTCAAATATTATGGATTAGAGTCAATAATTCTGATCCATGTTTTTTTCATTGAGTTTGAATATGGACCGTCTAATTAGAGAAGAATCAAACTCTGATCCGCATATAATCTCAGAAGAACATAATAATTTGAATCTGAACTATTAAGTCAAATTTATATATTTTGGATCAGACTCAATCAATCAAATCATTCTATATTTATTGCTCATTGGAGCAAGACAGTTTTTCTATTCTAAATTTAATAATTTCTATGATTAAAAAGTTTCCAAAAGCATTGTGCATGAGTCACCCCACCACTACATGCGGCACCTGTTTATACAATTTACAAACAGACCACTACAAACTTGTGAATTGTCATTTTCCATACCTGAAATTGTCATAGCATGAATTGCAGCAAGTCAACTGGCAATCAGCGGCAGCAGTCATATGCATCATTGTCCATTAAACAAATTAAATGAATGAATTAATAAAACAAACAGCATAGATTCGGAATATTGTCGCTGAGTCACATAAATTTGGTTTCATATTATATTTATTAAACTAATGCAACAAGCAATTTTAATAATATAACTGTACCTTTGACATGTAATATAACAATGACCGCCAACATTTCTTACTAAAATAAACAATAATGCAAAAATTGTTATGTCAAAACAATGTTTCCATAACAAACGCTTTAAGTCATTGCATGCTCCAATGCTCTAGGGGTGTCAACGGATGTGATAGAGTTGGTGGAGGTATTTTCATATTTATATCCGTTATGATAATGATTTTTTTTTTTTTCTATTTTTATCTATCTTTTCGAATATGGTACAAATTGAGTAAACGGATAAAGAGTAGTACCATTGACATCTTGATTTGTGTTTTCGATAAAATATTTTTCAAAATAAGAAAAAAAGAAAAAAAAATTAATGAATATAACTAATCTGTATTATAAAAATTTAATAAAGTACAAAATTTTATTGTATCATATATCATCTTCTTACAAATATATATCTATATATATATAATTTTTTTAAAAATAATCTTATACGATAATGGGTAAGATAACAAAAAATAATCGTTACCCTTACCCATATCCGATAAATTAACGAAAATAAAATCTAATCTTACCTGTGTTTTCAAATACGACACGAATTGAATAAAGATAAATGAATAAAAGGGTGCCATTGACACCCCTAAAATGCTCCAATACCGATGATAGGTATCAACGTTTAAAAGCTTCTATGTTAATGTTTAAACGCTCCTGTGTGAATCATATTTCAATGATTATAAAAATTTGATATGTTAACCAAAATATTTTGCGGAAACCACTCCATTAACCCTTGCTTTAAAAACCGACTCATGTAGGGGTGTAAACGGATCGGATACTATCCGATTTTATCTGGATCCGGAAATTAATGAATTTGAATGTTGGGATTCGGATATTATTGGATACAGATATTATTGGATCCGGATCCGGATAATTATCCGTATCCGATAATTCAATCAATACGGATATCCGAATTGGACCCGCAAAATTTAATTTAGTCGCATATAGCGTACTAAATATGGGCATGGGCCAACTGGAGTTTTTTTACCTTCGGAATGGTTAGAACTTTGTAGTATATAAATGTCTCTTCATTATTTACAGTTATCTTGTGGGACTCATGAGAATAGATTCGGGATTCCGAGCATTCTTTTATCCGAATGTAAAAGCGAAGATAGTAATTATATTTAACGGTACTAACTTTGTAGTAATTAACTACCCAATCATAAAAGCAAGCAAACTGTACGAATTCGGTTCCCTTTATTATTTCTCAATTATACATTTATTATTTATTTACGGTATCAACACAATTTATTCGAACTTCATTTTTTTTTTCAGGAATCATATTAAATTACCAACATTATTTTTAATTATCCGAATTATATTCTTATCGTATTCGTATCCGTCCGATATCCAATCCATATTCGTTTAATATCCGAGACTATCCGTATCCGTATCCGAGACTATCCGTATCCGTATTTGTATTCAAAAAATCATAATAGATACGAATACAGTTTAATCACCATCCGATCTGTATCCAACCGTTTACACCCCTATTTCAGTCGAAGTTTTTGCAAGTGAGCAAATTATTATTTTTATATAAGGTTCGTTACATGAAAATTAATTTTATTCAAATAATAAAAATCTTAGGGGTTATTGTATAAAGAGACAAGAATTGACCTCTCATAACCAAACAAAACCCAACGGTACGACTCACTAGGCATTGATACATGTGGCGGCTCCTGGACATTAATAGGTGTCACTACTGGTAAATAGACAAAAAACCATGTCCAGCTTGCAAAACAGACACCAGCAACTTTAGCATTTAATACTAAAAAATTCCTTAACTATACAATATTTATCTCACAAACCTAATTAAACGGAGAACCTGTGTCCAGTTTGAGAAAGGAAATTGAAGTGGTCGTGGGGGAGGGAGAGAAAGAGAGATTCTTTTCGTAATTGCTTACTAAACTACTGAAATAGTATTATATATAGGGTAAAGTTGGCGTATTATATTGTGGGAAGATATGGTTTTTTTAATATAAATGCTATTCTGTGGCATAGCTTTTCTTAACCAACAGCGAACCGAAAACAGGGGCAAGAACCAAGAGGGAGAGAGAGGAGGGTTTCGACTAAGGTGTCATGCTTCCTTCTTCAATAGGTATTTTTCTTTTTATTACTAACTCTGACAAACTTCTTTTACTTTTATTGCTTTCTAGTTTCGCGTCGTCAGTTAACGGTTCCTTTTTGAGGTTGTACTTTTGGAGTTTGGTTTTCCAAATTGGAGGTGATCCATGACAAGAAATTGTTTTTTATACTTGTAATTTCAATCTATTTTTTTTTCTTCTTTACTGTTAGATTTTCAGGCCATCTGTAGTTGAGCCAAGTTATAAATTTTGGGAGCTCCTGAAATTCCCATGCCAGCTTTCTTTTTGTGTGTGTGTGGGGGGGGGGGGGGAGTACCGAAAGAGATGAAATTCCCTTATTGGTGTACTTTTCACTTGCATGCATATATTTTCTGATTAAACTGGGGAAACTGGTTTTAATCTGGAAACTGAATGCGATTTACAATATGTACTGAATCTGTACCTTACACAATCAATCTTTCTCATCGCAGTATAAAGTTTACATTGTAAATCAGTCCTGAGACCACTATAAAATTGCTACTGGCATAGTTTGATTGTCGAAGTATTTGGTGAAATGCAAAGCCTAACCACCAATTTGCAAAATTGCTCTTCCTGGTGGAATTCGCAAATGAACAGGGACTATTGTGCAAATAATACAAATCAGAGTGTAATGGACAAGTCTGTCTCCTCTACAACTCAGTCGTCAAGTAGGTCCCGTCAAGATGGTTCAGCATTGAGCGATACTTCCATCCATTCTGGTATATATATATACATATATATATATATATGTACTTTTCTTTAATATCAACTTGTTTATAGTTTGAGGTTTCAATTACAGTAACATGAATGTAAAATGCTACTTATAGCAGGCATGGCTGCAGTTCCGTTCTTCTAATATCTGGTAAATTTTTTGTTGAGTTTAAACAGGCAGTTATGATAAGAGAGACGGTCAGCTGAAATCAGTTTTATCCCTCGGGAATTCTGATTCTTCTTTTACTGCTCCTAAGCTTGATATTTCACAGTCCTTTGTACGTTATTCTAATTTATTTAGAATTCAAGGGTTCATTTATTTATTTATAACATTTCAGGTTATGTTGGTCTGATATATATATTTTATTTAAATTTGTCAGGCCTGTGTGCCGTACCCATATCCGGATCCTTGCTATGTTGGCACCATGGCTGCATATGGTTCGCCTCATATGGTATGTTTTTTGTTGCGAGATATTATGTATGTTTTGAATTGGGGGCTTTGCATAGAGAATTGAATTTTATATTTTTAATTATTTTAATAGGTAAATGTACAAATGATGGGAATGAATTCCAATTCTCGAGTGCCACTACCTCTTGAGGCGGCAGCAGAGGAACCAATATATGTGAATGCGAAGCAGTACCATGCAATTCTTAGGAGGAGGCAACTGCGCGCAAAGTTGGAGGCTGAAAACAAACTTATCAAAGCTCGAAAGGTACTTATTTCTTCCATTATTGGCTTGGAATTTGCATGTATTGATTATTTAATAACATGTTTGCCTGCTTCCAAGTTTGCAACTGTAAGACTTATTTTATCTTTGGTCCCGCTTTATAATATGGCGGTATTGAGTAGAAATTTGCTTTTGTAGGGGCAAAGATGGAAATAAATTTCAGGGTTGGTTAGAGATGTATTGATGGAGAAGTTGTTATTTTTGGGAGAATTCATGAATGGGCTATTTGACAACATCTCTGTCAAACTTCCATGATGTATTTGGACTAAATACTTTGAAATAAAACGGTACTGAAGTCGATACAGGGTTTATGACTTGGTTGAACGCATGTTCAGTCAAGGACCTACTTATTATAATGTAAAACTAAGGTTTTTGCTACTTGGTCAATTCATAGACTATCTTATAACGTAGCTTTTAAAAAAAAAGTAAAACCTACTTATATTAACTACTTTTTATTAAAACAATATCGACTTTTTATAATTTTTTTTGCTGCTATTGTTATCAATATTGTTTCCTCTTATATTACTATAATAATTCTAATAATAATAATAAGTTATCATTAGAAATTTTCTTGGAAGTAATATTTTTTCTTTAAATCTCTGTAGCCATATCTCCATGAATCACGCCATCTTCATGCGATGAAGCGGGCACGTGGATCTGGTGGCAGGTTTCTTAATACCAAACAGCAACCTCAGCAGGTCCAGTCATCTACCACCTTAGCACATGTCCCACAAGGCGCAGGCACTAACATTGGATCTCAAATTCAAGCTACTAACCGAACTGCAACCGGTTCTTCTATGACTGTAACTCCGTCTCACTCCATGAATGCACCAACAGAGCATCTCAACTATGGATCGCTTGATTTCAGAGGGGGGTTTCAAGCTGTAAATGGGTTTCGAAACGGAATTGGAATTGGCAATGTTTCATCTCAGCATGGTATTTCTATTATGCGGTGAAGTTTTAGTAACCTGGCAAATCATCCTTGGCTTATGGTAATTTCATCTAGTAGGTGTCTTCCGGGGTAAAATGTCACCCAATGTGTAGCGTGTTGGTGAAAAAGTGAGTTTAGTTTTTAATGTCATGTAACCTTTGTTGCATCAAACAAAGTTTGTGAGTTTGATGAAGATGTGTGTTGTTATTTCTCAGGGATGGTTCCTTTTGGACACTGCTTTAAAACAAATCTTTTCTGGTTATTCTTTTGGTTTGACGATGGTGGTTTGGTGATCTTTAATGAGAAATCAGCATGCAATTTCTTTCTTTTGTGCTTTCTTGATTTTTTTTTTTTCTATGAAAATCTTTGTAGAGGCTGCGAAGTCTGAGGAATTGAAATTTCGAATTTTGGGTAACCAACAGTTTTAGAATTTTTTCTAGACTTTTTTTTCCTAGCCAACTGTGCTACTCCCCTTCCACTTTATTGTTTTGTTTTATTTGATAAATTTTGATTGTGTTAATCTGGGATTTGACATTGCAGCATTCAACTGATGCTGCTTTCCCTAGATATCGATAATTAAACATTACAAGTAAAATTATGAATACAATATTTATTTGAGCAAAAGTGTTAAGTGTGTCAATACAAAATATACAATTTAACTTGAGAAAATAAAATTGCAGACGGATTTAATTTCCATTTTTTAAGTACATGTGACAAATATGGAATAACTCTAGTCATTTTTAGTCTTTTCCATCACACAATTTAAATTCTTAGCAGTTGAATTTTAATGACTATTTAATGGACAACAATTAAAATTAAATTTTAATCCATTTTTTTATCTAAATGACGGATAACACATCAGCAATTTTTAATGTTGCTTTAAATAATATATTTTAAAATATCAAATGAATATACTATAAAAGTTGAATGTATATTAAAAATTACCCTTAGCTATACTGAAATTGTACATAAACATTGAGCCTGTTTTGATCAAATCCACTTGATCCTTAGCATGTAGGCATTTTTGTAAAAATCGGAATGCGCTCGACAAATAAACAAAATATTGTAGACTATTATGCATTCGTGTTAATTTTTGTATGCATATATCTAACTAGTTATATAGAATATATTTATCTTATCTAATAAGATATACGTATTGCGATTTCTCTATATATAGAGAATAATAACATGAAAGAGTACAAGTAATTTGATTATGTAAAAAATAAACCATCTTGAACTGTTATATATGTACACAGTACACATTTATATTAAAGCAAGTCACAGTTCCAAAATATATTCTAAACTATGTTATAATAATTAACAAAATATTATAATATAATTGCTAATACTTGTAATTTATGTTAAGGAAAATATCATGCCAAATTTGATTTTTCGCTTAACATATATAATGACTTAAATTTTTTAATTTTACACATACCAATCGATCTTGAAATGCAACTAATCGGATTTGATAGCTGATTAATTAGACATTTAAGGCCGTAAACTACATGTAGGTATCATGTTATGTTAAGATCATTGTAAAATAATGCAGAATTCTGGTTTCGTGATTAATAGTTTGTGTGTTCAATTCATTCATATACCCTGGTGTTAAAAGAAATAAAAATGTATATGAAACATTGTCGAATTTTACTATTTTTCTGATGTCATGGATGGGATATAGGTATATGATCCCCATCTGTTACCTATATATGAACATATCAACATAGACACAACGGATATTGACAATTTGATCTTTTTGGTTGAATGTCGAAGTCTTGGGTTAAAATACTTGTACAATCTTATGTAGGAAATATCTTTCTTTCAAAATAAAATTACATAGTCGATATGTAAAAGAGAGATATCCATACTGACATCTGTAGTCAAATTTATTTGCAGGAAAAGAACAGAGACATGTGGGATGGTTGTGATTAACATTTACAATGCAAATTCCAATGCCTTGATCATGCCTCATGCACAAAACTGCAGTGCACATCGCAGATACTACTGCATCTTTCCTTCCGCAGCTTGTAGTCTGCTTCCTTTAAAAGTGTTATGACTACTGAACATAAGGAGACCGAGGAGGATGACGACGATGATCTTTTAGATAGCAACCCGTTTTCAGCTTTAGGTGATGAAGGGATATATGAGGAGTGAACAGTAGAGACAGTTGGGAAGTTTTTGAGAGCTATCAGTAACAATGAGGCTGCTATGCACCTTGCTGAGGTGCAGCCACCAGTTTTGTCGGAGCCACGACATAGTGTTCGATTGCAGGAGAAACTTACCGGTAGGAAGGAAGCTCAGGGGTTGACTACGGGCAAAGAGGTGAAGGTATCTAGCTCTAAAGGGAGGAAAGCTGCTGCCCCTCCAGCTCATACAGCTAATGGTGGCAAAGGTCAAAAGGCCAAGGGGGTAGGTACTGTTGCTGGTGACAAGACTATGCCGAGTGCTCCTTCCTCTTCAAGTACTGTATCTTTAGTTCAAGCTTTTTATTTTTCGCATTTTTCTGATCTAGATGTGTTAGATATGTTTGACAAATCGGGTTTTAAGATACATGAGAATGAGGAGGATAGACTTCAGGTCATTAGAAAAACTAGGGGATTTTCTTAAGATAATTTTAAGGCGATTATTGAGGATACTGTGCTTATGGGTTCTTTACCAAAAGATAAAAAAGGTTATGTGTTTTTGAAGAAAGATTTAATTTCTTATAATCCAGAAGGGGGCAATAAGGTTACTTAATGTTAAATATCTTATGTTGGAATGCTCGAGGGTTAGGTGTACCAGTCAAATGTAGATTTCTAAGAAACCTTTTGAATACTCATAATATTGATATAGTAGGGATTCAGGAAACTAAAAAACCAGATTTTAAAGATAGACTGTTAGGTGCTTTGAGTAGGAATATAACACGTTGGGTCACCCTTCCTTCCACTGGATCAGCAGGAGGGATTTTGATAGGGATTAATTTGTCATTTCAAATATTTTACTAGGTAAATTTTCGATTACTGTGCACCTTCGAAATAAGATAGATGATTTTGAGTGGCTTTTCACTATTGTATATGGTCCAATAGTAGCTTCTAAAAGGTCTGATTTTTTACAATAACTTAATGCTTTACCTAATTTAGGAGTTCCTGCATGGTTATTAAGTGGTGATTTTAATATGGTAAGACAAAGAAGTGAGAGAATGGGGAATAGTTATAATCATGTGATTAGTTCCAAATTTAATAGATTAATTTTTTATTTACAACTTTTAGAGTTACCTCTAAGTAATATAAAATATACATGGGCAAGATCTAATACCTCAACTTCTTTAGCTTTGCTTGATCGATTTCTATGTTCTGTTGAGTGGGGAATGACCAGAGAGCTAGGTTGACATGGTTTTTAGAGGGTGATTTGAATACAAAATTCTTTCATATATGTGTCTCTAATAGAAGAAGAACAAATATTATTCTAACTTTAGAACATGAAGGGGTATTCATTAGTGATCCAGCAGCTTTGAAAAGTCATGTGACTAATTTCTATAAAAACTCGTTGGAAACATGTAATACTAGAGATATATCTATGCATGAGGGGTTACGGGTTATGCATCTGAAAAGTTGAGTGAGTCACAATGTTTTGACTTAGAACAGATGTTTTCTTTAGATGAAATTAGGAAAACTGTTTTTGCTTGCAATGCCTCTAAGGCTCCAGGACCAGACGGGTTTTTGTTTGCCTTTTATCAAGCTAGTTGGGATTTCATTAAATCTGATTTATACAAAGTTTTTACATCCTTTTATTTTCTGAGCTAGATATTTTCAAATTGAACATGGCTTTTGTATGTCTCATACCTAAGAAGGAGATAGCTCATTGTATTTATAATTATAGACCTATTAGTCTTATTAATTACAGTTTTAAACTAATTACAAAATTGTTGGCTGATAGGTTAGCAAAAGTGATGAATTTTTTAATAAGTGATACTCAAACTGCTTTTATTAAAGGTAGGTATATTTTGGATAATGTGGTTTGTGCTAATGAGGTATTACATCAAGTTCGAGTTTCTAAAACAAAAATGTGTCCTTTTTAAGTTGAATTTTGAAAAGGCGTATGATTTAATAAATTGGGAATTCCTACAAGAACTTTTACTTGCTCGGAGTTTTGGGTCTAAATTTAGACGATGGATTTCTGATATTTTGCAAGGTAGTAGGACGTGTATTAGTGTAAATGGTTGTTTGGGCGAATACTTTAGTTGCAAGAGAGGATTGCGACAGGGGGATCCTCTACCCCCCTTTCTATTCGATATAGTGACTGAGGCTTTGCATAAAATTTTACAAAAAGCTAAAATGGTAGGTTTCCTTACAGGTTTGGGTAATTTTGTAGGTGTTGGGGATATCTTGAATTTGCATTTTACATATGATACCTTGTTATTTTTGGAAGCAAGTGATAAGATGGTCGAAACTCTTAAATTATTATTGTCAGGTTTTGAGAATATGACTGGTCTGAAAATTAATTATCACAAGAGTTTTATGATACCACTGAATTTAAATGAGCTAGATAGTAAGAGATTAGCGGATAGGTTTGGTTGCACCATAAGTCAATTACCTATAACTTAGGACTACCTGTGCATTGGAAATCTATTCCTGTTGAATGTTGGCATGTCCTAATCGATAAAATTGAGAAAAAACTACAGGGATGGAAAAGTAAATTACTTTCTATAGGGGGTAGAGTAACATTACTAAATGCAGTAATTTATGCCATTCCTTTGTATTGGCTTGCTCTGTATAAAATGCCTGTTCAAATTAGAAAGCATATTGACAAACTTAGGAGGAGGTTTTTATGATATGGGGGTAGTTCAGTTAGAAAAAAGATTTCTTTGGTTTCATGGTCAATAGTTTGTGCTAGTAAATCACATGGGGGTTTGGGTCTTTTGAACTTGCATACTATTAATACTCTATTAGCTAAATGGTGGTACTGATATAATGACCCTGCAGTTGTAGGGATATGAAAGTATATTATTCTAGCTAAATATGGGTCGCAAGGATATAGTTATAGGATGTCAGTCTTTTGGAGGAATGTTCTCAAACTAAAACCATTTGTTGACTTGGGGTTTCAGAAAAAAGTAGGAAATGGTAAGGAGGTTTTGTTTTGGACAGACAGATGGATGGGCGAATATCCTTTAAATGATTTATATCTCCAGTTGTTTTTAGTTGCAACTAATATTAGTATATCTGTAGCTTCAGTTCTAGATTCTGGAAATATTAATTTAGCTTTTAATTAGGAGACAACTAACATGGGAACTTAGGGATGAATGGTATGGTTTAGTTTCTCAAATGAGGGTAGTGCCCTTGGATATTGATGCGACTGATACTTTGTGTTGGAGATGGAATACTAATGGTCAATTTACGGTAAATTCTTTTTATAGTTGGCTTGAGTATGGAGGGATTCAAAATATTACTTTTAATACTATTTGGAAAGCAAAGATTTCATTTAAAATTAAGATTTTATTGTGGCTTGTTAAGCAGGATAAGATCCTGACTAGAGTAAATTTGAGCAAAAGAGGATGGCTAGGAGATGTAGCTTGTCATTTTTGTGGGGCACCTGAAACAATAGATCACTTGTTTGTGCAATATCCATTTTTTAGAACAATTTGGAATTAGATTGCTGATTATAATAATTTCGCGTTTGATATTACAACTATGGAGGAATTGTGGTTTATTGATGCTTTAATTTCTTTTAAAGATAGGTATTTGATCGAATTGGTAAGAGGGGCAGTTTTGTGGGTCATGTGGTTAACAAGAAATAAATTTTGTTTTCATGGGATACATACTTCTTTTAGATCCATAGGATCTCAAATTATTTCTTTAGCACAATTTTGGGTGAGATCCAAAGGAAGGGGTACTCTTCTTACACTATCTTTAGTTCTACCTACTGATGTGATGCAATTGCATGTTTTCTTTGATGATTTTCTATTGCAGGAGGAGAGGGTAGCTGGAACAAATGGTTTAGAGCATCAGACTAATGATGATAGCTTACTGGTTGTTCATTCGGTCGTTTCTAACATTTAGCTAGATGATATGCATGTTATTTCGTATATGTTGGCAGTTTTGTGGGTCATGTGGTTAACAAGAAATAAATTTTATTTTCATGGGATACATACTTCTCTTAGATCCATAGGATCTCAAATTATTTCTTTAGCACAATTTTGGGTGAGATCCAAAGGAAGGGGTACTCTTCTTACACTATCTTTAGTTTTACCTACTGATGTGATGCAATTGCATGTTTTCTTTGATGATTTTCTATTGCAGGAGGAGAGGGTAGCTGGAACAAATGGTTTAGAGCGTCAGACTAATGATGATAGCTTACTGGTTGTTCATTCGGTCGTTTCTAACATTTAGCTAGATGATATGCATGTTATTTCGTATATGTTGCTGTTTGATGGCTTTGTGTTGCAACCTAGTTCTCTAGTTTCAATTTGTAGTAGGCTATATGATTTTCATTGATGTATCGTTTATTTTGTAGTAGGATGTGTGTAGATAGGTACTAGAGGTTTGGTACCACGTCTAATAAAACTCTGTAGGTTTCGTTTCTTAATGAAATCGGTGGTATGTACCACTTTTATCAAAAAAAAAAAAATTAGGAATATGTATGGTTGGATTGAGAATTAGCCTTTAGCTATTTTGTTTCGCAACCAAATATACTCTACAGAGTTCCAAAATCATATTACATGTCACATTAGATGACATACCCAAATAAAATAAAATATTGTACCTGTCGATTCCAAAAATAAAGGGGTTTCTCGAACGCCAAAAAATTGAGATCATGAGTCGAGAAAATATGCTATTATTCTTTTGGAAAAGCATGGATATGTTTTTTCTCATCCAACCGTTGATTTTCATCGAGATTCATGTATGAAAAAGTTGAACGGTTGGATGAGAAAAAACAGAAACCCGTTTTTTCAAAAGAATAACAACCGATTCGTACTCGATTATGAGAGAATGTTAGAGACAGAAAGCATAATTTTAAAATATAGAAGTTAATTATAAAAAGTTTTGCTTGAAGAGAATATAAAGATCCATGCATAGAAAACTTTTCATAAGAATTTAAAGGTCAATTTAGAATATTTATAGTAATTATAATATAAAAATAAACTTCATTTCATGAATGTAGATGTGGACCATCTGGTGTCGGTAAGAGGAACACTCCATTAAAGCTCGTCCTTGTGATTCCAGCCCAATTTGCACTATAACGAGCCAATTATTGTACTCCCTTGATAAAAGTAGTAAATATGTTCTTCCAGTTAGGGGTGCAAACGGATTGGATAGTGGTAAAATTATATTCGTATCTGTTTTTATTTTTTGGATACGGATCGGATATTAGACGAATACGGATTGGATATTAACTGGATACGGATACAGATATTCATTTTTTATAATAGTGAGTAACATAAATATTAAACTATATAATATATATCTACTATTCAGATACATATAATTAAATTTTAAAATCATATCCGTATCCGTATCCGCATAGATATTCGAATGTCAGATATCTGAATCTAATTTTCAAATACAAACTCAGATACTCAGATATCCGACCCGTTTGCACCCCTACTTCCAGTAAATTGAGCTCTTCTAAACATGCTTACGCCTCTCTCATTTCCTTCCACCCACCATGGTATATATAATACCATCCAGCCTGAAATTTTTATTTTTACCATATTAAAAAAAAAATAAACCAAAACACTCCCCATCATAATTCAAAATTCATCCATACCACCAAACCATTTAGTGATCCCAAAAACTAAAGGCAGCCAATTGATCATGCGGTCTTCAAGTGAAATAGCAGCCCATTTTTTTTTTTTTTTTAACGGCACAGAGAACAATAAAATTTGGTGAAATCAATTTTCAAATGGAATCAATCCATCACCAGATGTGGCACAGAGACCAAGTTTTTTTGTTTTTAGTTAATAAAATTTATGTAAAAAAAATAAAAAAATGGAGCTGCTATATCATTTGGAGGTCTCTGGATAGAGGCCGCAGAGACGTTTGATGGCTTAAGTATTTTTAAAATTCTGATCAAATAGAGGTGTTTTGATTTATTTTTTTATTATGGTATAAATAAAAATTTCGGCCAACCAGCTCCGCTGTTTTGTAAATTTTACTTGAGACATACAATCAGACAAAGATAGAAAGTCAAAATTGGCGGAGTTTTACAATTTGTGAAATTCACAAAGGATCTGCAATCAGACAAGACTATCAGAATTGATGGGTGTTAAGATTCATCACCAATTTTTATGGTATACAAATTGGAGGTCCATAATATTTATCTATGCTCTAAAAAATAAATATTTTTGTATATCTCTAATTATTTTTATCTATATATTTTGTTCGCCGGAATATCTAAATATTTACATTATACTTTATTCTAAAATATCTAAATTAAAAATGTCTAGATATTTATAATCTATCAAATACTGTAAAGAACGCATCATACCTCCAAGTCCTATAATTAAAGGTGTTGTGCCATGTTTTAGATAAAGCCTTTAAGCAAGAAGGTAGAAGAGATAGAGAGAGGAATGATACTTTTTAAGTGTATGAAACAGTGTTGTAAATAATGGTATGCGTTTGTCGGACGAACAAAGTACTGTCAAACAATTAATCAGAAATAATTGGCCATAATCGAAAATAATTGATCAGTTAGTCAGAAAAATATATAATGGTTTGATCACTGCTAATGACTAATCAGCCGATTAATCGGTCTAAACTGACGTTTTCTACAACACTGGTATGAAGTGATGAGTGAGTGAACTGATTTATTTCATGTGTACCGAGAAATGAGTTGTTATAAACAGTGTTGAATCATTGATATGATATGCTAACAAAAGCCTTTCCTTTATTGGCTTGTTAATTGCAGCCAATTGGAAACATATTCCCTTTCGTTTGTCAACATTAATGACCAGATTAAATGCAGCTACCGTTCCTTAATTTTTGATCAAATGCAGCTACCATTAATGGCCAGATCAATTGTAGCCAATTTGAAACAAGCCAAAAAACAGGTAAACTACAAAATAAATAGCTCTAGATACTAATGCAGCATGCTTAATTTGGAGTTTGGACAACGAAATCTTTTTTCTGGACCGATAAATTATCTCTCTTATTTAAATGGAAAGGTGTTTGCGATGCGGTAAATTTAGTGAAAGCACCCTTTCATTAAAAGCAATCCTCACATCACAGACCATAAATTGTCGCGGACTGACAGTCGCGAGTAGAACTAGGGTGTTCTTAAATTCACCAAATTACTTATGAACTCAAATCTAAAAACTCATCGAATAAACTTTAAACAAAAAATCTGAACCATTGAAAGCCACCTACTTTACGAGTGATGCATCTGCATATAAAAAAATTTAATTTTGAAATAATTTTACATAGAGTAAGTGGTCAAAATACGTTCAAATGATAAATGCATTAAAATTAATTTATTAACATTCTAATTTTAACTGCTTGACTTTCAACTAAATTAATTCAGAATTTTAAAAATTTCACATGTAGACACATCACTCATAAGGTAGACGAATTACAACAGTTCAAATTTGTCATTTGAAACCAATTTGACGGGTTTTAAACTTGAGTTCACCAAGTAGCTTGATGAACTTGAGAACACCCTATTCTACTCTAAGTGGACGCATAATAGTTTAATTGAACATTGGGCGTAGAAAGCACAAGCTTGTATATCTTCATAAAATGAGAACAGAGACATAAATTACAAGGATATCAAGGAGGCTATGAAGATATAGGAAATCTAGGAAACTTTCTGGATCTTTAACAGAATTGGTCTTGGTTCTCTACACTTGTAGTCATAGATGATGAACAATTATAGTATGTAGCATCTGAAAGAAAAGCGCTCTTCATTATTTTACACCAGGTACCTTGCCAACAGGAAATCATTGCTTACGTGACTAATATTACAAAGGCAAAAAAAGAAGGAAAAAAGAAGAAGAGACGTACTGTTTCAATCTGACAAACCTAAATGAAAAATCTGAAAAGAACATGGAATGGTGATCTAACTCAGTTCAGAGAGGATCTGCTGATATCGACCATAGTCTATAGTGGTCTTAAAGCTTGGTGCAAAATCTGAAAAAAATCTCATGACAGCTGCTAGATGCAGCGCCTCAGTGCTTGCCATAGCCGCCTCGAGAAATAAAGCAGGCTGTACTGTTATCACCTGACAACAGAAACACAAAGGAGCAACCATTTTCAAAATAAGAAAAAACAAAAGGGACCTTTTGCCAAAAAAAACTATACTTAATTTCTTTTTAAACAAAAGTTACTCCAGGCTGTTTGGTATTTGCACAAACACAATTTGATACTAACATGACTATGAAAGCGGATCTCTCCTGAAAGCATTTTTTCCCTAGAATATCTCTGTCACTGCCATTATGTTCCGCAATTGTTAATTTCAAGTTTCTTTACATGAAAAAATGATTAAGGGTGGGGTTGGAGAGAATCACTGTTAACCTGTAAGTATTATAAGACAATGAATTTATAGCTTACAATCACAATCCAATGGCACGGCCACGTGGGCACTTACTTTTCTAAAACCACGCAGTCAAAACTCATGCTAGTGATTGTAGCTTTTTGCACAAAACATGGGTGCTTTTTATAATATTATTGTTTAACCTTTTTTGTAGAAGTCCCAGACTGAAAATAATAAAAAAGCACCTTGTTCTTTCTCGCATAGCGTAGAGCTTCGAGGTAGTACCCATCTTGGAGTAAAACCGAAACGTAATCATGATGTAATGCTAACAGCCGTAGCATATCCAAACCCAATTTACGAATTTTCAAATTTTGCTGGCCTAAGTCTACCAATTGCATTGCAACTTCCTTCGATGGCTCTATTATCTGTCAAAGTTGCAAGTTAAATGGATAGTATCATAGTACCAATATTTAGATAACAAACAATACACCCAGAAAAAGGTTACCTTGTTTGATACAAACAATGCAATATTGGTATGTTGGTTTGATCGGGCTAATAATTGATTCATCATCAAGTAGATGTCTGGGTTCAATTTCAGTTTCTCCCTTGAAGCACTACAAAAACATACAAAAAAAAAACTCAAATAAAAGCTGTATTACATGTAAAAGAAGAGGGTATTTTAAAGAATCTAAATCTCAAGTAACAAATACGAGCTCTAGATCTTGTTTTATGGCATGAAGAATGCTTACGGATACAAAACTAGTAAACTTTCAGGACCTTTTAGTTACCTTTTGTACGAGATAAAGATGCCAAAAGATGAACACCCTAAAACCTGTCTGGTTTGATTTTGGCCTCTTTATCTACCTTGACTTTGTGACTCTGGATGAGTTTCATTTCTAGCCTACCCCAACTTGTTTGAGTCAGTTGCTTAAGCTTGGGAATTTACAATAGTAACAGAGAAAAAAATTTATAGCAACCTTGGCACCAAATAGCTGTGGTAAAATAACTACTAAAAGAATCACAACAAATCAACTATTACTTGCTGTACTCAACACACCTTCTTAAAAACTCGACAATAACAGAAACTAGGTATGAGGGATCTCCACTCATCTCATCCTCAACAAGTGTGAACACAAAGCGGTGCATTTCATCTGGGGAAATTGCCACGCTGGTACCATGAGACGCCATTTGTTGAGGAACATCAGACTTGAGAGATCTGTCTCCTACTGGTTCTTCAGACTGCAGTAAAATATTTTGGATTTAAAATGTTTCATATTTCTTTCATTCATTAACTACTTTTCCAATGAAAGTGAAATAGTTAAAAAAATATATTTCTTATTCTACAGTTTGCTTATAAATGACCGATTGATGAAGAATTCTATAACTTGATGTGTTATTATAATAAGTAATATATGGAAATAATTTGACTACCACAAGAATCAGCACATCTGGAAAAACTCTTTTGACTTGGTACATAATTTTTCCATCTTTTCTGATCAACAGACCTTGGGAATCTTTTCTTTCAATTAAGTATATCTTCTTCGGTGTAGTATACATTTGCTGATCCAAAAATAACCATTTTGTTGATGCAGTGTGACTTCTATAACACCGTTCAAAGATGCAATATAACTCCAGTTGAATTGCTTGTAGTAGTTTAGGCAGCAAATATGGCAATTTACTTTGGTAGTCATTAGCAACCAATTTTGTATGATATATATTATATAGATGAGTTTTAAGGATTAGTATAATGATTATATGTCCATAAGTTAGCTTTTTATCTGCAATTAGCAATCACAATTCAGGTCAAAAGCAAATGATAGTGTTAATTTGTATTATAATGCGAGGAAATTTGCAAATAGAACCCTACCTCTTCAGGATTTACCGCGTCATCAGAAGTAGAAGGGGAATGAATTGACACTTTACTTGAAGAATCACCGATTGCAGATTTGGCACGATCTGCAGATACTATTGCTTGCTCTGATGCGGCACCAGAATCAGTTGCATGGTTGTTTCCTGTATTCTGAGTTGCAGATGGTATACTCCCTGATCTCAAGGAGTTGGAATAAGAAGCAACGAGCACATCCATTGCTTGTGCTATTACAGATATAGGCCTTTTTTCCAAGATTAGCGTTCGTGTTATTGCCAGACAGAGAGCTTTAATCTGTCAAGGTTACAAAGTATTATTTAAACATCTTTTCTTCATTTAAATACAAAATGAGGAGTGTTCAAATGCCTCCATTTTTTTTGACTCCATCATGCCTCCATTTTTAAAAACTTTAATAACTCAAAATTTAAAACATAAAAGTCAAAATAAAATCATTGGATATGATCTACATCATTTTATCAATGCAGGTGTAAAAAATTATGACATTTCAACTTTGTTTTGGTTGTCATCAAGAGCTTGTAAAATGTACTAATGTGGATAATTTCTAGACGTTGATTCTTCAACTTATTGATTCACATAAAAGCAAAACCGAAATTTGATAATTTTTTATGAGCACAGAGAGAAAATATATAGATCACATCTAACGGTTTTATTTTGGCGTTTAAGATTTAAATTTTGAGTTATTAACGTTTTAAAAATGGAGGCATAGTGGAGGAACAAAAAATAGAGACATTTGAACCCTCATACAAAATTGACTTCAAAGGATAAGAAGTTTTACCATGGCTGGATCAGACCTCCTACGTTGCAAGAACTGTAGTATTGACGGGACGTCAGAGCTACTTGCAGAAATTGCCTGGGGGAGGGGGGGGGGGGGGGATAGAAAGAAAATATAACAATGTAATTTCCATTCAAAAGACGAGGAGGAACTATGGGTGGGTATTTTCACCAGACCTGAAATTTCCTTGACAGAATGCCATCAGTATTTAGTGAAGCATAACTAAAATATCTGACCCACCCCCGAGATTAACTCAACAATCCTTAACATGTACTGAACTACAATCATACCAAAACAAAACATAATCTGATCCTACTCGAATCAAATCAATCCGAAGTCCAACAGACTGCTAATTAGGTGATCATATCCTTTGACTAGAAAACTGATCCTACATGACCCCAGGCATCAAGGTGGCACTGAAATTGACTCTAGCCTGAAGCAGTGTGAATTAGAGTAAATGACCCAAACCTGATTAAATTTTCCCTAAATAGCCCTTTTCCCAACTCTCAAGGTTATAATAATGCTAACATGAGATTACCTCTACATCCAAGCAAATCCTCCAAACAAGGCCATTATCAACATCACAAATCAGATCTGGTACAAGAAAGTTCCAGCTGTCAAGATATATCATCCCTTCATATGCATTGGAAATACTCTCTGACTCTTCTGACGTGCTCCTACTATTGGTCCCATATGACCCCTTTAAGAGGAGAGGAAGGGGGGCAGAGATGGGACTTAGCGAGTCAAGAAAGAGATCATACAGCATGACCACTTTTGCATCCAGTTGATGGGCTAGAATTACATTGTCAACTGAGCTTACTGCAACCCGGCTTGAGTAAGCTGGTATACTGCCCTGAAATGGACAAATATAAAAATATCATAGAAAATTGCAAGAAACAAAAGTTTGTCAGATTTCTGGTATAAGCTGTACCTGTTCCACAACAGCATCTCGGTAGAAGCGGTACACATTGATATGCATACCAACTCTATCAAATTGCAAGCAGTAAATCCTACCATAACTGCACGAAACAAACACAATAACATAAACACAAAGATATCCTTTCTTAAAAGCTCTACAAGGAAACAGAAATAATAGAAGACTCCGTCAAGAGAAAACTACATGGTCACAATATGAACATCATCAGAAGAAAGAACTGGTTTTGAATTGGCCTCAGATTTAGTCATACTCATCTCAAATTTCGGCAGACGAACTATGCCTGCTGCTGCTGAGAACTGAGACACCAAATCAGAAAGATAAAATTCAATAGATTGTAATTGGAGAATAAAGCATGCAAATAAGGAAGGGAAGAGAGAGGTGTGTATCACCTGATACCCAGAAAAGACTGTACACTGCATACCAGATGCAAGAAGCAGCATACGACTCTCATGTGTGTAAACATACCAGGTCACATTCAATTTTTTTGTCTCCATAATATGCAAACTATTCTGCTCAGGATCATATAAGAGCATTTCTATACCACTACATTAAGAAAAAAAAAAAAATAAGACAAGAACTTTCAAAAAATATTCTACTAAATAATATCAGTAAGCAATGGCAGCAAACAGTTTGTGATATTTGCTCAAAGCACCAAAATAGTCTACATTCTGCCAAATGTTGGCTATTTGCCCCTGATTCCAAAAATGCCATTTTTATTTTTCAATATCTAAATTAGGCCAAAGAAGAAAACAACACATCTTGAAGGGTTTCTGAGTTTCTAACCGCTGCTTAGAGAAAATATATCAGATGGAAAAAAAAAAAATCACAAGAAATTTGTCCAGTGAACTCATTGCTTTAGCGATTGGGTGCTACATGCAAATACAACAAAATTTGCCAGATTGATTGCAAATATGAAATGTTCAAGTACTTGTTCACAAATAATAGAATATTAGGTGTAACTAAAAGCCCAAAAATAAACCTTGTTTTAATTAATATGATATCACAAGTCGGGCAATCAGTCCAGAAAAGGCCGAGAATTCGTTCAGAATCTTGTTTGCATTTTCGACTAAATGTCAAGCCAGTCTCTCTGTTTCTAAACTCAACCTCATGGTTTGATCGTTGGATAGCTATTGCTTTCTGATCTAATGAGTATCGGATAGATAAAACAGGGCCTTCGCCAATTAAATCTGAGTTTGGTGGGTTGTGCTCAGTTGACGCACCAACTTTCCAAGACAACACCTGAAAAAGTGGGTATACAGCATTCTTATCATTATCTTCTAAGAAGTTTCAGGATGGAATTTCATGTCCACCCTTACAAAATCCACAAATATTGTGTAAGCCACCAAACATAGGAAGATTCACACAAGCCCCTATAAAGAATTAGAAGTATCTTCTATCATACCCAACATTTCCCTCCATTTTATTTTTTCTATTCAATATGATGTCACAAGACGGGCAGCTTGGCAATTTTCTGGTGACATCAGACGAGGTACGAGTGAATGTCAATGCTTTCCGGTTTTGTTGAATTATATGCTACATTGTTTATTTGTTCAGGTTTAGATTCAAAATATTATGTTCCATAATAAAATATCACAAAAAATCAGGGTTCTAAATAGCTAGCTAGCTACGCAATAGGTTTTTTGGACCTCAAAAGCTATAAAGCTATAGCTGCACAGTAGTGTTTTTTTTAAACTCTCCGCAATGACGCGATAAACACTATTTAGAACCTTGCAAAAAATTCTTATATTGCGCTTCTTATATACTTTCTCGGACTTTAATTTGGGCTTTGTTAAAATATGTCTTTCTTTCTTACTTACTAATTTTGCCTTGTCTCAATAAAAAAAAAATGTCATATTCATCAATTGGTGTACAGTACTCATGAAACCTGATATCTGTATCAATGCTGTTAGGAAGGAAGGGGATACCTGTTCAGCAGTAGGAGAGAGGAGCAACTTGTTGCCATCATCATAGAGTAAACCCCTAGTCTCGGGTATATTGCACCGAATAGGTGGACTTTGGATGTATGCATGTGACAGTGCATCTGATCCGCTTGACCCAGTCCTTGTTGGCATCATGTGCTATATTCTCTAGTATATCTTTCTTTCTCAATTTTATCTTTATGCCAGCGTACTTTGTTTTCCAAATGAGAGAATATATTAATACGCCATTGATGGAAAATAAAAAAAGATAACAAATTAGTTAATTGATGAGAATAAGTACCTTAATTGTAAGCTTGTTAAATTCAAGCCTTGTTTCTGATCTTTAAGAGCAAGAAAAAAATAAATACATTTGTCAGAATTGATTTAAACCAATAACAAAACTAGCCAGCATCTATTTGAGTAATAGTGCTATACCGAATTTTGCATGCAAGTTTTGAGAGCAAGAAATTCCTTCAGACACATATCACGGCCAACTTCAGGTACTTTGTCTGCTATGCATTTCCCATACACTTGAGCCTAATATGGTAAATTAGCACCAGTTGGTTTAGTTCAATAACATGAATGAAATTGAAGGCATTCATATTCAAAAGTTCCTAATTAGCACTTAATTATGAAATTGCTCCCTTGAATATCAGAAAATGCCATAGAAGCACAACATGTTCTCTAAGTAAGAATCTAGACAAATTTATACTTGAACAATTTTTAATCTACCTACAAAAAAATCTTTAGACAAGATAAAACATTAATAACAGACCTGAGAAGCGCAATTAATCAGTACACGTTTCACACTAGACACGCTATTTCTCTCTTTCATTAATTGATTACTGCCAGAGACGGAGCGAGGGGTGGCCAGCGGGCTATTCTATTGATTGTGAAGAGCTTTCTTAAATTAAGACCTTCTAGAAGATCGAGCAATAGTTCATTGATGCTATTTTCCAAACCGACTTGCTGCGTTATGGTTTTGGGCGAAAGAACGCTTGAATCGAAAGCGACTCACCGGCCGATCCTTCAAGTTGGTTTGCCACTGATGAGTCTTCGGATTTGACTTTTTATTATCGATTCTCCCGAGTTGGATTGATTGATGATCGGAAGAGAAATTCGGGGCAGCGTGAACAGAGAAAAAGAAGACGTAGTTTTCTTGGGCCTATATAAGAGGCTTATTGGGCCAGCTAAAACTTAACCAAAAATGATGTTGCTGTCACGGAAAAATTCAAATTCGTCTATTATTTTTGAAAGCGTCTAATTGTCACTTTTGTTTATCATTTATCTACAAATTTAACTTACACGATACTGTAAAACTAATTCTACATGTTGTATAATTATATAATATATCAAATAAAATATATCAGTTAATCACAAAACATCCGGCAACTATTTAAAATGGTCCCATAATAGTTAAAAACAGATTGCAACTTGCACAACAGGACAAAAAAATTGTACTTTTAAAATATACTTTCGGAAATTGCAGTTATAAGAATTTAATTGGCAGTTAGTGTTAGTTATTAGTAGTTATTTTGACAAAAAATGGGATAAAAAGACAAAATTAAATTTTTCAATTTTTTTTATTCTTTTTTCTCGATTTAATGAAAACACAAATAAATCATCAAAATAATTAATACTGTAAAATTGACCAGTTTAACTATAAAAATAAAATGCACAAACTATAAAATTACAGACATACAAAATTCACAGATAAAAATGATAAAATAAAATATTGAAAAAATATCAATTTTCAATACTGTAAAAATATCAAGTTAAACTGTGAAATCAAAAGGTAAAAATTATAAAATTATAAAATTAGCAGATAAAATAAAATTTTAAAAATATCAATTTTCAATACTGTAAAATTGTAAACCTAAACTGTTAAAATAAAAAGTAAAAACTATAAATTTACTACAATGTAAAATTAGTATATAAAAATGATTCAATACAATTTAAAAAATATAAAATTATAGAACTTCAATACTGTAAAATTTCCAAATGCAAACTATAAAACTAACAGATGCAAACTATAAAACTGTAAATCTGAAACCTAAAACATTATAAAACTGACATAAACTCACTGCAAAATTTAATACTATAAATTTAAAAGATGTAAATAGTAAAACTAAGAGATGCAAACTATAAATCATCAATACATCAAATATTCACAATCACATTGTTAAACATTAGTAACTGTTCACAAGATGAATACTGTAAAATTAACTGGGTGAATAATGTAAAATGACAAGATCAATACTCCATATCACATCTCTATCATCTCTTTTCTTCAGATTTTCACAAGATGAATACTGTAAAATTAACAGGGAGAATACTATAAAATGACAAGATCAGTACTCCATTCCTCCAGATTTTCACAAGATGAATACTGTAAAATTATAAGATGAATATTGTAAAATTAACAGGGTGAATACTGTAAAACGACAAGATAGTATTAGAATCGAAGAATTAAAGTAGAAAAGAAAGCACACACTTGATCTTTTATCGGTTCTAGATCTGCGAAAGGATTGGATCGAACGGAAAATATTATGACGAGCATCTACATTAGAAAGTATAGAAAAAGCAAAAAAAAAAAGTAATCAAATGAATACACGAAGAATCAATAAGAAAGTTTATACAATAGCTCTGACCTAAATACTTTAATTGACAAAATGAGAAAATATAATAACGACTTTGATAGTTTGAATCTGAAAAATAAAATAATGCAAAATAATCATCAACGAAGAGAGTTTATAAATATAAACCTTGTCGATATTTGATGACAACCACCGACAATTGAAGGCCATCTTGCACATAGCACAAAATAATTATCTCTGACAAGGTTTTTTTTTTATTGATCGTAGATTTCAATTTTTTACAAGATAGATCTACCACTGATTAACAGCGATGAATAGGAAAAAAAAATAAAACCTATGATTAGTCGCGGCCGTCGCTGCCGTCGCGATCGTCACTGTGGGCTTAAAGTGATTTGTGCGGAGGAGCACAAGTGAAGAGAGAGAGAGAGAGAGAGAGGGGGGTCTGCTAGAGGAAAGAAAGTAGGGAGAGGCGGTGAATTGGGAGAAAGAGATCTGATTTCAAAATTGAGAAATTGATCGGGAGAGAGAGATAGAGAGTTGCTAGAGGAAAGAAAGTAGGGAGAGGTGGTGAATTGGAAGAAAGAAATCTGATTTTTAAATTGAGAGATTGATCGGGTCAGAAAGTTTATAAAAAGAAAGTCAAACCGTTAGAGTTTGTTAGAAAGTGGATAACGTTGTGGACAAAATGAGGTGGATAGAAACCTTTTCTCATTATTTTTACCAAGAGGGTCCAATTACAAAATTTAAAAGTTACAACATCTTTAAAGTCTAATAGTCGATCTAAATTGTTTAACATGATATTCATATTAAAATATAGTTAGAGATCAAATTTTATATTTTTTTTGTTATTTATTAAATATTTGACAAAACTATTATTTTTTAATGATCCAAAATTATCTAAAAATAACATTTTTGTAAATACTTAATAAGTAGTAAAAAAAATAAAAATAAAAATAAAAAATTTGATCTTAAAGAACATTTTAATATAGAGATCATGTTTAATGGTTTGAATCGACTATTTGGGCTTTAAAAATAGCATAACCAAATTATTGTAAGATGTTGTACCTTTCAAATGAATCCCTCTATTTTTATTGAGATACATCATCTATTTTCTATTTTTATAAGTATTAATTTTATGCAAAATTTAAATTTTAACAAATATTTTGTTGTGAAAATTATAAATGATTCACACATGACTTGATAGGAGTGATGTACGAGTCAAGATTATTTTATTTTGAATGATAGTTAACATGCCTCAATAATTTAGTTAGGTCATTATTTTTTCCCTCTATCATCTGTATTCAATTATTTGTAAGTTTCAGTAAATTTGGATCAACTAATTGAGAATCTTTTAAAATCTTGAAGGATCTGATAAAGATAACAAACATAAATTTAGAATAATTTTTAACTAGTGACTTATACAAATATAATAAAATTTAATACTATAATTTATAACAAATCTATATTTATATATTTTCTTTTACTTTCTTTTTTAAGCACGAAACAAAGTATTTTGAAAAATAATCCGAGTTTCCAAAACGACTCAACTGATTCTTAAGAGTTGCCTGATTCTGGTTTCATTAGCAACATGCTGATTCTCGATTTCAATTCTGAATTTTTGAACCATGATTTCGACTACATTATTCCCTTTTTACTTCAAGTATTGCATTTCTCCAATAATAAGTGTATTAATAATTCAAAAGGGTAAAAAAAAAAATGCACTAAATATGTCATTTTCTATTATAAGTCTTCTCTCTAATAATTTGTATTCATGGTTGAACAACCAAGGCCGAGATTTATGGGCTTGGGGAATTTGAACCCAACCTTCACCCAGTTGGCCCAGTATCTTTAAAAAAGTAGGCCCAATTTAAAATCTAGACTAGGCTTATTACTAGGGGTGTAAACGGTCGGATACGGATCGGATAGTGGTCTTATCGTATCCGTATCCGTTATAATTTTTCGGATATGGATAGTCTCGGATACGGATACGGATTGGAAATTGGACGGATACGAATTGGATATCAGACAGATACGGATATTTTTATAATTAGCTTGTTAGTTACAAAATATTTGTCACTAATTATGTCATAGTGTTATATTATTCATCAAAATATATATCTATATGTAATTTAATAAATTATTCGTACAATATGCAATTTAATAAATCAATTTAAGAACATATATCACATTTGTTGTGTTTTAAAGTATAAACAGTCGGATACCACAACAAAAAGGTCGGATAGTTAAAAGCTTTACCGTATCCGTATCCGTTATAATTTTTTGGATACAGATATGGATACGGATACAAATAGTCTTAAATATGAATACATATCAAATAATTTAAGTACTTTTTAGAATTTGAATTCGTACGAAATCGGATATCATCCGATCCGTTTACACCCCTACTTATTACATTTGAAAATCAAGCTCAATTATGAACGAGAGAATCACATTTTTGTACGTCTAAAGTTGGATTAAACCCCAGTAAAAACAAGAGAAAAAGTTAACCGCATCATACGAACTCTACACGAGTCAATAGATTTTAGCTAGTTTGTCGTAAACCCTAAATATGAGAGAGAGCACATAATTGGGCTGGAAGTGGTGTCAACTTTGAACAGCTGTTTGTGTACAAGTACACTGTAAGCTGGCCCCATTATGGAATCCGACATGATGGTGTTCGCTCGTTATCATTTGGTTCTCTCTATTCAGTTTTTTGGAAGCATGTTATGAACACTTAGCTGTCTATAGAAAAGAACCCTGCAATTGATGGTTAAGTAACATGCATAACCCCACTTAAATTCAGTGCTTTTGCTCAAATTGGGCCCTGAAAGGCCCACTGGGCCCTCTTTCTTTGTTGCTTAGCATTAAATTGGGGGTGGTTCACGTTGCTGTGGTCCTTGTTCATAGATTAGCTTTAGAACTCCTAAAGCTAGACCAAAAATCAATATATTATATAGCTTATCGTACCAGTATAGTTATTTATGTCAAAAAACTGTTCCTAATTAGCTAGTGGCTCCATATTTTTAATGCAGCATCAATTAATGTAATGACCATTTAAAAATACTAAATAAATAACACAATATTGCCAAATGAAATATGGCCTAATGGATTCTAATTAAAAGCTTTGAATAAGAACTAAAACATTAGTTAAGTCGGAGATCTAAGGTACAGAACATAGATCTGGTGAAATTAAATGTGTCGGATGGCATTGAAATCTTGGTGGATCTGTGACCTATTCAATGCACTTACTAGTTGCAGCAAGAATGTGACCTAAAATGTACGGACATGAAATGCACAGATACAACTAAACTTTATTAGATGTTGTCTCATATCAATATATAAATGAGGTAACAAATGCATACATGGGGACCATGAAATTTTTTGGGTTTAACCCTACTTGAATTGGCTCTTTCAGGTCCAACCACCATAATATATCGTCAAGTGGTATGTAAATGTTCGATCATATATAGTCTATTACATGCAGCTTCCTCTGTCCTCACCAATAAAGGCATAAAATTGGTTATGAATGTCCCATATATCGGAGCAAAAGTATGTGTTTTTTTTGTTATGGATTAAGATTTTCTAGAAACTAGAAAGTGACTACTCATATGTTATATCTAATTCACTTCACTTATTTCAATTTTGTTTTGTTAAGAAAAATAATAATTAATCAAACTCATCCCTTTATTTATAGGAAAAATATATCATGCGTACGTTGTCTTCCCCTGTTACCAAAAGCGCCTCTTACAAATCAAAATTGCGTGGGGCCGGCCTGTATGTGAATCTGTATCCTCCCAAAGTCCCAATACCTGACTGAAAGTCAGACAAATTAGAAATGAACGGCCCAGATTAATCCCAGCCAGGCCAAATTCAATCTGGTGCCTATGAAAATTATATGAGTGAAATTAAATGAAGCAATTTGAAACACGTTCCTTCGCTAGCTGGGTAGCAATTGCAAAATATTTCTTTTTCTCAGCATGGAATTTAACATACTCTGTTCTTCATTTTTTGTTTTGGAAACAATTACAATTGTTAATCTATACCAACACTCAAAAAGAATTACAGAGATAATTATATATAATGATGCTGTATATATTCGGAATTTGAAGTGAAGGTAGATGCATTGATATGATTCACCATGTTAGATTTTGAAGTAATGCAACAGTACATACATATCCATGGAGTATATATAGTTCATATTTCCCATGAGATTCTAACATTGGGGGTTCTATTTATATATAGGACTTATAGGCTGTTTGTTGTGGACGTGAATGGAGCGCTTTTGCAGCCTCCAATTTTTACGAAATGAAGAGATAGACGACGAAGGGATGGATGGATAAGACACACAACACTTGGAAGTTGGAACCTCTTTGGATCCCTAATTAGCTCTTCCCATCAACATGAAATTCTGTACCTTCCCTCTGGTCTGATCAAACTCTGTCATGCTTGTGAAAAATTATTGCATGCATTGAATAACTGATCAACCTAAAACAATACATAGATGTCATATATGCTTACACTGTCTATTTCTATTTCTTTCCCAACAATAGATGAGATCGATGTACATAATAATTTAAATGAATTAATGAAGTTGGTAACTAAGAACGCTCATTGATTAATAAAATTAATAGAATTGAATACGAGGCACACATAAAGAGAGAGGAAATAAATCTGCTGTGATTCTGCAGGAATCACAGGAGCCTGCTATTTCAAATCTAACCCTTTATTTTATAAAATGTACAAATCTCAAAATCAGTAGTTTTCTGTGCACAAATCTCAAAATAAATAAAGGGATAAATTTGGAATAGCAGGATCCTGTGATTCCTGAAGAATCACAGCAGATTTATTTCCAAAGAGAGATCGACGAAGGGGAGCAATCAAGCAATCATTTCATTTTGAGAACTTCAAGATGTATATATGGACCAATGCATGGCATGCATTGACATCACATGAATAAAGCCTTTCACCATGCCCAGTCCTTTCCGCGCTTTTCCCAAGCTTCCTCCAATTTTCTCTTAGTTTTTTTTTGTAGTAACCTAATTAAAGAAGCTTTTTCTTTCTTGTACATGAACATGAGATCTTTTCCTTTGTTCATTGCTGATTCACAGCTTGAAGTGGTCCAATGATTGGATTAATATTCCGACAGGTCTAAGATCCCCGTACTCTACCATATAACACCGGCGCAAGTCATTAATTAATACCAACTAATCGATATAGTACAATTGTACAAAGTCCCTGCAGTACGTAGTATTATTACACGTACGTACGTCCATGAGTCCATATCGATCTGACCTTAAAATTGAGCAAACTTTTCCTCAAAAGCTAACCAGTCTGCATGTAACTAAGGGTGTTTATTGGGTCCGGTTTAGTCAGTTTTGAACCGAACCGAATTAGTTTGAACTAAACGGTTTGATTTTTTCGGTTTAATAGTTCGGTTCGGTTTGAAAATTTTCAAAACTAAAATAACCGAACTGACTGAATTTTTATATATTATGAATTTGATCCAGACTGCCCTGGTTTATTTCTTAATTAATTGCTTTAAATACTTTGGTTTATTTATTGATACCTCAGTTTATTTCTTAATATACTTCGGTTTATTATAAATCAATTGTTTTAAATAAAAAATAATATATTTTGGTTTGAACCGAACAAACCAAACAAACCGAAATAGAACTTTGATTTGGTTCGATTCGGTTGCAATGCTAAATTGATTTGTTTGTTATTCGGTTCTATTTTTGAAACCGAATTATAACTTTAATTTGCCTAGTTTGATTCGGTTTTAATCGAACCAAACCGATGAACACCCGGCCCTCCATGTAGCTCACTTTAATTTCCTTTATTTTATAAATAGAAAATATTGATGGCTCGTCAGTTTTCAAGATATGAATTAATCCGGATCGATCTCCACTGTGAATGTCATACCCCATTACTATCAGTTCGAATGCTATATATGGCGCATCTATTATGTTAAACCAGGGGATTAACATTTAACAATTAGGTAAGAGGTTACTAATTAAGATAAATACAACTGATGTTTAAACCGTCCGATATGTGTTGAGAATTGTGAGCAAGGATTTCAAATTTAATAAATTTAAATGACTCCATACATCTAAACCGTCCTTGCGAATTTTGATATAGATTAGATGGTTTAGGTTTAAACAAGACTTTACCCAAAATTATTTGGACATAAACCCCGCCCTAATGACAGAGGCGGAGTTGGAACTAGATAAAGGGGCTGAAATTTAACAATATTTTTAGGAGAAAATGTTGTCCCCCAAGCCTTTGTCTCCGAAAATATTCCCTAACTAGTTCAACTACCAATTTGTCTTCAAGTCAAAAAATTAAATATTTTTTTATCTTTTTTATTTTATTTTATTCGATCATTCTCGTCTATTTCTCCGATAATCTATGACTAATTTTGCGAATATAAATATACGAACGTCTTCTACTTGATTTTTTCTTTCAAATGAGATTCATGAAGAAGTAATTTTGAACTTTATTTGTGTTGCTATTTTTCTCTCTCTTAAAGATATGCTACGTATACAAAATTGATATGCAAGATTTAACGTCTTGACACAATTACTTTAAAAGATTGCAGAAAAATGTTTAAAAGCTTGACAAAATTACTTTAAAGAATTGTAGACATATGTATAAAGGCTTTAGAAACAAAATTCAAAGTGCCTATAGATTTTTATTGTCTAATTTTTTTTGATAAGTTACATGTAATGTTTAAAGGCTTGATACATTGTACTTTAAAGTGTTGTAGACAAATGTTTTAAAGTTTGAGAAACAAAATATAAAGTGCCTACGAGCTTTACTGTAAAAAAATGATAAGTTACATGTAAAGTTTAAAAGTTTGATAAACAAAATTTAAAGTGTCTACGAACTTTTATCATTATAAAAAAAATCAATAACTTACATGTAAGATTTAAAGGCTTAAGACAAGTACTTTAAAAAGTTGTAGACAAAGATTTAAATGTTTGAGAAACAAAATTTAAAACGCATACTGTCTTTAAACATAATTTTTTTAATTAAGTTACATGTAAGGCTTAATTAAGGGTTTGATACAAATATTTTAAATGATTGTAGACGAAGTTTAAAGACTTGAGAAACAAAATTTAAATTGCCTATAAACTTTTAATGTAAAAAAATTGATAAATTAAGTCATATATAAAGTTTGAAGGTTTAACACAATCACTTTAAATGTTTATTGAACCATTTATATTGGCAAATTGAAGTTTATTAACGTGCAAAAAAAAAGAGAGTATATATCATGCTCTGATAAAGCTGTGAGGTTGATGCATTTGCAGCATCAACAAAAGAAAATAAAATGCAAAATTTAGGAAATATAATATTTAATATAAACAATGACTTGGAATTATATGTATTGCTTATCCAATAAATGAAATCCTGCAACATATTAATGAGATAGGAGTAGGTCCGATGCCCATTGGACCTACTTTTAGGTTCGATGGGTTCTATCACCGTATGATCAGCATTAAGATTTGTGAGCACGGAAATTGATAAAAACTCGCACGGATTTTAATACAGAGTACACGTATCTTGATGTATTTGGACGGTCATAACACCCATCAAACCAAAGTAGGTCCAATGGGCATCGGACCTACTCCGACTCCCATATTAATATCTTGTTTCTGATTCAAGCACTTGTCTAGTCCCTAGCTAGCTATATGTTGGGAAATATAAAATTATGACCCAGCAGGCGATCGATCACTAGGCCACATGGCCTAATATGATCTCAGTTCAGATTTTCTGAGGCACTGTATGTATCCTGCTCGCTTTGTGGAGTCCTCATTTTCTGTATTAATTCAAAAAGAGCATCTTTGAGTTTAATACATCTTGGCTATCTGATCGGGATCAGAGTCAATCTGGCCCATGGCTATGACTAGAGGATTGCAAATACCCATCCGGGTTGGATCCGACCCATACCCGCCCGTGCCCGTTACCCGGGTTATCCGTGCCCGAGCCTGGGTATGGGTCGGGTAAACGGGTACACGAGTACGGGTAAAAAACGGGTAGGGTACGATTATTTGGTTCAAAACCCGAGCAAACCCGGTCCGATTTACGCCCGACCCGACCTCGACCCGACCCGGACCGGACCCGACCCGACCCGGACCCGATCTGACCCGACCCGACCCGTTGAATTCAAATTTTTTTGAATTCAATTCCCGCCGGTTCAACCGGGCCCGGACCGGTCTAATCAAACCCGACCGGCCGGACCCACCCGGGTCACCCGTGGTTTTTTTTTTTTTTTTTTTTCTTTTCTTTCAAATTTTATTCCCTCCCAATATTTTCTTTAAATACCCCATCTTCCTCTCCAAAAATTCACACTCTCATTCTCTCATCTCTCATTCTCTCAGTCTCAATTCTCCAATTTAATTATTCACTATTTTTTAATTTATTATTTTAAAAAAAATTTAATTGTAAATTTAATTAATTACACAAATCCGCAAACGGAATTACAAAGTTCGTCACCTCCCGCAAAATTTTTTCGCGAGATTTAAAGGTAACATTTATTTCATTTTAGATTAATTTATTTTTGTAGAGTACATTTAGTTTATGCTTGATTTATTGAATATTAAGTAATTAGATTTGTCATTTGTTAGGTTTGTTAAATTTATTAAGTAATTAGATTTGTTAGATTTATTGAATATGTTAGATTTATTTAGTTTATGTTAGATTTGAATATGTCAAATAATTATATTTGTTTTTAATTTCTGTTTTTGAAATTCTGTTTTTTAATTTCTATTTTTTAAATTCTGTTTTTTAATTTCTGTTTTTTAATTTCTGTTCTTAAATTTCTGTTTTTAAATTTTCTGTTTTTTAAAATAGGTTAGTTTTATAGATTTGAATATGTGAAGTGATTATATTTGTTTTGAATAGGTTAGATTTATTTTTCAAAATTCGGATTTAATTTTAATAGGTTTTTAAAATAGGTTAGTTTTATAGATTTGAATATGTGGAGTGATTATATTTGTTTTGAATAGATTAGATTTATTTTTCAAAATTCGGATTTATTTTTAATAGGTCTTTTAAAATAGGTTAGTTTAATTTCTGTTTTTTTATTTCTGTTTTTTAATTTTCTGTTTTTTAAAATAGGTTAGTTTTATAGATTTGAATATGTGGAGTGATTATATTTGTTTTGAATAGATTAGATTTATTTTTCAAAATTCGGATTTATTTTTAATAGGTCTTTTAAAATAGGTTAGTTTAATTTCTGTTTTTTATTTTCTGTTTTTTTATTTCTGTTTTTTAATTTTCTGTTTTTTAAAATAGGTTAGTTTTATAGATTTGAATATGTGGAGTGATTATATTTGTTTTGAATAGCTTAGATTTATTTTTCAAAATTCGGATTTATTTTTGATAGGTCTTTTAAAATAGGTTAGTTTAATTTCTGTTTTTTATTTTCTGTTTTTTATTTTCTGTTTTTTTATTTCTGTTTTTTAATTTTCTGTTTTTTAAAATAGGTTAGTTTTATAGATTTGAATATGTGGAGTGATTATATTTGTTTTGAATAGCTTAGATTTATTTTTCAAAATTCGGATTTATTTTTGATAGGTCTTTTAAAATAGGTTAGTTTAATTTCTGTTTTTTATTTTCTGTTTTTTTATTTTCTGTTTTTTAATTTCTGTTTTTTAAAATAGGTTAGTTTTATAGATTTGAATATGTGGAGTGATTATATTTGTTTTGAATAGATTAGATTTATTTTTCAAAATTCGGATTTATTTTTAATAGGTCTTTTAAAATAGGTTAGTTTAATTTCTGTTTTTTTATTTCTGTTTTTTAATTTTCTGTTTTTTAAAATAGGTTAGTTTTATAGATTTGAATATGTGGAGTGATTATATTTGTTTTGAATAGCTTAAATTTATTTTTCAAAATTCGGATTTATTTTTGATAGGTCTTTTAAAATAGGTTAGTTTAATTTCTGTTTTTTATTTTCTGTTTTTTTATTTTCTGTTTTTTAATTTCTGTTTTTTAAAATAGGTTAGTTTTATAGATTTCAATATGTGGAGTGATTATATTTGTTTTGAATAGATTAGATTTATTTTTCAAAATTCGGATTTATTTTTGATAGGTCTTTTAAAATAGGTTAGTTTAATTTCTGTTTTTTATTTTCGGTTTTTTATTTTCTGTTTTTTAATTTCTGTTTTTTAAAATAGGTTAGTTTTATAGATTTGAATATGTGGAGTGATTATATTTGTTTTGAATAGCTTAGATTTATTTTTCAAAATTCGGATTTATTTTTGATAGGTCTTTTAAAATAGGTTAGTTTAATTTCTGTTTTTTATTTTCTGTTTTTTTATTTCTGTTTTTTAATTTCTGTTTTTTAATTTTCAATGTATGTTAGAATTATTTTGAATAGGTGAAATAATAAGGTTACATATTTTTTTTAATATGTCAAGTAATTTACATTTATTATTTTGAATAGGTTTTTTAAAATATGTTAGTTTAATTTCTATTTTTTTAATTCTGTTTTTTAAATTCTGTTTTTTAAATTCTGTTTTTTTAATTCTGTTTTTTAAATTCTGTTTTTTTATTTTCTGTTTTTTAATTTCTGTTTTTTAATTTCTGTTTTTTAATTTTCAATGTATGTTAGAATTATTTTGAATAGGTGAAATAATAAGGTTACATATTTTTTTTAATATGTCAAGTAATTTACATTTATTATTTTGAATAGGTTTTTTAAAATATGTTAGTTTAATTTCTGTTTTTTTAATTCTGTTTTTTAAATTCTGTTTTTTAAATTCTGTTTTTTAAATTCTGTTTTTTTATTTTCTGTTTTTTAATTTCTGTTTTTTAATTTTCAATGTATGTTAGAATTATTTTGAATAGGTGAAATAATAAGGTTACATATTTTTTTTAATATGTCAAGTAATTTACATTTATTATTTTGAATAGGTTTTTTAAAATATGTTAGTTTAATTTCTGTTTTTTTAATTCTGTTTTTTTAATTCTGTTTTTTAAATTCTGTTTTTTTTAATTCTGTTTTTTAAATTCTGTTTTTTCATTTTCTGTTTTTTAATTTCTGTTTTTTAATTTTCAATGTATGTTAGAATTATTTTGAATAGGTGAAATAATAAGGTTACATATTTTTTTTAATATGTCAAGTAATTTACATTTATTATTTTGAATAGGTTTAATAAATGTCATCTCATCGTGATTCCGTGTAAGAGGACATCGCGAGACTGTCGGCCGATTTTTTTGGCCCGTCAATACCAAATTATCCACAAAGTTCCTCCCAAATTGCACCACCTAATTATCCACAAAATTATCAAAGAAGGGACCAAATGCTAGATTTGAATTATCAACAACCCTCACAAATGAATGCACCGTATTATACTTCAAACGATCCAAATGTATACATTCCACAAGAAACACTTCAACCGACACCACAGTATACATATGGAGGCATTGGCTCTTCTTCTGTAGCATCCAGTCAATTCACTGACACTTCTCCTATAGGAGGTACACCTTCGACAGGTGAACCTGAAATTCAAGAAGAAGTTGTCCCTCCTTCGACAAGTGATCCGCCGCAAAAACCAGCAGGAAAGAAGACTAAAAGACCTCCCCCCGAATACAATCAACCGTGGGCGAAATTTTACAAAATTACCAGAGGGAGTAACAACATTATGGCTTTTGGACAATGTAAGGTAAAAACTTGCCGAAAAACTTTTGAGTATAAACAAAGTAGTGGTTTGAGTAATTTTAAGAGACATGCCGAGTCGCACGAAAAAAGGGTGAGTTTCCATCTGAAAATTCTGAACCGGAACAAATCCAAACCCTTATAAACGCGGATGGTACCAGAACAAATCCAAAATTCGATGAATCAAAAATGCTTAGTGAATTGGTCCGGTACATTACCCATAAAGAACAACCAATAAGTATGGGTGGTTGCACGAGTTTTGTCCGGTTATGCATTCGGGGGTTAGGTCAACCAATGTACAAGAGGATCCATCATAGAAACATGGTTGGTGAAATAAAAAACCAGTTTACCTCCACCAAAAACGACCTTAAAGCTCTATTTGCATACCAAAACAATAAGGTGTCAATTACCTCCGACATATGGACTGCCGGTAAACATGGCCTTGGGTACTCTTGTATTACCGGCCATTGGATCGATGATCATTGGGTATTACAAAAAAGAATATTAAGTTTTCGAGTTTTGGATTCCCCCCACACTGCAACTGTAATTTTCAAATCCATTATTGAGGTTTTAGAAGAGTATAACCTTAAGAGGAATTTTGGTAACAAGGTTTTTTCTATATCCTTCGATAATGCTAGCAACAACATTGCTTCCATTGAGATTTTTAAACTGTCACTAAACCCGATCATGAATGGTGAAATGTTTCACCAAAAGTGTGCTTGCCACATTCTTAACCTCGTCATGAAGGCGGGTCTAAAAACAGAAGCCGTAAAACTATTGATAATTAAATTTAAGAATGCCCTCAACCACATTGTTTCAAACCAAGAAAGAAAACAACAGTTTGCTGCATTATGCGTCACCTATAGATTGAGCAAGTTGAAGGTACCTTGGGATATAGATACCCGTTGGAACTCAACATATATGTTGTTGAACCGATGCCTTCCCTACAAAGCTGTCATAGGTGAGTTTTTGAGAAGCTCCAACCCCGAGGCATTGCAATTCGAACTCATTGACGAAGAATGGGATAAACTGCAAAGGCTTAGCAAATTCCTTGGAATCTTTTTTACTGCAACAGTTCAACTATCATGCTCGTACTCACCGACGTCGTTTGAGTTGCTGAGACATCTCTATGAAATCTCCAAGGTGTATTGCGAATTAGAACAATCTGAAATCTATGATGCATCTCTCACGCCAATTGTAGATGCTATGAAACAAAAATTCCTAAAATATTGAGAAGATGTACCTCTCCTAGCCATTATCACAAACTGCCTCCACCCGGCATACAAGAAGTTTTACACGATCAAAGTAGTTGAGAGGTACAAACAGAATTTACATTTAGACTCAACCGGAGTGGAGGCTTACGTGAATTCGAAGTTCGATGAGATGTTTAACATATACCACTCAAGAATGAGTGACAACCGAAACCCAGCTTCGTCCCGTCCCGCCCCTAGGTATGAATATAAATATACATGTGTTTTCAATCTTTATTATTTATAATATCTACATTATTTGTCCACTAATTTTTTTAATTGTTAAATAGTTCCACTACTAGGAGCACTAGTAGTGGTGGATTATTAGCAGATTTTCAGTCGGAGAGCCAACTGCACACATCCGCAAACGAGTTATTGGGCTATATATCGATGATCAATGAAATTGAAGAAGGACTTGACGTTATGGCATGGTGGAGGAGGCATCAAAGTTCCTTGCCAACGCTGGCTATGATGGCCCGCGATGTATTTGCTGTGCCCGTATCAATCGTCCCTTCTGAAAGTTATTTCAGTTCGGCGAACAGGATCCTCTCTGATAAACGAAGTAAGTTGGGTGCACATGTTTTTGAGAGACTTGTGTGCTTGAAGGATTGGATTGCTGCTGAAGAGCGTACGCAACATGTGCCTCAACAACCATTATCATCTGAAGCCGACACTGAAGAAAGCGGTACCGAGGCGCGACGTGAGGCTAATTCGGATTCTGACGGTGCCGAAGAGAGCGAACAATGGTATATGAATCCAAACTACTAAATAGGTAGTGTCGGTATAAATTTCTAACCTCTTTTAATCTTTATGGTTATTTTTTAAATTATAAATTTCTAAACATTTCAATTAGTTTTTAAGTTATCTATTTTAAAAAAGAATTACTAACAAAAAAAAAGTTAGAACTCCGCCTATGTTATTTTACATAGCCGGTCCCAAGCCCGGAATTAAGGAGGAGGGTAACTTTTATTTTTTAATCTATTATTTTAAAATTATTCATAATTATTTTTAAAGTAATTGATTTAAGAAAAATTTTATTTTTATTTTATTCTTTTAAAGTAAAAGATTTAATTATATTTTTGATTTATATTTTATGTAACCTATTAAAAATAAATGAACGTTTATAAAATATATTATAGATATAAATAAATTATGAAACTATATAATTAGAATGAAAATTTGAAAATAAAATAAAATGACTGGTGTAAAGAAATAAATAAATACATTTGTATTTAGCCGAATAAATATACAAATTTTCGCATGAATATTTTTTATATATAAGTTACAAATTTTATTTATTTATATACACTATTTAATATTTAACTATTTTGATTTTAAAAGTCGAATTATAAACACGTAATAATATTCGTACAACACCGTAAAAAAAAACCGTAAAAAAAGAAAAGAAAAAAAAACAGAAAAAAAAACAGAAAAAAAAAAACAGAAAAAAAAAACCGAAAAAAAAAACCGAAAAAAAAAGAACAAAAAAAACCGAAAAAAAAACAGACAAAAAACCCAGAAAAAAACAGAAAAAAAAACAGGGAAAAAAAAAAAAAAAAACAAACCGGACCGGACCGGGTACCCGACCCGAACCGGGTACCATACCCGGACCGCCCTACCCGTGCCGGGTACCACGGGCACGGGTATAACTCGAGTAGGGTGCGGGTTTTAAAAAATATACCCGAGTATACCCGACCCGAGATACCCGTTTACCCGACCTACCCGTACCCGACCCAAACCCGTACCCGACCCCGGATACGCCCGGTCCGCCCGAACCCGGTCCGAGAGCAGCCCACTAGCTATGACACACGGGGCCCTTTAATATTATTGTGGATCTCAATTAGACTGTTCTGATCTATTAACACACGTTATGTTAATGCAGAGGATACAAATTCCGCTTTGTGAAGATTTAGTTCATATCAGACTCCGGTGTTTATGTATTCTTTCTACGGTAATTTCTATTTTGACTTTTAGTTCATATTAGACTTTTAATTTTTACATATGTACAAAAATTATCTAACAAGAGCTAGCTTCAGATATATAATTAAGTAATTAACCTTTTCCCTTGAAAAAACGGACAAGTAACACTTTCCACATACAATTAAGAAAGTGTTTCTCAAATATATATATATATATTTTTTATCAAATTATAAGCTTAGCATGATAATTAATGTATCCGAAAAGATATATGTTTAGTTCCTTACAAAAATCTAAAAAGAAAGGATTATAATAAAAGGCCAATTTAAAAATAAATAGAGTTAAAACAAAGGATTATAATAAAGATATATGTTCAGCTATATTCACCGTTGTAATGGACTACTGGTGCCCTGCAAATAAAGATTGATCTTAATTCCAAAAGAGTAATTTTTTTATTTATTTATTTATTATTATTATTATTATTATTATTATTATTATTATTATTATTATTATTATTATTATTATTATTATTATTATTATTATTATTATTATTATTATTATTATTATTATTATTATATATTGTTGTTGTTAATATTAACATTTTTTGATACTGAATGGAGATCTAACTCATCAACTTTCATTTAATGTTTATAAATAATCTATTCGGATTTTAAGCTCACAATGTTACCTTTTGTAAGTGGACTAAAGAATCGTTGAGTACAAAATGCTCTAATAAAGAAGCAAGCAAATAAATGGAGCAAACCAAGAAACCATGACAATAAGTAAGCAAACACAATAAATTAGAGATGATACAAGATTTTATGTGGAAACTCTTTCAGAAAAAAATTCCGGAAACACATGACACAAATCCACTAAATCAAAGAGTCTTATAAGTACAAATAGATTAAAAATTCTCAATAGCACTCTCTTACAAACTAGTTTAAAAAAAAAAAAATCAAACTCTAGAGCTCAATGAAGAGGCAACAGAAACAAACAGACAGAACTCCTTTTCTGACTTGTGAAATGGCTTATCCGTCTCTGGAACTTTCGGCAGCTACTTTAATTGGAATCCACCATGCAATTACCAAGCACCACCACCGGTGCTATGTTTTCTACCGATAGCAAAGCAAAGAATTCAGCAGCAACTTCAATTAAATTGGAGACTTGATTACCATTGGTTTGACTGGTTGACCTATAGGAGAAAGACCAAAACGGCTCCTTCAATTAAATAGCCCATTAGCATCGGTTGATTAGTTCTACCGATAGCAAATGCACCAATTTCCATCGGCTCAGTTTCTTGCCGATAGAAAATGAATCAAGCAACATCGGTTAGACTCAAAACCGATGACAAAGGCAAAACGGACTGGACCCGTTAATTAATTGTCTTCAACTCCAACAAAAATGGTTTAAGGAGTCATTTATTTGTTGCATGTTGCCGATTGATCATCAATTATTGATAATTGCAGCGAAAACTGTTTCTGCTGGTGGAACTTCAAAAGCTCTTCAGCTAGCAACACAGAAATAGAAAATTGGCAATATATAGGAATAGAGAGAAATTGTCAAAGTACCACGGTCCTAATTAATACGACTCTCCCAATTGATCATGGAACAGTAGCATAAAAAGGAGAACTAGTTTTTAATCTAGTGGCAAAGACACATGGTCTCTATGTGAGAGGTCATGAGTTCAAAATCCGGATGGAGAAAATTCTTTGTTATAATAACAAGAGTATTAAATAGTTGGGTGGCTTAACGTCCAACCTTTACATAAAAAAAAAAACAGTAGCATAAAAAGTAATTCATAAATATTACCTCACCTCTTCCCTTTTAACCAACAATTTCTTTTTAAATCCTTTGTGAAAAGCGAGAACCACTGTACCACATCTTGATTAAAACAACATGGCCTCTAATTCAAAATCACGGTTTAAATATGAGTTACTTTTTATTTAAAAAAATAATTATGAAAAGTTAATGCGCGGAAAGGTTTACAAATTAAGGTTGTTTTATTTTTAATGAGAAAAGAAGAAATATGAAATCTTTTTGGATTTCAATGGGAAAATAAACAATTATATATATATATATATATATATATATATGAATTTTTATTGGGGAAATAGGCAATTTCAAGAGTTATTGAGATATGAGCAATTAATAAACACTAATATATATTACAAGCTATTAATTAATCAAGCAGTTATTCAACCTAAAGGCGCGCCTAATAAACACTAATACCTTCCAAGCGTACTTAATTGGCCAAAGGAAGTAAGCATCTGCATGGCAGGTGCAAGAGGCAGAAAGCTGGAAGAAGTAAAGTGAGTCCGAATATAGTTGCAATGCCATGTTCACTTTGGCATATTCACCTGCAAAAGTTCAATACAAGTTCCTTTCTTTTGAGACAATAAAGTTCAGCTACTCTTTAATATAGTAAATCCTGCATAATAAGCTGTACTATATAATATGCTCTTTAATTAATTTGACCAATTTTTTTCCTCCTATGTTTTTAAAAACTTTAATAACTCAAAATTTGAAACTTAAAAGTTAAAATAAAACCGTTAGATATGATCAACATTATTTTATCTATGCATATGTAAAAAAAATATGAAATTTCAACTTAGTTTTGGTTGTCATCAAGAGCTTGTAAAAACATACTAATTAATGTGGATAATTTCTAGACGTTAATTTTTCAACTTATTAATTCATATAAAAACGAAACCGAAATGTGATAATTTTTTGTGAGCATATAGAGAAAATAACATAGATCACATCTAAAGAATTTATTTTGACATTTATAATTTAAATTTTGAGCTGTTAATGTTTCAAAAATAAAAGTATAATGCAGACACAAAAAATAAAGATATTTGAACCCTTCTCATGCTATATATATAACCTCTATATATATGGAGCAAAGCTAGGGTGTGATGTGCTCACCAAGAGAGTTTGGTGAGCACAACTCCAAAAGTATATCAGATCGATTTTAAATGGCGAATCCAAACAGTTGAAATTCATGTACTTCATGAGTGATGTGTGTACATATATGTGCAAAATTTTGAAAGTTTCAAGTTTATTTGCTACAAGGTCAAGCGGTGAAAGAAATGATAAAAATTAAATATATAAAACTAACTTATAAATTTACTTATAAAATGTTTCTTTGACTGTTGATCTTGTAGCAAATAAACTCAAAATTTTTAAAATTTTGTATGTAAATGCATCACTCATGAAGTACATGAATTTCAACTGTTTGAATTATGTACTTGAAGTCGATACAATATATTTTTAGAATTGTGCTCACCAAACTCTCTTGGTGAGCACATAACACCTTAGCTTTGTTCATATATATGATGTGATCAGAACCATTTGATAGGACATTTTAAATGACACTAAATTTTAGTTAAAAGTAACAAGTAACATGTACGTACGTACGTAAAAGCGCTTTCTTATAAAATTTCATTACCAATTTATCATAAAAGAAGTGACGTTAAGTACAGATTAAACATTAATTAGGATTGAACACAATTTCATGGGTTTCAGTGGGATTTTTGGATTAATGTTAGGGACTGTTCAGTTCTTAATCCCGAGATGAGATTTTACGAGTTCTGAAACATACAAACTAATTCATGAAAAAAACATTCTTGTGAGTATACACATAAATAATTATAAGAATGTACTACAATTAATGTTAGATTGTATCATGAAAATAGTTGTGTAAAGACTTTATTTATATTTAAAGCAGTGTTTTATTTAAATAACGATATGTGGTTATTGGACAGATAAGGTGTCGCCAAGCGATTAATCGGCCATATTTGGAAATAATCGATCATCCGATTAATCAAAAAAATTCATGACGGTTTGATTGCTGTTAGGGGTGGCAAAAAAGTTCATAGCTCGTGGATCGATCGTAACTCGTATCTGACTCGCTCGCTAACAACTCGTTTGTTAGTGGACAGAGCTGTTAACGAACCAGCTCATCACTAGCTCGATTCAAAATTAACAAGTTTGAGCTAGGGACTGGCTTGCTAGCGAGCTAGCGGGTCAGCTCTGTCCAAGTATGAATTTATGAATTGGTATGAATTTGTATGAATTTAGTATGTATGAATTTATTTTGTGAACTATGTTTGTATGAATTTGGAGATTTAGTATTTTTAGTATGTATGAATTTAGTTACAAGTTTAATTTATGGTAGTTGACTTTATAATACATTATCTAATCCATTTGGACTTTTGGCCCACGAGCTGGCTCAGCTCTCTCGTTGTCAAAACAAGCGAGCCACAAGTCAATTTTTCAGCTCAGATCTAAATATTGGCTTGCTCATGACTTGCTCGTTGCTAAAATGAGTGAGCCATGAGCTTGGTCTAGCTCGGACCGAACCAGCTCGTTGCCAGTCCTAATCATCGTCAACGACTAATCGTCCGATTAATCGACCTAAACGGATATTTTTTACAACACTGATTTAAAGTATGTTTTTTTTTATTATATTACACATACCTGAATTTTTTATTTATATTAAATCTGATTGAATGTTTAGCATGTTATTAGTTAATGCGTTGTATTAATTTGCAAATTACTTTAATTTACATTATTAACTAACGTCTTTTAAAAATTGGTATAATTAATTATTTAATATATACTACACATCATGCAAATTAGACAAACTACTTTTACAAATAAATAAATATAACACAGATACAACAATAAAAATACTCGAATAATTTTAACATATTGAAAATGAAAAATGAAGTCACGTATTAAATTTCATTCTATATAAGCTCCTGACAATTATAATTTATCACAAATTAGTTTTGTCCCTTAATAATGAAAGAAACCCCTGGAGAGAGAGATAACAAGTAATCATGTATGGGGAAAAATAATTGAGTGCTACCATGTTTTTTTACTACAAAATAACAAAGGATGTGAATTATTAGAATGACAATTAATTGTATCCAATCTCTGAATCTCATCTCCAGTTTAAAAAAAAGGGTAACCGAATAGAGATGATGAGAAAAATTTCCCATGATATGTTGTGTATGTGGACTTTTTTTCTCTCTCTAACCCATCTTGGTTTTTTATTTTCCAAGTTCATTCTTATACAAAACTCAGAATAATGGGAAGAAAATTATTAGCTTCGACCCATTATTTTCCCAAGAGCCTGTGTACTATATATATGGGGATGATTTCAAAATAGTTTTTAACTTATATGTCTTCCATTTATGATTTCATTTTAATTAATTCATTGTGTAACTAGTTTTCTCAATTTATTTTAATATTTTTTAGAAATAAAGTATCGTGATTTAATTGTACTTGAGCTCACCATCACTTACAACTTTACTTTTTACAATTTTTTATTTTCCTGAAGTTTTTATTTTATATTTGATCAGAAAATTATATTGATAACAAATCTTTCAATAAAGAAATATTCTCCCCCATAAATATTTTGCTCAAATCAAAATTTAAAGTACAACCAAACATTCATTTCTACACATATTCATAACTATTTATGTGCACATTTTCATAAAATCCCATACTGCATATCCCCTGACAACCGAATTAACATGCCCTACATATATTGTCCTCAAGTGCAACAATTAATTATTAGTCGTCTGTTTCTATGGTTAGTACACATTGTTCTATAGTGGATGAAGGTGGTTAGCTAGTCATAGCACAACCAACTAAGAAAAGTAAAGCGCATGCCAAAGCAGTTCAATCAAATCATCAATTAATTAACACATCCAAATCAACTCATAATGAATCCAAATTATTAAGCCAATGAATAATCTAGACAAACATTTAATGCTACTAAAAACAGAAAAAGAAGTGGACTCAAGTTGCAATTGAGGTGCTGTAAGTTGTAACCTACGCAGAAGTAGCTGTACAAACTACGAGTCCGCATAGTCCGCATTAACTCAAAAGAGCATCTTTTGAGTAACACATCTCGGCTGTCTGATTTTAAATGAAATCAATTCGATCACAGTTTATAATTCGGAGAACTCTTAAAACGGATCGGATGGTCCAAATACATTGACTAAAAAAATTCTTTTTTTAGTTAATGCAGAGGATACGAATTCTCAAACTACAACCGGAATTACAGAATTGTATTAATTAACCACAACTCACAACTGCAACATAAGGTACAGCCTCGTTTTACATCTGCAACATAAGATGCACTGTTGGCCCATGGGCCTTCCAAGACCCAAAAGAATAACATGATCAGGACTCCGTTTAATTTGAAATATTTTCGCTTTTATAAGCTAAAAAACCAATGGAAAGTGAAAAAGAAATAACATATAGGATAAGCATAGTACTGTCTTAGGTTAAATCACTATGTATAACAGAGATCTCTGGATGCATGCAGGCCCACTTACATGCAACACTCTGCACCTCCAGATGTAAAGAGGCCAACAACTTTAAATACCCTTCTCAGCATTCAGTACGTCCATGCATTTCCTCGGGGGGGGGAGAGAGAGAGAGATGCTGATGTTTTTCAGTCTGTAGCTCTTAGTGATGTGAAACTTAGTGTGCCAATGTAAATTTCAAGTTATGAGGTCAAACATGAATGTGAGTTCCATGCTGCGAACGGAGTCAATATTATCGTATCTTAATCATTTTAGCTTATACTATATAGAAAATTGTGTATAAGTACAAAAAAATGGACCCCATTTATTGAATGTAGCTATGCCTCTGAATGTAGTAAAAAAACTTAATCGATGTTGGCGTGAAAGTACAGTATTGCACATCTTATATTTTGTGTCAATAGTTTGCCCAGCTGCCTAATAAGATTACAAGCTTTCAAATATCCAACGTGTTCATTGTATGTATATTATGAACATTTTGGATATTCATGTAATCAGTTTCATGCATTGACTCCAGATGCAGCACAAACCGTTACAAACTACCCAATACTACCAATCGAAGAACTAATAGCTAGATTTTAAAGGAATAGAGAGGATAGGCGGGACCACCAACAGAGCTTGTCTTGTACCCTGTCTAACACCTTAACTGATGGCAACACATGCATGATGAAAAACAGAAACAAGGAGAGAGAGAAAGAGAGAGCGAGACGTGATAGTGTTTGTTTTGAGAAGTACTTTGAAGGTAGTTATGTGAAAGCCCAAAAGTAAGCTTAGAAGAGAAAGCACCTGCACCGAAACCAGCAGTAAGCAACAACTGGCTAGATGTACTTTGTCAGTCACTGACAAATCATCATCCTCCATCAACATGCATCCTCTTGCCCTTGCGTTGCTTTTCACTCTTTTACAGCCTCAATTTTTTTTTTTAAATTCTTTAATTGCACGTCTATAGTTTTCATTTTTTTCACCACTGACTGTGATCAGAATATAGTTCCGAAGTAGGTAGAGTTATCAAGGTGCTGGTGCATTATCCGTTATGTGGTCACACCGGGGTAATAAATATATATCACTGAAACTGGTATTTACATGTAAAATTTCAGGAGTTAAAAACAACAAAAGGACAGATAAAGGACTTTTGCATTTCATCCATCAACCATACCTTTTATATTGTTTTTGTTAATGAAGCTATATGCATGTTAGTTAAATATATATATAGCTTGAAAGTTTTAATTATTTAGTATTAATAGGAGGGATCTACTTACACTGTTGTTTTTTGGGGATTACACTCTAAATTTTCAAAGTCCAAACAGTCGATTCAAACCGTTCAACATGAATAATATATTAAAATGTGCCTGTAGATCAAATTTTATATATTTTTGATTTTTTTACTATTTATTAAGATGGTACAAAAATTCAATGGTCTGAAAATAACAATTTTGTAAAATATTTATATATAGTAAAAAAAATTCTAAAAATATTAAATTTGTTCTGCAAGCATATTTTAATATATGCATCATGTTGAACGATTTGGATCGACTGTTTAAATTTTAAAAACTTTGAAAACATAAATTGTAATCGGGTATCCAAAAACGGTATAAGTGGCTCCCTCTCTTAATAATTATGTAGATAAATTTGACTAAGGACATTTTTCCATTAGTACTAAGTTTATAGAGTAATTTTCTCTCTTTTTTTCCTTTCGAGAGAGTTCTCTGTCTCGAAAGAACATAAAAAAAAGAAGAAAAAACAGATCTAGAAGGTGCTTCACTTCTACTTTCCATAAAACCCCATAGGAAATAAAAGACTTTCCAGAATACCATTTAAAAAAACTACTTTTCATATAGTGGCAATAAAAAAATTGACTGTTGCGATATATTTTTTTTAATTTTATACTAGTTAATATATATCCGAAAGTGAACGTGCTATACCAGAAAAAAAAAAAAAAAAAAAAACGACATGAATACCTTTTGAATTAGTTACGTACTATTATTAATCAAATATGAGCATGACCTGTTCTTTCTCAAAAAGAAAAGAAAAGAAGAAGAACTAGCTAGGTACAGTTCGATTTAATACTACTGAAGATGATAAAATTGAGATATATGTTGTGAAGCTCGAGAATAAATAAATGGTTAGTTACTTTGTAACTAAGGCGCGTATACGTAAATATTTTTAGGTCCTTTATGACTCGATTGTATGACACATCAATATAGACTAAATTTAAAAAATATATCAATTTATTTTTGTACATAAATTATTTTATCACACTATTTACCACATTATTCACATTTCTAGCTCTTTGGATACGTTCACCACCATTTTTCTTTATGTTCTAATATAATTTAGGATTTCTCTCTTTATATTATTTTTTATTTCTTAGGATTTTATAAATCATTTATTACCAAAAAAAAAACGAATGAATTAGACTATACAATTTAATTTTTACTATTTTATTCTAAAATAAGAGTGCACCACAACCTGAACATTAACAGTTTCTTTGGGGATTAACACTGCTCATTATTATCAACATAGTGTCTTTTAAAAATTTACATGTATAGACAATTTTAACCCTCTCTAATTTCTTTTTCTTTGCCATAGCTTTCAATAATATAATTATTATTGTGATTATTTATTAATTATTTCATTTTCAGAATTCCTAGATACTATTTTTCGCAGTTTTCTCTAATTTTGCATTAAATATGTATGGAAATTTTGGACGAACTCAACATTGTGCATCACAAGAAACAAGTTTAGAATAAAATTGATTTTACTTAAATTGGTTCCCATTCATTTTAAGCTATGCATTAAAAAACTCATAGATATATACCTAAATAATTTACAGAAGAGAATATATAAATTTAATTGAAGTTTCAGGCAGTCAAGTCAAAGTAAGTATTTACCTTATTTATATTTTTGATATATTTATAAAGTGATATAGTTAAAGAAGAAATTTGATAAGATGATGATACACACGCTTTATTCTGTAATATTATCCATCCTGGCTATATTGTTAAATTTTTATAAGCTTTTCTTTTAATTTTAATACATATAATATATCTAGGAACTTGTTAGCATGCTATGCGTAGCATAGAGGGCCTCCGTGCAACGGCTCAATATTCGACTTTTCAAAATTCTAACGGTCGATCCGAACCGTTCATCTTGTTCTTCATATTGATATGTGTTTGGAGACCAAATTTTACATTTTTTAGAATTTGTTTACTATTTTTTTAGATTTATTGAAAATCACTATTTTTTATGGTCCAGATTTGCTGAAAACAGCGATTTTCAATAAATCTAAAAAAATAGTAAATAAATTCCAAAAAATATAAAATTTAGTCTCCAAACACATATTAATATGTAGAACAAGATGAACGGTTCGAATCGACCGTTAGGATTTTGAAAAATCAAATATTGAGCCGTTGCACGGAGGCCCTCTATGTTACGCATAGCATGCTAGCATATTCCAATATATCTATACGTCTATTTTAGTTAAAATTGTTAGGACAAAATTTAAATTGATGCCTTCTAATTACTCTATATATGTTAATTGATGAATAGATGGAAAATCAATCTAGCCCCTAACCAGCAGGGTAAAATTGAGTTCAGTATATATGTTTTTTAATACTTTTTTATGATCAATACAGGTAAGTAATCATATCATTTTCTTTAGTGAATTTTGCTAACATAAAGATAAAATGTTCATTGCCAAAATAGTTCTCTTTAAAGTAGATCGTCAATAAAAATTGTGGAACTAGGTAAAAACAAATCTATGATATACAATATTGATAGATTTTCATAATTTAATGAGTTTTTTACTCTTGTATTCTCTTTAAAAATCTTAAAATTATGATGAAATACTAATAACTTATATGACATAATATTTACTTATATTATAAATCTAACTTTTAAGAAAATAAAATTATATAATAATGTATGAGAGAGAAACATATTTTAAGCAAAATAATATATTTTATAAACAAAACTTAAGGAAAGAAATCATATGATAATATATATATATATGAGAGATTAGCAATTAAAAAAAATTAATGAAGGATAAAACTGTCTATATATTAAAGAATTTAGATAATGTTGTGTTAGTAAAAAGAGAATAGCATGACCCGTTTCTTTGGTATTCATACGTATTGTATGCGATTGGTGGGTCATATACGGTATCCTGTACCGGTTGCACACCAGTCATTGACAAAACAAACCATTCACAATCCATTTATTTAATTTATGCTACACGCTTATAATATAAAACGGGTGTGGGATATAAATGGACTTGATATTGCTCTGCATGAATTCCAAGCATATATATTTCCTTTCAGTCTCCGAAACCTAATTTCAAGCGCCGGAAGAAGTATGTGGTGTGTATATATATATATATATATACGTATTCAAATCATGACTTGCTACTGTAGATTGTCAACTGCTGATAATTAACAACTTCATCTTTAGTACTCATGATTACAGACTGCATATACATATTCTTCTTCTGTTTGTATACTGTTGTGCACAGAAATTAACAACTACAAAAACTAGCAGAATAAAATTATCTCAGGCTTCTGACATGTTTCTTCCAGCATGTACTACTGTTTTTTTTTTTTGAAGTATTCCAGCGTGTTCTATTATAGTAGTGACTATTCAAGTTTTAAGTGTTTAATTATGATGAAGCATTAATGTGAAGCAAAAGAAAATTCTCTAGAAGAGTTCCATTTATGTATAAATTACATCTCAGCCTTTTATTGTATCTCATAATGAAATGCTTTTATTAGGCACTATAAGGATGAATTGGTCTTAATTCTGAATTGAAAATCATTTCTTACTTGAACCTGTTTTCTTTATAAAGGGGAGGACAAGATAACTCTTTAGTTCCTCACTTTATGTTTTCTCTTTCCTTTGCCTATCTGATCCCACAACAGTCCAAAAGATACTCATCAATCACATGCTAACTAGTAGAAAGAGACTATGATAAAGTCTATCCCTCAAAGTCTCATACCCTCATTCTCTCTCTGAGCTAGCAAAAGGCCAATAGAACACTCACATTCAAGACATGCCATGAAACAAACACACTCGACCTAGAAATGACTAAAGAAGAAGTGTCCTCTCCTGCCATGCTTTCTGCAACCCACATCGTCCTTTCTCAGATCCTAAGTTACTAAATTAAATACATGGCCTCTCTTACCAGCAGCATCAGCAACAATAGCAGCAACAGCAGCAAAATGGATGAGCAAGAGACTACTCACCTGTTCACACCCGTAAATTCCTTTTCACAACTCCCATTCATTCGGCCATCACCTCCTCCTGAAAAACAGTCCGTTCGTCTCTTTGGTACAAATGTCCATACCGAAATTTCCGATCCTGATACACCGCCAGGTATTATGAAAAATACTGCCACTGTCATGACATCTACCAGCACTGCCATCAGTAACATCATAACTTCCACAGATTCTATTCGAAAGTTTGAGTGCCACTACTGCTGTCGCCACTTCCCTACTTCTCAGGCACTAGGAGGACACCAGAATGCACACAAGAGGGAGCGTCAACATGCCAAAAGGGCCCACCTGCAGTCAGTCATGGTTGCAGCTCAGAGCCAACAGTACCACCATCAACAACTTATCGGCTACCCGCATCACCCCCGTCTTGTCAGCTCCCCGTTTTATATGACAAGTCCAGGGAATGCCCGTTTCTATTGTGGGCCCGGGTCTCTGTCCCAACCAATAAACGGAAACCCACTAGTTGGTCCCTGGAGAGGCCCCAAGGCACAAGTGCTTGGAGAGGAAAGAGACAGACCCATGCAATTGCCTCTGAAAAGGGAAATTGAATTTGCAGTGGGAGGAAACTTTGCTTCGACTTCCTGTAATTCGCCTTCCGATAATTCTTCTCCGCGCACATCTTCACGAGGTCAGTTTGTAAAAGAGAATGTCAGTCTAGATTTGCACTTGTAATCGTATTCTTCAATTCTTATTTTTGTTTGTTCATTTTTTTTCTTTTGTTCTTTAGCATAGTCATTTCCATCTTGGATTTCGTGGAATATAGTGTAAGACCTATTTTTTTTATCTGGTGGCTCCTGTAGCAGCATCTAAATCAATGCAATTAGTTTACCTTCTGTTCTCAAGAGTATCTCCTCTTTTCTTGGAAAACAAAACGGTTCGTCTTTGATAATTAAACCCTTAATTTTTGTTTTCTTGGAAGAATTATTAATGCTTTTATATCGTTACTTTTCTTCTTTCTTTTAAAGAACACGTAGAAAATTTATATTCAAGGAAATTTATTTTAATTAAAATTTGCTGGTCATTTTGTTTAACATTAAATTGGATGGATTTTTTTGGTTATATATTAAGTCCCTTAACACGACTTTTTATTATTATTTAAGCCTGTAGGCACTCACACAACATACACACGACTCAAACTCAGGTCCTCCTGTGAGAGAACTGATGCCTTATCCGTCTGCTCTATGCAGCGGTGGCCCCTAATGGCCATGCAGACCGATCACCCAAACTTTAGAAGTTACATTCCGCTTACAAAAGAACCAAATATATTTGAATTGTGAAACCATGCTGCGATCCAATCCATTTTTCATTATGCACGAGCTCTAATAAAACAGAACTATATATATTATAATGTACTGTCAATAAAAATCACCTCATGGGTTCATCATTTCTTTTCAAAATTAAAGGCTAGGGATCTAATATCCTTACATCAAAGGAAGCTACCGAAGGAAGAATGATAGAGATATTCTTACTGGATTCGCACAGTTATTCTAGTTTAGTTCTTGGATAATTACATACCTCTCTAACACGTGTTTTTTTTTTACCGCAATTAATTAAAAAGGGACACCAATTTGCAAATTGGACATAATTATAGGACCACTGATATGATGATAAAAGCAACATGATATAAGGTCCACTGGTTTTGCAGGACCCAATGAATAAAAGCATGCTTATTGAAGGCATGCATCTGTCTGACTTTACCATTAGAAGCCATTCATTGGATGGTCCATGTAGATCTAGACCATTCAGTTCATAATGGATGAACCAGATCATAATGTAAAATAAAACCTTCGGTTTTCCTCAGATTTAATCTGAGCCTTAGAGACCAGCATTGATCATGAAAACATATAAAGCCCTACAATGTGGGAGGCAATGCTGCCACTCCTGAAAATGGAAAAATCAAGATTTCTTTCAAAAAGGGGACCATTAATCTGTTGTTGCTGTACATTTGTACTTAATTGGGAGAGAGTTCGTTGGATTACCATTAATTACCATGTATAACTCTCTTGTTTAAACTGAGCTTTCAACTAAATTAATATCGGTTAGTCTATTCATAGATTATTAATTAGCTATCACGCTTATCAAATTTGCTAATTCTTTTTTTATGGTTTTTTTTTTCATCGGGTTGTATTGATTATTTTATCATGGCTTAGGTACAGTGTTCTAAATAGTACGCTATAGCGTTTTCAGATCTTGAACACTAAGCTATAGGATAAAAGTTTGCTATATCAGCTACGACCGCTATAGCGGTAATAGCGGTAATAGTGGTCCGCTATTTACTCTACACGTTATGCGTTATAGCGCATGCTATACGTACTACATAGGTTTTCATTTAAAGACCCAAACTGAAAATTTATTTTAAAGATCCAGATTAATTTTGTTTTTAAATAGAAAAAGATAGATAGTTTATTTCATGATGCTTAGGTTTTTTTTAATAGAAAAAATTTATAGTTTATGCCATTATACTAAAGTTATTTTGAATGAAAAAAAGATAGATAGTTTATGATATTATTGAAAATATCTTGAATAACAATTGGATTTTTGTACTGGTTCAATATAAATATTCTAATTCTTAATTAATTTTGTGTTGCTTATTATTCTATGAAACTTTAGATAATGTTGATAATTAGTAAAAATATAAAATATAATTTTTTAAACAAAAAAACGCTATGGAGAATAGCTTTCGCTATAACTACGCTATCTGTGATAGCTTTTATTTTAATATTTTTAAATTTTCAGATCTAGAAAAAGTCATTGTTACTTGAATACTAAAACTTCAATACTTGTACACAATCTCAAGCATATTCAACCCAACACTCAATCTCTCTGTAAGATTTAGAGTGATCATGTGTGATCAAGTTACTTCTTACAAACACTAGAGCCTTTGTTGCTCACCTTGTTTAATCTTGAGCCTTTAGTTCTCGTAAGCCATTTTCGTGCTTGGGCTGTGTGATTTCCCAGAAGTTTTGTAAGGGCTCACCGGTTCCATCTTGTACTTTCTTTCTCATTAGGTAAAGAAAGGTGTGTCATCTCAAAGGTCACGGGCTTCGGAGACGTAGCTGTTAGTACCGAACTCCGTAAACAACTCTCGTGTCAACTATCTCTAAACTCTATGATTTACTTTTTATATATTTGTTTAGATTAAAGTTATTCTTATTTTCGCCAAAAATAACACATATACACGTTAGTTAAAAGTAACGTAGCGTAAAAATTAAAAATGCCCATATTCACCCCTCTCTAGGTGACTTTTGGGACCAACAAGCATTAGAGTATTGCTTACAACAACAGTTTCAACAGTTTGAATTCGTCATTTAAAGCCAATCCGATAAAAAATTGGAATTATGATCACCACGCCCTTTTAATTAATGAGCATAACACTCGCTAGCTTTGCTCTATATACATGAAGAGATTATGATGAATGTTGATCATAACATATATATATCTTTGTTTTCAAAGTCCAAACTGTTGATCTGAGTCACTCAACATAATATTTATACTAAAATATGCATGGAGATGAAATTTTATATTTTTTGAAATTTTTTTTACTATTTTTAAGATAGGTACAAAATCATTGTTTTTCGACTGTTCAAAAAAGAGTGATTTTCTACCCATCTTAAAAAATATTAAATTTTTCCAAAAATTATAAAATTTCATATGTAACTGTATTTTAGTATGGATATCATGTTGAATAGTTCGGATTGACAATTTAGACTTTAAAAATGAAGATATAAAATATGACGTCTGATGAGATATGAAAGGTATGAGGCATTGGAACCCTCACACACACACGCGCACACAAACACATATATATAGAGGAGGGATCTAATTACACCCTTTTTTGGTGATACCAAATTACACTCTCGAATTTTAAAGTTTTCAAAGTTCAAATACTCGATCCAAACCATTCAACATAATGGATATATTAAAATGTGCTGGCAGATCAATTCTATATTTTTTGGAATTTTTTTACTATTTATTAAGTATTTAACAAAATTGCTATATTTAGACCGTTGAATTTTTGTACCCATCTTAATAGATAGCAAAAAAAATTTCAAAAAATGTAAAATTTGATCTACAAGCATATTTTAATATATCCATCATGTTGAACGGTTTGGATCGACTATTTGGACTTTAAAATATAAAGTGTAATTCGGTGTCACCAAAAAAGGGTGTAATTGGATCCCTCCTCATATATATATATAAGGAGGGATCAAGTTACAACAAGTTACAATAATAATTTTCTACATTTTCAAAGTCCAAATCGTTGATCCAAACCGTTTAACATGATCTCCACAATAAAATGTGCTTGGAAACCAAATTTTACATTTTTTGAATTTTTTTTACTATTTATTAAATATATATATAAAGAGAGAGAGAGAGATGGGCTATGGTATATTGCAATGTATAGCCTTTTTTGTACATTGGACTATAAGTCACGTGATTCAAAGTCTAAATAACTGATCCAAACTGTTCATCTTGTTCTCCATATTAATATGTATTTGGAGACAAAATTTTATATTTTTTTGAATTTTTTTACTATTTTTTAGATTTATTGAAAATCGTTGTTTTCAGACAAATCTAGACCATAAAAAAACATCGATTTTTAATAAATCTAAAAAAAAGTAAAAAAATTTCAAAAAATGTAAAATTTAGTCTCCAAACACATATTAATATGGACAACAAAATGAACGATTTGGATCGGTTATTTGGACTTTGAATCACGTGATTTATAGTGCAATGTATAAAGAAGACTATACATTGATATATATATATACAGAGAGAGAGAGAGAGCACTTTCAAAAAAAAAAAGAGAGAGATAGAGAGAGTAAGGCAACAATGATTTGTAAATTAAATTGGGTGTTTTAATTTGCGCTCATATATTTAGTTTCAAAGTTCAAATAGTGAATCTGAACTTCTCAGCATGTTATTCATATTGAAATGTGCTTGGACACCAAATTTTACATTTTTTGAAATTTATTTACTATTATTTTAGAATTTTTTAAAATCAGTGTTTTTCATTAAATAAAAAATTCAAAAAGACACTAATTTTGAAAAATTCTAAAAAAGTAGTAAATTTTTTTTAAAAAATGTAAAATTTGGTCTCCAAGCACATTTCAATATGAAGAACATGATGAGAAGTTCGGATTGACTATTTGAATTTTAAAATTAGAGATATGAACGCAAATTAAAACACACACTTTAATATATAAAGCATGGTAGCCTTACTCTCTCTCTTTCTCTCTTTCTATATATATATAGAGAGAGAGAGAGGGAGTAAGGCTACGCTACTTCACGAATTAAACGGACTATTTTAATTCACCCTCGTATCTCTAGTTTCGAAGTCCAAATAGCCGATCTAATCCGTTAGATGTTTAATCTATATTAAAATGTGCTTGGAGACCAAATTTTATATTTTTTTGAATTTTTTTTACTGTTTATTAAGATGGTTTGAAAATCACTGTTTTTTAATGGTGCATAATTTTAATAAAAACTGCGATTTTCAAACCATCTTAAAAAATAGTAAAAAGATTCCAAAAAATATAAAATTTGGTCTCCAAGCACATTTTAATATAGATTAAACATCTAATGGTTTGGATCGACTATTTGGACTTTGAAACTAGAGATATGAACGCGAATTAAAACATCATATTTAATTTGCGAAGTAGCGTAGCCTTACTCTCTCTATATATATAGGAATATCCTAATATGCTATGTGTAGCATAGAGGGCCTCCGTGCAACGGTTCAATATTCGACTTTTCAAAATCCTAACGGTCGATCCGAACCGTTCATCTTGTTCTCCATATTAATATGTGCTTGGAGACCAAATTTTAAATTTTTCTGAATTTTTTTACATTTATTAAGCCACTTTAAAAATTGTTGATCCAACGGTGGCTGCACAAAACAGTAAAATCAGCCTCCAACGTTGGATCAATAATTTTCAAAGTGGCTTAATAAATAGTAAAAAAATTCAGAAAAATGTAAAATTTGGCCTCCAAACACATATTAATATGGAGAACAAGATGAACGGTTCAGATCGACTTTTTGGATTTTGAAATTTCAAATTTGGACCGTATGTATTTCGGCTCATATGCATATGAATGCATATTAGCCACTATATATATATGTATATATATATATATATATAGAGAGAGAGAGAGAGAGAGAGAGAGTGACTAATGTGCATTCGAATGTATATGGGCCAAAATATATACGGTCCAAATTCGACTTTTCAAAATTCAAATGGTTGATCAGAACTGTTCATCTTGTTCTCCATATTAATATGTGCTTAGAGACCAAATTTTACATTTTTCTGAATTTTTTTACTATTTATTAAGTAGTTTACAAAATTGTTGATCCAACGGTGGCTACTGATTTTACTGTTTTATTAAGCCACCGTTGGATCAACAATTTTGTAAAATACTTAATAAATAGTAAAAAAATTCAAAAAAATATAAAATTTGGTCTCCAAGCACATATTAATATGGAGAACAAGATGAATGGTTCGGATCGACCGTTTGAATTTTGAAAAGTCAAATTTGGACCGTATGTATTTCAGCCCATATACATTCGAATGCACATTAGTCACTCTCTCTCTCTCTCTATATATATATATATATATATATATAGATGGGCTATGGTACATTGCAATGCATAGGTATTTTTGTACTTTGGACCATAAATCATCGGATTGAAAGTCCAAATGACCGATCCAAACCATTCATGTTGTTCTCCATATTAATATGTGCTTGGAGACCAAATTTTATATTTTTTTTGAATTTTTTTACCAATCTAAAGTTAACGGATCCGATTAAACTATTAACTATGTATATTAAAAAGCTCGTTAACGACCGAGTTGGCTCGTGCCGAGTCAGGCCAAACTCAAACTCGTTAATTTTGGCTCGAGCATGGAGAGAGCAAGCTAATTTTAACTCGATCTACTAACAAACGAACTGTTACCGATTGAGTCACGGGCAAATGCCAAGCGGACCACGAGCCACAAGCTTTTTTGCCAGTCCTAGTAGCAATATTAATAATAATGTCCTTACTCTCAAAAGATAGCCTATATTGATCGTACTGTTGCTTTTGCACTGCATGTAGTAGTATTTGGTGGTGGAGCTCTCTAGGCATGCATGATTTGAAATGACAGTACTGTCTGTCTTAGATCTGATTTATAGGACCACACTCCTCTTATAAAAAAGAAAGGCAGCAGTGAACTTCAGAAGAGATCTAAAGATAAATAAAAGGAGAGTTCAGGTACGTAGTACGTATAAAACTACGTTACATGCATATTTCTTGAGAGAGAGAGCGAAAGTTGGTGAGAGAACAGCGACGAGGAAAAAAGTGCGATTAGCTCCTGCTACCATGCGAGTTCTTTTTAGCATGTGACATGAATTGCATGCATCATGCATGGGTCCATATCCATGCATACATCTTGTTCCACACAGTGATTTGTCGCAGCAGGTTCCAAATTTCCTGATACTGTATATATATTAGTTTTATTTTATTACGTAGCTTATTACTATGCACCAATTTCATTTAAAGAAATTAACGAAAAGGTATTAGAATTTTTGATGGAAAAATTCAGATTTTGCTATTAATAAAGGTTTTAAGAAATCCCATTAAGAAAGATTTTAAGACTTACTGATTTTGAGGGATCTCCTTCTGGAATAGTTTCGTTCATTTTTTGAAAGAGAGAAGTAAAGAAAATGCCTAAGGTCTCTATCATAAGATTTGAGAAAAATCGTTAAAGATCAGTACTAACGCTTCCACATAAAGATGTCTTCAATTCAGAACTATAAGATTTAAATTTCTTTGCTATTTTATTTTGAATTTACAGATTCTGAATTTCTTGTGTTTTTAATTGCAAAACACTTCATGATTTATTATGTCTATCATTTGATATCTGAGTTATCATAAATTCATATAAGATGCAATATTTCTTTTTACAATATTTTCTTATAATATTTGGACAAAAAATTTAAAGGAGAATTTGTATTCTCTATTATGTATGCACATATATATTGATGAATGTCATTTGGAGATGCAATATGTTGGAGATCTTTAACCAAGAGACATCATGTCATGTATCACATGCACACTCCTTTTTAGATATGTTGGATCTAATACGTCTTAGTTTGTATGAAATTTCAGTTCAAATCTTGATCGCATGGTTACTAAGTGGTAAGGACATAATCTTTATACAAACATTGTATTGGATCCTGAGGAGTATATGTTATGCTTTATCACATGGGATTGCAAAAATAAATCCGAATTTCAAAAATAAAATCTAACCTATTCAAAACAAATCTAATTACTTCACCTATTTAAAAAAAAAAAATCTAACAAATTTTTTGAACCTATTAAAAATAAATCCAACATTTCAAAAATAAAATCTAACATATTCAAAACAAATATAATTACTTCACAAATTCACAAAAATAATTCTAACATTCTAGAAAAATCCAAATAAATTGAAATTTGTGTCAAATATGTGTATTTTTGAATTCTCTACATTATGGTGTAATTACTTTTGCAGTTTGGTACTTGTTTCAGTCCAGACTTGTTGATTTACCAGCAGAAATCAAATGCACTGCATGCGCCGCAAATGCCGCCGCATGGGCTAATACAGGGGCATTTTTTAAATTATATTTTTTTAGGGTATTAATAAAAATAGTTGTTTCCTTGGATATACATATATATATACATGTGCAGTCACAGAAATTTTATTTTATTCATTTACATGTATATTTATTCGGCTAAGTACAAATGAATTTATTTCTTTCTTTAAACGAGTCATTTTATTTTATTTTCAAATTCTCATTCTAATTATATAGTTTCATAATTTATTTATATCTCAAAATTTTTAGTTTACATTTTAAATTGATAATATATTTTCTAAACGTTCATTTATTTTTAATAGGCTAAATAAAATATAATTAAATCAGAAACTTTAAAACAATAAATTAAAAAAGATAAATTAAAAAATAGAATTTTAAAAACAGAAATTTAAAAACAGAAATAAAAAAAACAAAATTTAAAAAACAGAATTTAAAAAACAGAAATTAAAAAACAGAAATAAAAACAGAATTTAAAAAACAGAAATTAAAAAACAGAATTTATAAAACAGAATTTGAAAAACAGAATTTAAAAAACAGAAATTTAAAAACAGAATTTAAAAAACAGAATTTAAAAGACAGAAATTAAAAAACAGAATTTAAAAAACAGAATTTATAAAACAGAATTTAAAAAACAGAAATTAAAAAACAGAATTTAAAAAACAGAATTTATAAAACAGAATTTAAAAAACAGAAATTAAAAAACAGAAATTAAAAAACAGAATTTAAAAAATAGAATTTAAAAAACATAAATAAAAACAGAATTTAAAAACAGAAATTAAAAAACAGAATAAAAAAAAACAGAAATTAAAAAACAGAATAAAAAAATATAATTTTAAAAACAGAAATAAAAACAGAATTTAAAAAACAGAAATTAAAAAACAGAAATAAAAAAAACAGAAATTAAAAAACATAATAAAATAAAAAAAAAAAATTTGAAAATTTTGAAATTAAAAAAAAAACGGGTAGGGGTACGGGTACGGGTACACAGGTATACGGGTGCGGGCACGGGCACAGGGGTATACGGGTACGGGTAAACTGTTCCGGGTATGGTCGGATTTTTTTCCCGAAAAGACGTGCCCTACCCGTTTTATACCCCTACCCTTGTACCTGTGTAACCTACCTATACCCGAGCTCGGGCACGAGTACCCCGGGCAGCGAGCACGGGCGGATCGGGCACGAGCTGCCCTTGTGGGTTATTGTCAAACCTCTAGGTACTGGAGACATTAATTTCATCTTCAAATGAGCTTTGGACATGATTTGGGTTTTATGAACTTGATTACAGTAGCGACTTGGTACCAATGGTCATGTTAAAGGGTTTATGATCAAATTAAATATTCAGAGACATCATTTGGACCATTTTAAGGGTATCTAATCATCATAGGAGCTTTGATTTGCATGGATTAAGCACTGATTATAGAGGAGCATATGAACATGCATATTTTCAGAACTTTTAATTTATTTTCCTCTGAATTTTGTACAGAAATCATGTATTTTATTTCATGAACTCAAAGATGTATAAGTCAGGGACTTTTGTTCCAAATTTCAGATTTTTCTAAGCAGTATTGCTATACCAAAAGGCTTGAACAGTGTCAGGGGTATGGCTGGTAATTTTACCAAATTAATTACAGAATTTTCATTTTTAAAAGCTGAACTTTGACAAGCCATATCTTTGTACAGGGATGTCCAAATAATACAAATTTTAGATCTATTTCATGTGTTTTTCTGTGCTCTATCCAGTGATGAAGTTGGTTTTGCAATTTAATCCTTCTACTAATCAAGATTAGCTGATCTGTCAGCATAGGTCAAAAAGGTATATTTCAGTGCATTACACCATAATAGTAACATCTCATGGTGTATATATTGCTGAGTATCAATTATAGACATCACTTGAGACTGTTCAAGGGTATCTTACATCTACTCAAGGCTCTGGTTGGACTCAAAATAGGTTTTCAAGGGCTTCAAGCCACTGTTTCTATACCAGTATCAAAGAGAAGAAGATCAAAAGGCTCAAAGCTTATCAAATCATCTTTAAAGTATATTTAAAACATGTCAGAACTTGAAACTTACAGGGAAGTCAATGATTTTCTAAAAAAATCACATTTTGAGAATATCCACTTGATTTTAGAGAGCAATATCATCAAAACTTCACTGGACAAAGAGTATAAATAGCATATGGCAGTATAATTGCTGCATATTTACATCTTAGTCCTCAGTTTCTCACTATTTGTAAATATACCATCTAAAATGATGAAATTAGCCATTTTAAAGGCATAACTTCACTATTTCTTTAGATTTACTTGCAACTAGGCTCTCTCAAGTGGACATAGGATTGAGAACTATAAAGGATGTCAGCTGGCTCACTTTGAATAGTCCTTGTGTATTTATCTTTTAATTAAATCACTTTATTTCCCATTTTTAATCATTTTTGTAAAGAAATCATGGGTTTTAATGAGCAAGGATGCCAGCTGGCTCACTACACTCATTTTTGCCTATAATTAATTTATAAAATGATTAAGGAAAGGCAAAAAAAAAAAAAAAAAAGGTAAAAAAAAAAAAAAAGGTAGAAAAATAGAGAAAATATACTAAAAATGTGCTTTTTATGAAAGATTTATATTAAAACAGTAGACTTTTGTATTTTAAATGCTCATATACATTTTTATGTGTATTTAAATTATTTTAGAAGGAAGCCTCAGATCATAATAGTATAATAAACAAGAAATGTAATAAAAGAGATCAAATGACAAAGGAAAAGGGCTTTATTCATCAAAAAGAATACATAGCTTAACCCCTAGGGGCCTTACATGGCCTTTGAGCCTTAATTACCTATTAATCAGGTTTGCTACAGGGGAAGAATAGAATAAAACAACCCTTTGGATGCTACTGGTGCACTGGTACAGTACCAGTATGTGTATATGGATGTGTATATTGTATGTAGCAGCTGGAGCTTGTATATGTTGTGCCATTTGAGCTTAATTGAGCATGTATATATAGCCATCAGGGCTCTAGGGTTTAGGGTTTGAGTATAGCATATGCTGGCATCATCCATGCCCTTTATTTCATTCAATTTGATTTCAATGGTCTTGATTTGAGCTCCAAACCTTCAGGGTGTCATTTGCAGAGCTACAGACCAATCAATTCATGCCATGCTGGCAGTTCATGAGATATGACAATCAGTACCCTTGATTCAAATCACTTGAAGGGTTGAGATTAAATAATTTGGAGTCATGCTCTTCCTCATGCGTGGGGGAAGAGATTCTTCTCTTTTGTCATGTTATGCAGTCATCAGGATAGGTGTACAAGAGGTTAATTTAGTGTCAGAACCTCTCAATAGTCGAATTTCCATTTTCTGATTTTCTGCGATTTTATTTTGTGTGCATACATGTGCCAGTACCCTATTCGGGTATATCAATACATATCCATTTAATTCAAGCATTGAAAGATCTCATTAGACCTCCAACGACTCATTTTGATTGCTCAGAGAGCATTGATTATATCCATTTCATACTCAATTTTACAAACCCTTATAATTCGGGTATTTGGGTCCGAGTTATTTAGAAACATTTTCATCAAATTAACTGCTCAAAGAGCATCGCATAGAGGTAAGAAACTCTCTTATGCTTTCAATTTTGCATTTCAAGCTTTACTCCTACCTAAACTGAGGTTCTCCATCGTCGGAGAAGAGGAAGAAGGAAAAGAAAATGAGAGGAGAGACTGTCGGGTGGGGCCCGCATGCCAGCTCTCCTCTGAGGTCCTTTACCTCTCCTGCCTAAGCTTGGCGCATCATGAGCTGTGCATAGGCACACAGCACCAAGTGTATGCACCTCAAAGGGGTTAGGGAGCGCTAAGGCGCTGGGGTTTTAACCAAGCTCAAGCTTGGTTGAGCTTGGAGCATGGTGGACCGTTCAGTCGACAACTTGGTTCACATGTTTATTTTTTTGTGCTCTGGGAGTTAGCAAAAATTCCATTAAGAGACTGACAGTGGGTCCAGGGCATCAGGTTTAGGTTTAAGTGCTCCAAATTGCACACAGATAGGCTAGGGTAATTGCTATGGGTACCCCAGAGCCACGTGGCACCAATCAGAGGCTGTCATATCATCAAATTCTTTGAAAATTTATTTGACCGTTTAGAGTTAGAACTCGTATAACATATCAAAATTCATGGTTCTTTATGTATAATATTATCATGAATTTTAATATGACATTATCAAGTCATCTTGGAGAGCCTTCATGTATATTTGGCATTTTCCAAGTATTAAAATCATTTGCTAATCCCCATTCATTTAATTAGCGACATTTTAGGGTACAACACTCCCCTAGTGTTGCTCCTATTGTCAAGGGTGACAAATTCAACAGGTTTTAATGTCCTAAAAATGAAATAGAATGTGCTCAAATGAAGCAAATTCCTTATGTTTCGGTAGTATGGAGTCTTATGCATGCTCAAGTTTGTACATGTCTTGATATTGCATTTGCAGTTGGTATGCTTGGCCGATATCAAACTGATCCAGGAATGGAACATTGGAAAACTACCAAGAAAGTTTTACGCTATTTGCAAGGGACTAAAGATTATATGCTTACTTACAAGAGGTTAAATAACCTTGAAGTTATTGGTTATTCTGATTCAGATTTTTCTGGATGTGTTGACAGTAAGAAATTCACATCATGTTACATATTTATGCTTGCAGGGGGACCAATTTCATGGAAGAGTGCTAAACAGTCTTTAAGGACATCTTCCACTATGCAAGCAGAATTTGTGGGGTGTTATCATGCTACTGGTCAAGCGGTTTGGTTAAATAATTTTATACCAAGACTTCAAGTAATTGACAGTATTGCGAGGCCACTCATCTTATTTTGTGATAACGAGGTTGTTGTTTTCTTCTCTAAGAATAACAAATCAAGTGGTGCATCCAAGTATCTTGTTCTTAGAGACAGTCAAAGATGGTACTATTATGATACAACATATTAATACAAGAGCTATGTTAGCTGGTTCTCTAACAAAAGCACTTCCACCCACTCTTTACAAAGAGGATGTTGCTGGCATGAGTTTAGTTAATGTATTATGATTTTGGTGTTGTAAGCTATATATATATATTATGTTATGTATTGAGTATTTAATTATGTATTGACTTTGAATTTATAAATTTGCTTATTATGATGCGCATAATTTTATTTAATCTAAATAAATTACTTATGAGGACCAAATGAAGATTATTAACCATTGTTGGAAAGAGTACCAATGCTATAATTAATGGGATCAAATAACAATATTTGTTATTCTGATTACATTAGTTTGGTTTGATATTTCTAACTAAACAGGTTTACGATTAATGAAAATTATATTGGCCAATTTTGAATGTGTGTGTGCTTTATTATGTTATAACATTACGGCCAAGTGGGAGAATATGTTAGTTTTATTTTATTATGTGGCCTATGTTATTACTATGCACCAATTTCATTTAAAGAAATTAATGAAAAGGTATCATAATTTTTGATGGAAAAATTTAGATTTCTATTAATAAATATACTGGTCCCAAATGTTGCCTCAGATAAAATAAAAAGATATTTTCTCTGTATAGAAACGTATCCAATTCCACAAACATTTTTTCACCCACTTATTTTAAGGGGTCCCATTAAGAAAGGTTTTAAGACTTACTGATTTTGAGGGATCTCCTTCTAGAATAGTTTCCTCCATTTTTTGAAAGAGAGAAGTAAAGAAAACGCCTAAGGTCTCCATCATAAGATTTGAGAAAAATCGTTGAAGATCAGTACTAACGCTTCTGCATAAAGATGTCTTCAATTCAGAACTGTAAGATTTAAATTTCTTTGCTATTTTATTTTGAATTTACATATTCTTAATTTATTGTGTTTTTAATTGTAAAATACTTTAAATCATGTCTATCATATCTCACCTCCATAAACTATCTAAACTTCAAAAGGTAAAACATGATTTCTCTAGCTATGGAAGTAAAGAATTCGGAATAAATTTCCTCCTCTAACTAAATATTTAACTGATTACTTAGAATAAATTGTTTAAACAATATAGAAGAAGTCGTACTAACTCGATTCAAAAATGGACTTTGTCGAGGGTACACAGACAAAAATTGTCATTCCCAAAAGTACAAGAGTATGCGCCACGATATCACCTACAATCGCCAATAATATAATTTTTAATTAATTATGATAAATTAAAGCTGAGAACCAAAATTAAGTTTTGGTGTACTTGTAAATATGTTATGCTATGCATGTGTAAAATAATTTTCCTGAGACCAAAAACGGTGCTCCACACTTGATAATTGATATCAACCCTTTGTGCACAAGCTGCACAATTGGTCATACAAAATAAGAATCGAATCCATCCATTTGAACTGATATCTATATGCTGCAATCAATTAAACTAGGTGTTAAATTACGAACCAAACTCCTACAGTAAATTATTAGCTTATTACTAGCTAGAGAACAGATGAAATTAATTTGATAGGGCCACATAAGTCCTTTAATATATAGTGGTAACTATATTGTCTGAAGAAATTAATTTGTTTAATTGCAGAGATCCAAATAACACATAGCAAGCTTGCAAAACTTGTGTATTTAATGGCACAATTTATTATGCGATGAAGTAACTAGGACATGGTAAAATAAATAAGTCCCTACAACATGAAAAATGAGAATGCAAGTGATGTGGACTTGTATTATATCTCGTCTCCGCAGCATGAATTGGGCCGAGAATCAAGGCCCATCGTTTTGTTATCGGTTCCATTGGAAACTAATTGGGCCTTTATAGAAATATCTCTATCCTCATTGGTTTCGTACACATATATGGCACCGACCATTGTCGCTTTTTGGCAAAATTCAACCATACATGCTCTTTCTGAGGCTTTTTGTCTCAATTATTTCATCCGAATAATTGATTCTTCATGATGCAAATGGCGAAGTGAATATTCTGTATATCCAGATTAGGTCAAGCACTAGACAAGAAGAGATCGATATGATCCATATACATGTACATCATGCATGCACTTCAATCAATTTAGAGGAATCCTTGTTTGTATGGAGGTCCCTCTCCTCTTTGTTATACTTATCTTTATATGTTTCCCATTTTGCTACCTTTCGACCCCCATTTTAGATTTCTTTTTACTAATAAGAGAATGGTTTTGCTTGTCGAGATTCATCATGAGCAATTCCTTTATAGTTTTGATAAATGTGAATAGCTATAACGAACTCCTTTTTTCTTTTCTCAGTAACAGCAAGCTTTACTGGTAATATTTAATTGAGTGCATAACAGACAACAAGCTTCAACACAACACGTTCAAAACCAGTACCTAATTAATATCGTACATTATAGCATTGCCTCTGAAAACTCAATTTGTTTACTGAACACTGGTAATATTTTTTTTTTTCAAAATCATTTTAAGGTAATTCTGTTTATAATTTTTTTTAAAGAAAAGTATAAAACGACAGAATTTGTTTGATCCAAAGTGATACCGAAATCCAAATCCAACCAAAAAGTTATTCTTCCTATAAAGGTAAAATATATCCTAATCCCCTAAGCCATATATTCATATATAAATCATCTACCAGAATACACAAACCATCACAAACCCTTAGCTTTTAAAAAATGGCACACAACTACTACCGCCATTACACCAACGATGACCCTCCTTTCCCATTTCACCTATTACTATTTTTACTAATTTTATTATTGCCCATTTTTCTATCATGGTACTCAAACTATGAGCCAATCATAGAACAGGTGTTTGATCATCTACACTTGACCATCATGCTCCTCCCGCTTATGTTGCTATTGGCGGTGCATGTTTTGTCAAGCTATGACCCGAGGTCGGTCCCTCTTTCAGTTTTCTTTTCCGAGAGGGAATCAATACATCGTGCTGGGGGTTCGCCATGGGGTTTAGGAGTTGTATTGGTTGTAGTTTTGTTTATGATTTCTCACCAGTCGTATTTCCATGAGTCGTGGTTTCCTCTTTTTAGAAGGCACAGATAGTTTAATTGTTTCCTCATGGTCTTGAAACACATAAATAACTAACAGAATTTTATGTTTTTGTATATACTTATGGTTGTATAATGAAAGCAAATTATAGCCAGTGACATTGTGGGACATGTATGTCCATGGATTTCACCATTAGAGTTAACAATGAAGCTACAATATGTCTACTGTTTTTTATCTTGTAATTACTGGTTTTCATATTTAATAAAATGGAACCCCATTTTACCTTCAAAATTAACAATTCTGTAACAATAATGTGTGATCATATTTACTGCTTAATGTTTCATACTACTATTGACAATAATTTAAAGATTAATTGACCATAACCTAAAGGAATGTATATATGTATGCTGCTATACAGCTATAATCTTCCTTACCTGATTACCATGGGAGGCAATTCTCTGTTAAACATAATACCAAACACCGTCTAAACATCATAAGTTTCTCTAATATTACTCGAACCATGTATTCACATTCCACCCAATTGAAATAATATGCAAATAAGCACATGAACAACAATATACAACATACAATTTTAAAATATAACTCACATTAGCCAAAACACTGTTCAGACGGAAGCGGGCCAGGTAGCGACCCGGTCTCATATATTTGCAACCCGAAAACGACCACTATCCCGACAAGAGTCAAATAAGCTAAGCCTTCAGCTGCACCAAGCAACCCAAAGGGGCCAGCCGGTAAACCCGACCCGGTTCGCACTTTGGTAACAATCGACCAAACCACAATTCCAGCCACAATTAGATAACTCACCCCTTCCAACGCACCAATTGACCCACCTGGACCCGGCGGTAAGCCGCAACCAGTCGTTTTCAAGGTGTAGAGAGAGAAGGCTATGACTGGGGAGGCTACAAGGCCCGAGACAGCGATGCTGAGGGAGAGAGGGGAGGAGGATGATGTGGCAGCGGTGGGGTCCTCTTTGGCTTTGCATAGAAAGGAGGGGCGGGGAGAGTGGTGAAGAGAGCAGGAGTAAAGGTGGTTGAGTGGGTGTTGATATAGAGGTGGTCGTAGGATTGGTCGGAGAGGGCTAAGGGAAGCCATTGCCATAATTTTTAATGGTGTTTGTGTTGTTTGCTGGGAGAAATGTATATATCTTAGCTTATCCAAATGATCAGAAACGGACGGAGGAAAGGCAACAAAGGAAATGGAAACGGAGAGGTTTCTGAGAAATATGCTTTGGATTCTTTGTTCTAGATTTCATGGGCTGAAGACTGTTATAAGTTACTGACAAATCGATCGGGATAACTGTTAAGCCATGATATTGCAAATCGAAATTAATATGTTTGAAATAAAGATGAGAGTTAAATTTTTTAAGAGTAGAACTAGGTGTTCTTAAGCTCACCAAAGTGTTTAATGAGTTTAACTCTAAAATCTATTAAATTGACTTCAAATAATAAATTCAAACTATTGAAATCTATTTACTTCATGAGTGATTGATGAATTTATGTGTAAAGCTTTTAGAGTTTAGAATTATTTTTTTATAAAGTCACGTGGTCAAAAATTATTTAAAAATAAATGCACTAAAATTAATTTTGATTATTTAACTTTATACTAAAATAATTCAAAAAATTAAAAATTTTGCATGTAAATTCATCACTTGTGAAGTAGATGGATTTCAACGATTTAGATTTATCGTTTGATATCGATATAATATATTTTTGAGTTAAACTTGTACCAAACACGTTGGTGAGCTTAAGAACACCCTATTTTTACTCGTTTCTTAATATTAAAAAATTTCAGGAATTATTTAGCCGAATTGTGGATCTATAAGATATTATTATGCTTACTCTTAACAATAATTATATATCTTTCATTTTTTTCAGTCTTAAAAAATTTGATTGTCCAAAAGCATCACAAGTGATTCTAGTTCTCTTCTTTTGTTTTGAATTGTTGAGTAGCTTCAATTTAATTCTGTACTTTACCTGAATGTGGCGTCTCAGATTATTATTGGTTTACACTTGTATTATATAAATTAATTATCAAAATTTTCGAATACACATTAAATATAAATGCTACTAGATTATAACATCAAATGTGAAGTAGTGTAGTGGTGAAAGCCTCTGGCGCTCTTAGCAAAGAATCCGTGCACAGTATCCATTATGTATCCAAATGTCTCAGAGCAGTATCTAGGCCGTATCCAGACGAGTCAGAGCATATCAGAGACTGTATCAAAGAATTAAAGATACGTCATGTAAGTTGATACGTCAATTGACATATTGGATATGTATCGATGTCTTTATCGAATGTGTATCGGTATCAAATATGTGTCTGATATAAGTATGGAGCCCATAAAAATATAGTGGAGTAACATAGTGTGACCTAAATGGGGGGGGGGGGCGTATTTGAGGGACACCTTCATTTGATGAAAAAAAAAAAAATTTTTTTTTTTTTTAGATTAGGTATTGAATTATAATGATGTTTTTTAGATAAATTTATTATTTTAAAAAATTATATGGACCCACTGAAAATTTCTTTCTCTAATTATCACATTCTCTCTTTCCATAGAAGTGCGTTTGGATTAATGCATTAATATTTTACCGTTCTTCGTTTGGATCACACAAAGAATATTGTTATTCTCTGAGTTAGCGTTCTCGCTAATTCGTTTAAAACATAAGTTAGCGCTATATTTTAAAACAACACTATTCTCACTATTCCTACAGCAACATTCAAACTAGGACTGTATAAAAAGTTTACGACTCATGAGCCACTCGAACTCAGCTCGGTAACAAACTCGCTAACAACTCGTTCATTTAAAATTCGAGTTAGTCTAACTCGTGAGTTAAACGAGTTGAGTAACTCGTGAGTTAAACGAGTTGAGTTCGAGTAGGACTCAACTCGCTCGTTACAACTCGTGACTTGTTTGATTAATGATTTTCTTCGTAATTTTTAGTCCATTTTATTTTTCTGACTAGATGTGACTGACCCCAAGTTGACCCAACTCATTTCATTTGATCATTTTGTTGTAGATTATTTTTTAATTCAATATTTACTTCTCATATTATTACATAACAACAATCATCAATTCAATTGTTCATTATTTCAACACCTTAACAAGTTGACTCACGAGTCACGAGCTAACTCGAATTACTCGTGAGTTGAATTCGAGTCAGCAAGCCAGCTCGGCTCAATATTCTTAATTCGAGTCAACTCGACTCACTATTTTCCGAGTTGAATTCGAGTTGTCCATAAGTCAAACTAACTCGGCTCGTTAGCAGCCCTAATCCAAACGCACTCATATTAGTTTTTGAAAGTATATTTTTCTTTGAAAATATCTGAGTCTTGTTGGACTGTTAGTAGCAAAATACCAATCTCACTATTTAATATATATCAAGAATTGTTCCTTCTGAGTTTTGAACCTATGACTTCTTACACTAAAAATATTATCTTAATTTCTATTGACAGTTATATTTTCTTATCAGAGATATAAGTGTAATTTATTCCTCACATTATTTTACCTACATAATGTATTATCAAGATTTGTTAATAACAAAATTTATTTATGCATACCTTATTTGATATTAATTAAATAATCTAAATAAAAAAAAACGGTCATAGAGAAATTCGCATTTGTATGTATTTGCAAATTTGCGGCTGAAAATAATCCATTTTGTCATATGTTTGATCATATGAAACACACAATATGAAAGAGTGAGGTTATGATACTAAGCATGGTGCATATTGGCCATCGTTATGAAACACATAATATAAAACAGTGAGGTTATGGTACTTTTTATTTTGAAAGTCCTAACCGAATTATTATGTTCATATGAAAATATATTTTGTAGACAAATTTATATTATTTTAAAAAATATTACTAATTTTTAAATAGAAATTAAATCACTTTATCTGAACATTTAGGATCATAAAAACAATTATTTTCTACCTATTTAAAAAAGTAGTGAAAAATCTCAAAATTGTAAAACTTAATTTGCAAGTTCATATTTATATAGATATCATGATGAACGGTTAGAATTTTGAATACAAAAATAATGATCAATAGTATGGATCAATCTGTGCTATACATAGTCCCATACCCTCACTCATATAATTAAACATGATAAAATATTATGTATGCTTTTTAGTATTTTATTAATTTTACTACTGCAATTTTACTATAAAACTATTTCTATTTAACTAAGATTTAAATGATTAAGTTGTACAAGTTTAGTACGAATTTATTATGTAAATTATCCTTTGTTCTTTTAAATGATTTATTATCTTTGAAAAATATCTGTTGATATTTATTTCACAAATTTTGATTTTTGTTTTCACTTGTAGTCAATAAATTTATAAAATATAGTGTTTAGTAGTCTGAAATCACAGTATACATAATATTATAAAATTATTTTAGTTTTATAAATATTAAAAAAAAAATATAAGCAGAAAATAAATAAACAAATGGGACAAATCAATCTAGTTCCAAGTTTGGGTTTCGTACAGTTATGACTTAATTCGTTAATAACAGAAACAAAACACCAAATCGACACCTCAACGCAACCTTCAAAATCCATGGAATCGACAATTGAATCTCTCAACGCCGCGTACCAGGATTTCATCTCCGCCGCCACGACCGTGCTGGAGTTGCGTCACAGCTCCGGTGGAGAGGACACTCCGGTCACGGCCACCGCTTTGGAGGTGTTTAAGCAAAGGTGGGAGCTTTTTCGCGTTGCGTGCGACCAAGCCGAGGAATTGGTCGAGTCCGTACGACAGCGGATCGGGTCCGAGTGCCTTGTCGACGAAGCAACTGGTGCCGGCGCTGGTAGTGCTAGTGGTCCTGGTTCACAGGGTATACCGCCGATTAGTGCTGTACGGCTCGAACAGATGAGCAAGGCGGTGCGGTGGCTTGTGATCGAGTTGCAGCACGGATCGGGCGGTGCGGCAGGCGGTGTGGCGGGTGGTGGGGTTGGCCATGGGGGTGGAGCCCACCCGCATGGCCCTGGGCCTACAGGGTTTGATGCTAGGTTCACTGAAGATGGGGCCCAGTAGGTAGGTTAGTTTATTAAAATTATTACCTTTTTTTATGGTCGAATTAACGATTATTGTTGTGGTGTAGGATTATGTTTTAGTTGTTTTGGGGATGTAGAAATGGGGTTTCTTATCAGGTTTCTGAGAATTAATTTTAGTGGTCTTTGATGGAGTAACAAAATCTCTGTTTGTTTTTAGTTTGTAATTGAAAGCTAAGTCAGTAGAACAGGAAGACAGACCATTAGAATTATTTTTAACTGGCTGTACCTGTAATGGCACAATAGAACATAAGAATTACTTTTGTATTAGTTCAATTGGCCAATTAGAAGCTGTAACATTAAATTGAAAGATGGTCACATAAATGAAGGACAAGAAATGTTGAAACATTATTTGGTCTCTACTATCGTTACGGGATCGACAACAATCCTTAGAACTCATCCACAAAATTATGCACAAGCATACACAATAGTAACATTCTCATACTTACAATCAAAATCCTCACCAACTTATTACATTAATATAATTTTTACATAACTGAGCAAGCATTAGGGTTCTCATCACTGAAAACCTGAGGCTGTGCATGCAAGCCATACTGTGCATGATGCAGTGGATATGAATCATACTGTATGTGAGGCGGTTGGTACGCATGGTAAGCGTGGTATGCCGGATAAGCAGGGTATTCTGGGTACGCATATTCTACATGAGGAAAAGGATGCCAGTAGTTATATTTTTTCAACTCTTCTTCTTTGGGCTCTTCATTTTTTTTATCTTCCTCCTTTTTCTTTTCCTCCTTTTTCTCTTCCTCCTTTTTCTCCTCTTCCTTTTTCTCTTCTTCAGGGACTATCAATGCTTGCCTTCCTGTTCTTTTATGGACATGTTCAACTAACACATTGGGGTCAAATATGCCTTTGACTAATATTTGATCATTTGCTATGTCTGTTTCAACTGACTCCACACCTATAAAATATGTAAACACAATTTTAACAAAAGAGTGTATGTATTTTTTTTTATTATTATTTATGAGATGTTTTTTAGTCGAATATGAATATGGGGGAGTATGGATTATTTACCTTCCATCTTCTTTATTCTCTTTTGTAAGATTTGTGCACATGCTTCACAATGCATCCTGATCTTAAGCACCACAGTAATCGGCTTCGGCTGTAAGCCAAGAAAAGTTATTTAGGTTTAACTCGAAGAATGAAATAAACTGAAATTAATTATTGTAACAAATCAATTTTCATTGTCCAATAGTACAAAAGAAACTTTATTGCAAGCTCTGAAGCTCTTCCTAATCCTTTTATTATTAAAATTTAATAATAATAATAATTATTATTATTATTATTATTCTTATTCTTATTCTTATTAATGTTGTTATTGTTATTGTTTTTTAATAAAAATTTAAAAGAAGCTCTTCCTAATTTTAGAACTAGGGGACAGAAGAGCAAGCATTATTTGCTCAATTGGATGAAGTTTACCTCCTCTTTTTTCGCTTCTGGTGGTGGTGCTTCTTTTGGTGGTTCCTCTTTCTTCTCTTCTTCGGGAGGTGGAGGCAGAGGAGAGATCAGTTCCACTCTTCTACCGGTCTTTCTTTGAACTCTCTCACATATTTTTGCTGGGTCGGCGGCTTTTCCCTTCACCACTACTGTCTTTGCCCTACTATCTGCCTTCACTTCTTCTACCCCTGCTTGTTTTATATTCATACACAATGTTATCATGACATACAGTGTATCATTTTTAACTTTGAAGAGCTTTTATTTGAATATCATATCATATAAGTCAAGTTTCTAACTTTAGGTGCTATATGAGCCAATATATAATTGTTGGAGTAGAACTAGGGTGTTCTCAAGTTCACCAAGTCTCTTGGTGACCTCAAGTCTAAAATCCATTAAATTGGTTTTAAATAATGAATCCGAACTGTTGAAAGCCGTCTACCTTACAAGTGATGCGTCTACATGTGAAAGTTTTAAACATTCGAATTAATTTAGTTTAAAGTCGAGCGGTCAAAATTAGAAGGTTAATAAATTAATTTTAATGCATTCATTTTTTGAACGTATTTTGACCACTTGGCTCTATGCAAAATTAACTTCAAAATTAAATTGTTTTACGTGTAGACGCATCACTCGTAAAGTAAGCGGGTTTCAACGGTTTGGATTCGTCATTTAAAGTCCATTTGATGAGTTTTAGATTTAAATTCATCAAGAGACTTGGTGAACTCAAAAACACCCTAGTTCTACTCTAATTGTTGATATATAATTTGAAAATAAGTAAGAAACCTTCAAATTGTCTAAGAGATTTCTGAACTTTTTTTGCACAACCCTCACAATGCATGTCTACTTTAAGAACAATCTCGGGCGGTTCTTGTGCCTCTTCTTTCTTCTCCTCTTCCTTTGGGGGCTCTTCTTTCTTCTCCTCTTTCTTAGGCTCCTATGCATCATTTCACAATATTAATAACCTCAGTTAGGCCTTTCATCCTTTACCAGTTTACATAGATGCTGGGACAACATTATTTGACAAGTACAGAAAGGAATAATATTTTTTAATTGGCATAAAGATGAGGACATCTTAAAAGCTTGATGGAACTATTTCCTGATCAGCAATTACTTAAATTGCCATGATATACATTTTGTTATGTTAATGGAGTAAGAGAAGCTGAAAAGCTGGTGAAGGCATGTTATGGAAATTCATGTGAGATGTAAGGTATGAACAAATAGCTTAAGAATTAAAGTTATGCAGGATTCAACATACCTCTCCCATGTCTTCTTAATAGGAAGAACCCCTCTGATTTAAAGATACAGTTGCTCTTCTAGTTTGATGCTTTCTTTCTTCAGCTCTCTTTTAGTTAAAAGGTTCAGAAAGAGAACCTGAGGCCCTCTGCTCTTCCCTGCTTCTGTGCTCTTAACACAATTTTATAAAGGTTGCCTCATTTATATAGCCAACACCCAACGGAGTAGATTTCCTATTTTTTTGGTAAAATATTTTTTTACCAAAATTTATTATTTTTATAAATAAAGTCTTTTTTATTCTTGAGTTGGGTAGTCACTATCACTTCAACATAACAGACCTTTTGTATATATTTAGTTGTGAAATAAGAGACAGAGTAAATCTCTTATTCGGCACTTATATATGTTGTCAAATAAGATGTAAAATTAGAAGAATAAGGTGGAATAACGAAGAAAATAAACTAATCACTTTTATATGCAGATGAACGTACTTCACACTTATTCTACTTATAAGGATCACTATGATAGACATATTTATGTTACAACATTTTACTTCTCTAGATGAACTAAATTAAGTTATGATTTTAAGTTGCCAAATAAGTTATAAAATATGAAGAGTTAGATGTAATAAGTAACTTATTTTTTCTTAAACTTAAAAGTAGTCACCAAACATGATCAATATTTTTTTTGAAGGTCAACATGATCAATATTATATCGTTAGAACACTGCACTAATTGATTTGTCTAGCACCTCTAGACATGGGCGGAGGTAGCAAGGATCAATGGGAGTCAATTGATTTTTATTTTTTTATTTTTTGAAGTTTTTATATTTGTATGTGATTTTTTATATAATTTAGAATAAAATGTTATAAATATGTAAAATTGGTTTCATTCACAATATCAAACTTTTATATGATTGATCTTTATTTATACTTAATCTCTATAGTTCGAAGATCAGAATCCGCTGCTGCCTTCACAGTTGAAGTCTCTAAATTTATTTGTTAAACTGCACAAATTAAACGATGCCTAATTACCCGTAACTGTTTTGGCAAAATTACGCCACTGGATGTTATTAAAATATACTACTTAGGATATTATTGAAAAATGTTACTTGGATGTGTGATAAAAACAAAATTTTATTCTTCAGTTACTCGAAATAGTATTGATTTCTGTTGGTTGGAATGCTGATTGAAAAAAATATATAATTTTAGATCGGAGGAGGTCTGATGCTCATCGGACCCACTCTTGAGTTCAATTAGCTTTAATATCATCCGATTAGTATCAAAATATGTGCACACGAAAATTGAAGCATATGTATACAGATTTTAATGCGTAATGCACGCATCTTAATGTAGATCATATGGTGATTAAACCCATTGAACCAAAGTAGGTCCAATGAGCATTGAACCTACTCTGAATTCTTCTTCAAATAACAAAAGAGTGCTCCTTAGAGATGAAAACGGAGTGGATACTATCCAATTCGTAATTGAAAAATTAGATATGGATATTCCAAATATCCGTGTAGATATGAATACATATACGATTTTACATTTTAATTATCCGTACTTGAATAATAGTATACCATATAGTTTTATATATATTATAAAAAAATGTTATTCATCATTATAATTAAATAAATATTATAAAATTTGATATTTTTTAATTATATTTATATAATTTTTAATAAGTATCAAACTCGGTCTGTATTTGTATCCGTATCTGTTTAATATCTTATCCATATCCATATATATAAATATGATTTTACCGCTATGTATCCGATGGATCTGTTTTCACCCTAGTTCTCCTGCAACGATTTTCAATAGACAATTTATGCTTTTTGTTAGATAGAAGGTGAACATTGTACAAGTTTGAAATGATTTGAAAAAATAGTATGGTAAAGTCGGCTCCATCACGGTACGGTATCAAACGGTATGGAATGTGTGTCGGTTACATGTTGTGATTCGCGTATTCCGTGTTGTGATCATATTTTAAAATTTTAGCACGACACAACACGTCACGTGAAATATCTAATCATGGCACGGCACGCGTGGTTACACGAGTCATATGTAATTAGGACAGTTAGATCTTGATGATATAATAAATTTTAAATAAATTAACTTAAATTATGATAAAATGGTCACACAAATTACACATGTCACATTTGGACACTGCGTGGCTATTTGCATATCGTAACCATCTCTTAATATTTTAATCACAATATATAAAAAATTTACTTAATGACAGTAGACATACAACTAAAATTAAAGCATATTAGTCACGCCACGTTTTTTCCCCCTCCAAGTGTGACGCCTTGTAACATAAAACTCTTTTATGCTGTCTAGCGCTGAAAAAGCTCCACCGCAAGGAAATACACAGGTTTTTTTCATAAATCTATGGACTAGCTCTGAGCACACAGGAACTTTTTTGACATATATAAAAAGAGAATAAAGATCTTATGATAGGTGGATGAATGAGAGACCACAGTACCGTAGCGGTAGCTGGCAATCCTTTTAAAAGTATGGTGCCTTTCTCAAGGAATATGATACAGTCAAAAGGAAAAAACACACCAACTTTATGAATAGTTTAGGGGTGATCATATCCTGAATTTATGGGATTCCCTCGTCGGACTGTACTAAATCATGGCACTATTTAAACAGTACCTGATTCTTAGTTGTAGGCCAGGGTTATTTGGTGCGTCAAAGTGAGAAATTTATTTTTCTTAATAGTATGCATTCAGTAGCAGTCGTGGAATTACAGAGATGAGATCGCACAAGTAAATGATATAATTTCTTATTATTTTATTGATAAAATGAATTTATACAGGCGGAGCCAGACTTTCAAATAATGAGAATCAAACATAAATGAAAATCAATCATATAAATTGTAATACTGAAAATGAAAATTAATTTTACAATATTTGTAACATTTTACTTTAAGTTATATAAAGAATAATGTATAAATGCAAAAAATTTGAAACAATATGGGGTCAATTGATCCCCATTTGTCTTTCTTGTCTCCGCCTCTGTATATCAGTATGTTGGTGTCACTGAATTAATATCTATTAAATTGTTAATAAATATATATAGTACTTGCTTATCAAAGTTTATGTATCACTAGAGTATAATTTAATATATCTTATCAAATATTAATTTCTAAATATCAAAATGTTAATTACAAAATTTTAATTTTTGACTTTGTCATGACATAATTGCTAAACATTGTATATATAAAGTAAATCTAATTTTTCCATCTATTTTTACAAATTAAAAAACACTAAATATCAAATTAAAACTATTGAATATTTAATTATTGAATTATTGTGATAACTATATGTAAGGTTATCAACAAGTAATTTCTCAAAGAATCAATGAACAACCATCATAATTTATAATAATAAAAAAAACCATAAGCGGTAATCAATATATTTGGTCATGTTTGATTGTGGAATAAAGTTATTCTCAAATAAATTACTTACTTCAAACTAAGATAAATTTAATTAATTAAGTTAGCTTGAATTTTGGTGGAGCAAGATGATGATAAAAGAGAAAATTATAAGATAGATGTTATTCTAACCGTATGACTCATAAGTGAAATAAGTTACTCTACCTGAAGTGGTGGAGTACCTTATTATGAATTAATTCAAATATTATTCTATCTAATTTATAATTCGTTTGATGCTTAAAGGTGGATAAAAGAGTTTATCACTTAGTCAACAATCAAATATGACCTTAACAACTTTTTTTGTTTTTTTAAAGGAAAAATAAAGATCTAGACTTTTAAATTTAATGTTCTCGAAAAACTTCTCATCCAAATTTAATGTTAAAAAAAAAAAAACCTTGTATTGTCTTTTTTTTTTTAGAATTAGTGTTTCACTAAGAAATATATTAATAATAAAAGTATTTATATAGCTATTACGTTAACTCAGTGGCTTCGTATAGTGCCTAAACTTGTATAGTCTTGTACAGCGACTTTGTACGCAGAAAATGTTGCAGCTTACCGCGATTATACTAATTTTGTGGATATGAAAATTTCAATGTCATGATTTTCTTTATTTTACAGAAAAAGGCGGATATGATTTATCCGGCGCCGTGACAGATACGAATTAGGAGACGGCAGTAGTCGGGACGTCACCCCTGAGCACCAAGTGTGGATAAAAGCAATCAATGCCTCAATGATTGGGTTGGGAATTGGCGTTTTATTCTCGGAAGCCAACGTCGTTTTCTCGTTGGAATCCAAACTTCTGAGTTTTAACTAGTGGTTTGCAAACACCCGACGGGGTTGTCCGTACTCGGTCCGCCTGTGCCCGCTATCTGGGATATCTGTGCTCGAGCTCGGGTATAGGTCGGATAAACGGATACACGAATAGGGGCATAAAACGGACAAGGTATGTCTTTTTGAGAAAAAACCCGATCATACCCGGACCGGTTTATCCGTGCCCGTGTACCTGTACCCTTTTTTTTTTTAATTTCAAAATTTTCAAATTTTTTCTCTCCTTTTTTTTATTCTGTTTTTTTTAATTCTGTTTTTTTTAATTCTGTTTTTTCATTCAGTTTTTTAATTTCTGTTTTTTAATTTCTGTTTTTCAAATTCTGTTTTTATTTCTGTTCTTTAAATTCTGTTTTTTAATTTCTGTTTTTAAATTTCTGTTTTTAAATTTTTTTTTTTAAATTCTGTTTTTAAAATTCTGTTTTTTAATTCTGTTTTTGAATTTCTGTTTTTTAAATTCTGTTTTTAATTTCTGTTTTTTAAATTCTGTTTTTATTTCTGTTTTTTAAATTCTGTTTTTTAAATTCTGTTTTTTTAATTTATTGTTTTAAAGTTTCTGATTTAATTATATTTTTTATTTATATTTTATTTAACCTATTAAAAATAAATGAACGTTTAGAAAATATATTATCAATTTAAAATTTAAACTAAAAATTTTGAGATATAAATAAATTATGAAACTATATAATTAGAATGAGAATTTGAAAATAAAATAAAATGACTCGTGTAAAGAAATAAATAAATACATTTGTACTTAGCCAAATAAATATACATGTAAAGAAATAAAATAAAGTTCCTATGACTGCACATGTGTGTATATATGTATATCCAAGGAAACGATAATTTTTATTAATACCCTAAAAAAAAATATAATTTAAAAAATGCCCCCGCATTAGCCCATGCGGCGCATGATGCAGCGCATGCGGCGGCATTTGCGGCGCATGCGCCGCATTTGACCTCTGCTGGTCAATCAACAAGTCTGGACTGATACAAGTACCAAACTGTAAAAGTAATTAGACCAGAATGTAGAGCATTAAAAAATACACATAATTGACATAAATTTCAATTTATTTGGATTCTTCTACAGTTAGTTATGAATTTCCAATGTTCAGCTTTCGAAGAAACTTTAAACATCGATAACTTTGGCTAGAAAAGTCGGATTTGCGCGTATGACCACTTTTCGGAAAGGGGGGGACGAGACAGATCTGAATATCAAGCATCATAATTTCAAAAAAAACGTCGTTTAGTGCCTCAAAAATGCAGTTTAAGTTTTCGTTCGACGGTAGACGTTGGATCAGCGATTTTTAAAGTGGCTTAATAAATAGTAAAAAAAATTAGAAAAATATAAAATTTGGTCTCCAAACACATTTCAATATAGATATCACATCTAACAGTTCAGATCGACTTTTTGAATTTTAAAAACGAAAAAATGACTTATAAGCATATATCATCATATGCTTATATAAGTAGAGTAGCCAACCTCTATATTATATATACATATACATATACATATACATATGCGGTTCACATTGATTTATAAGCATCTAACGGTTCAGATCGACTTTTAAAGTAATTGATTTAAGTAACATTGTTTTAAAATAATTAGTATTTTTTATTTTTATTTAAACTAATTGATTTAAGCAACATTGTTTTAAAATAATTAGTAATTTTGATTTATAAAATATATTATCAATTTAAAATGTAAACTAAAAATTTTGAGATATAAATAAATTATGAAACTATATAATTAGAATGAGAATTTGAAAATAAAATAAAATGACTCGTGTAAAGAAATAAATAAATTTATTTTTACATAACCGACAAATTTTCGCAAGAATAATTTTTATATATAAGTTACAAATTTTATTTATTTAGAAATTATAAAGATGTAATTTGATAATTTTATGTATATATATATACACTATTTGATATTGAACTATTTAGATTTTAAAAGTCGAATTATAAACACGTAATAATATTCGTACAACACCATAAAAAAAAACATGCCCCTACCCGGACCGCCCTACCCCTCAAGGGTACAATGGGCACGGGTATAAGACGGGCAAGGTACCCGTGATACCCGTGCCTGACCCCTACCCGTGCCCGTGCCCGGATATACCCGGCCCGCCCGACCCCTACCCGAGAGCAAATCACTAGTTTTAACCTCTCACCCATTGTCACCAAATCCTACTAAAAGTGAATTCACATCCTCTCCAATATCTCATAAGGGAATCTTTTACCATTATTAGATCTGGACCGTTTTTTTTAACTTGCACGAATCTCAAAGTCCAAAATTACAACCCCTATAGTGATCCGAATTTCAAATCGGTTGAGATTTAATCTCAAATCGTAAAATGAGGTGATCCTCTGCAATACCTGAGAGGATACAGATTCACTAAAAGCCAGAATGAAATCCAGGGACCTGAAATTCCAAATTCAACCATCTAAGTTTTTTCATACACAAATGTCAAAGCAGACAGATTTTTATGCACAAATCACAAAATATATAGATGGTTGAATTGAAAATTTCAGAGTCCCTGAAATCCTTGTGGATTCCAGCAAATTTGTTTCCCTAAAAGCCTTCTCCAATTTACAAACATGTTGACTATTTTTAACACGGCTTGCTTTAATTGAGTAGAACTAGGGTGTTCTTAAGTTTTATCAAGCTCCTTGGTAAACGTAAGTCTAAAATTCATCAAATCGGTTTCAAATGATGAATCAGAACCGTTAAAATCCGCCTACCTTACGAGCGATACGTTTATATGTGAAAATTTTAAACATTTGAATTAATTTTGTATAAAATCAAGCAGTCAAAATTAAAATGTTAACAAATTAATTTTAATGCATTTATTTTTTGAACGTTTTTTGACCGCTTGACTTATACTAAATTAATTCAGATGTTTAAAATTTTCACATGTAGACTCATCACTCGTAAAATAAGCGAATTTCAATAGTTCAGATTCATTATTTGAAGCTGATTTGACGAATTTTAGACTTGAGTTTACCAAAAAACTTGATGAACTTAAGAACACCCAAGTTCTACTCACTTTAATTTCCTACCACACCAGTCGGATTCAAATTTGTGATCTTTTGTAACCTTTCGAACTCATTTGGACCATGTAATATCAAATGAAGAGGATATTTTTTTAACAATTTATTTATTTTATAATGAATTTTAACATTATTTAAAAAAATTAAATTTTTAATTCAAAATTATAATCATGATCTATATGAAAATATAATGCGCTTATCATCAGCAGCGGAACTAAAATTTTTTAATATGAGATTGAAACTTAAAATTCATAATTTGTGGTGAATGAGATTTGAATTCACTCTGTCCACAATCACTAAATAGTGTTCTAATCACCACTACACATCTAATGAGAGAGGCTGAACTATATAAAAAATATAAAAATATATATGTATAATTAAATTTCTATATATATTATTAAAAAAAATGAAATAATAGTAGCAGTTTAGCCGCTTTGGATAAAGTGTTGATCTGCCCCTACTTATCTTGTTATAAAAATGATAAAGTTTAGTGTATATTTCATCGTACTATTTGAAACTTTAATGATTTAAACTTAATGGTTCTTAATGTGCCTCATATAATACAAAAAAACTATATAAAATATTATGAGTGAGGTTATGGTATTAATTATATGCATAGCACACACTGGTTCATATTATGACTCAATATCACCATTTTTGAAGTTCAAAAATCGATCCGAACCACTCAATATGATCTCTATATAAAAATTTACTTGGTGGTCACATTTTATATTTTTCAGAATTTTTTTACTCTTTTTTGTTAGGTAGAAAATCATTTAATCTAAAAGATTATGGATCATCCAAATATTTTCTACCTATCTAAAAAAATAGTAATCAAATTCTAAAGAATGTAAAATTTAGTCACCAAGTACATTTTCATATAAAAATCATATTGAGCAGTTATGATTAATTTTTTAAATTTTAAAAACGAAAATATAAAGTCATAGTACGGACCGATATGCGCTATGGATAGTACCATAGTCTCACTAAATATTATTATTGAGTTATCTATGTATCTAATAACATTTTTTATTTAAAAAAGAGAGGGTATCTAATAATATATATATACAAACTTTTCTTTATCATTCTTATTTGAATTGAGTTGAAAAAGTATTTGTTAAAAATGTCAAAATAATTAAGCATTGTCAAAAGTGATTTCTTTCTTGTATATATAATTAAGTAAATATTATCTAGTAGGCAAACAGAAAATTAAATGATTATAATGACTAGAAAACAAATACATGAAAAGAAGTCAAAAGTTCCGTAGACTTTTGAAGAAATTACTAAAAGCATAGGCGAAGGGCAATTGCAATATTGGAACTCAAGGAAATATACTTGATTGATGACATGCACTCAAGGAAAAAAACTTGATTGTCTGAAATTGCTTATTTTCTTTTCAAGAAATTAAAATTGTTTATTTTCTTACCAAAACTTTTTGACTCACGTTTTCTCCTTTTTTTTATTTAATAAGAACAATGTAAACAATTCACTTAATTTACCGTTATTCTATTGAAGAAACAATTATAACTTTACCCTCGCATCTATAAGAGTACAAAACCAAATTATATAGTGATGGTTTGAATATTTTCGAACACATTACTAATGAATAGTTATCAGTGCCGAAATTTTTATTTATAGCATAAAAAATGATAAATCAAATCACCTCAGTTTTGGAGAAAATTTTAGAATCACTCAGGCCGTACAGTCAATCTGCGACACAATTAATGAAGACCGCTCAGCCAATCCGCATCCCAGTCATTGTAGCAATGAATTGTTGTTTTTTTATTTGCTGAGAGCAGCGACAAGTATTTATTTCATGCCCACGAAATGTGGTTGAAGCTCCATTTTACATGTACCATTATTTTCACTAGCTGTGTTGATCACGCGCGTAAAAGCTCCCGTAAATGTAATTTATGTTTGAATAGCAAATTACCACGTCAGCGGGGAGATGGAATTAACTTTGGCTTGTGGGACCCACCTATTGAGGCCACCAACTGGCCGACCAATCGAGAGATAAGCATCCGATCGATCTATCTTTGGGTTGCGCGTAACAAGCAAGGAATTTCTGATAGACAAGGAAGTGAACAAAGATAAAAAGATGGGATTATAAAGGGCCTTGTTTTTATGTCATTTCGTGACTAAAAGTTGTCCCCAAGATTCTTTCAAAAATTTGCCACAGAAAACTTCTGCTGATGTGAAAAATCCCTTGTTTTTCACGCCATATATAAAATAATTTGCTTATATATTAATTCCATAATATTGTAATACTGATAATAACTTAAAAATAAAAGTAAAAAGATCAGATCCATTAAATTTTAATTTATCGGGTCGCTTAAACTTTAGAGAAAAATTAGTTCCGAATCTTGTAATGCTATATTGTGCTTTATAAATTTCAAGAAAGAGAAATATGAGTGTCGATGAAAGAGGTGCGTGATAGGAATTTACCTCGTATACATTTTAATTTTAAGGTTACGAGTAGAGGAGATAACTTAATAGGATGGGGTTAATTGACCTCTTCTTTTTTTTCAAAAACCGATAATTAACTATGTTTTTTTCTATAAATAAAGTAAACTGTTACATGTACAAAAAAAATGATCATCATATTTTTTTATAAAATTTTATACTATTGATCACCATTCTTTTTAAAAAAAAATTACTTGTGTACAATTTGGAAGACTTCTAGCATTTTAGAATATTTTCTAATAAAAAAATAAAAAATCTCACATAGAGAGTCACGAGACAATTCTTATTTTATTATATATATATATCTCTTATTATTTTTCTTTGACTCACCATTTATTGAAAAAACAAAAAAAATTGATCCCCATTCAGTCAAATTCTGCCTTCGCTCAAGGTTACAAGATTCAAATCATTTATATATAGAATTTACATCGTTTTCCTTTCTTATCTCTCATCTCTCCTCAACTCTCCCTTATAAATTATTGATTTAATTGAAAGCAAGTAAATAGGAGTTGGTCAGGTCCGATCACCCCTCATCTCTCCTTCAATTCTCTCTCCTTATATACTAAGATCTGATTACTCTGATTTAAATTCACACTAATATTAAATTATTCCGTGCGTTATACACGTAGATCAAATTGGTCAGAATTCTGATTGCATAGTCTGAAAATTAACTGAAGCGATGCGTTAATATTGGAGATGCATATTCAGCCAAAGAAACTTGCTAGCATGCTATGCATAACATAGAGAATCTCCGTGTAATGACTTAATATTCACTTTTCAAAATCTTAACGGTCGATCCGAACCGTTCATCTTGTTCTCCATATTAATATGTGTTTGGAGACCAAATTTTATAATTTTTGAAATTTTTTTGCTATTTTTTTTAGATTTATTGAAAATTGTTGTTTTTTTATAGTTCAGATTTGCTGAAAACAGCGATTTTCAATAAATCTAAAAAAATAGTAATTTTTTTTTTTTAAATGTAAAATTTAGTTTCCAAATACATATTAATATGTAGAACAAGATAAACGGTTCGGATTGATTGTTAGAATTTTAAAAAGTCAAATATTGAGCCGTTGTACGGAGACTCTATGCTACGCATAGCATGCTAGCATATTCCGTTCGCTTAAGATTATTTGTTTTTCTAGGCTGTATACATTTATAAGCCTCTTTGGTATTCTGAATCAAATTCTAGAATCTTCTTAAGGGTCCTTCAGATCGATCTACTAATGTTATTCGGAAAGAATTTTACTAACAACAATAAATTGACGTGTGATGCTTTTATTTCAGATCGGATGATTCGGTTTGAAAAAGTAGAAATATGTGATCGATCTAGTTTGAGAATAGCAGCATCGTGTATCAGTGACCGTGCATTCCAAATTATTAATTAGGTCTCAAAGTATGATGATGAGAGCCTTTGGTCAACAACATCGATTGTCTATCAGCTAAGAATATTCCAGAAAATTATTTTTATAACTTAGAGAAAGTGACATCATTAATTTAGTCTGAATTAACCCTCGTGAAAATTGTCATTGTTTGCATGCTATAGCTATTATTTGCCACACGACGACCTTTTATTTATACCATATTAAAAAAAGAAACCAAAAATTTATATTTTGTGAGAATTTCAAAAAATATCAGGATTTCTAAGTCAATATGTGGCTTCATTCTTAAAGGACCATGTAAAAAAATTCAAATAACAATTGTAATATTAAATATATTTAGGTTTTTGAAGGATCTTCAATCTAATCTGTGGCCTCACAAGAATGGAATCGCAGATTGGTTTGGAGGCCCGAGGCTCTAGTATTTTTCGAATTTCTCATAAATTGGATTTTTTTTTTTTAAAAGGGTATAAATAAAAATTTCGGCAACACAACTGGTACTCCTAAATACCAGATATGGTTGTACATAAGCTGATGACATATAGCATGTATAAATTGATTTTATACGCCATTTAACTGTAGTCCACAAGCGACCAATGATAGGGGATCTTTCTTTTTATAATGCTGGTGGTGATATCTATTTTAACTGTAGCCAGTTGATTTTAAAGTACTCAAATCAACTAGTTGTGCGTCTATTTTTCTTCCTTTGAACTTTTTCTCTACCCTTTGAAATTCATCTATTCTCCATTTTTTGTAGGGATCAGAAATCTCTATTATGATGTATTGCTGTGTTTCAACAAGCCAGTGCTTTTAGAAATTCCACTCTCCATTTTTCTTGCTAAGAATCATATATCAATCGATTAAATGGTTATCAAAATTAATTAATAAATAAATTGCAAATATTTTACAAATTTAGATAGGTTGTAAATATATCAAAATTTTTGTGCAGTTTGAACATCCATTAAGCATCTTGAAAAAATAATGCTTATGTTTTATATTCCCTATAATTAATTAAAACAATTTTGTTTTCTTTTAGTTTTATTCTATAAAACCATTAAGCAACATCTGTATTTAGTATAAGAGTAGAACTAGGGTGTTCCTAAGTTCACCAATTGGTGAATTCAAATCTAAAACCTGTCAAATCTGCTTCAAATAACAAATTCGAACCGTTGAAACCCGCCTAACTTACGATGATGCGTCTACATGTGAAAATTTTAAACATTCGAATTAATTAGAAGGTTAATAAATTAATTTTAATGTATTTATTTTTTGAATGTTTTTTGACTGCTTGACTTTATACTAAATTAATTCGAATGTTTAAAATTTTCACATGTAGACGCATCACTCGTAAGGTAGGCAGGTTTCAACAGTTCAGATTCAACATTTAAAGCAGATTTGATGGATTTTATAATTGAGTTCACTAAGGAGATTGGTGAACTTAAGAACACCCTAGTTCTACTATTATTGAGTGAGCAGAAATAACTGATATTTAATGACTAATATTAAAGACCTTACTACCTTAGATAGGATTTAATTACCCGAAATTTTTATTACTATCCAATTTTTTTTTTTTTCAAAATTTCCAAATCTACACCCTGTTTATAAAAAATTCTAAATCTGCCAAAATTGGAAAATTATTTTGCTGATCCAGTTTGCTGAATCTGCGAAATAATTCCCCGAATTGAGAGTCCTATTTCAGGAAATTATTTTTCGGAAATAAGATTTTCTGATTTTTTTTCTTTTAAATAAATAGAAGATGTTATGATTTATTTATTTTTTGTATTGAAATATTAGAAATATTTTTATATTTATTTGAAAATAAATGGAATACTATATAATTGAATTTATTATAATGACTGCGACAAATAATCCGGATCAATATTTTTCAAGCTGGATTTTTTATGGCAATAAAAAAATTAAAATATTTCTTTGTGTCTTATTGAAAAATAAATATGTTTTGAATCCGAGTTATTAATTCTAGTTCAAAAGTCAACTTCTTAGTCAATAAAGAAAATATTGTCGTCCTTATATTTTTGAAAAAAAAAACAATTTGATCTAACATTCGAAATGTCAAATCAAAACATGTTTTTCAAAAATAGATGGAGTATCTTAGAATTTGAATGTACTAGAAGGACCACGATAATTTTTTTTTTACCCACAAGTGACTTTCGAACCGGGATTAATAACTCAGATCCAAATTTTTTTTTTTCCAGTAATACACAAAGAAATATTTTAATTTTCTTATAGCCGCAAAAAATATGGCCTGAAAAATATTGATCCGGATTATTTGTCGCATTCTTTCTAATAAATTTAATTATATAGTAATTTATTTATATTAAAATAAATATAAAAATATTTCTAATATTTCAATATAAATTTTGTAATAAATCATAACATCTTCTATTTTATTAAAATATGAAAATAAGAAATCATATTTTCGGTAAAAAAAAATTCCGAAAATAGGATTCAAATCCAGACTCTGAATTCGCGAAATAATTTTTTGAATTGGACAGATTCCGATAGTTTGATCCAATTTTCTCAATTATATTTGTTATTTTTTTGTAGAACTTTGGAAAAAATATTTTTCTGAGATGATTAAAACATCAGTGCTTTGGTTAACAAGTTATAGAAAAGAGACGGGGCGGTAGCACAATTGATAGTTCGAATCCCGCTCACGACTTTGCAGCTTCTTTGAAGCTTTCAAAACAAAAATAATACAGAGAAAATCTCTTATATATATGCTATATATATACTTCGGCTCTAAAACATGATTTATTTTTATTTTACAAAATGAATATATAATCAGTAACCAATATATAGCAAAATCCATAAATATGTAATATTATTACGAAAATTATTTATTTTAGATTCTGAAAATTTAATTTTTTAACATATTAGTTATAATATTTTTTTTAATCTTTAAAAATACATAATAGCAACCGAAGCGTCACCACTTATCCATTTCGAACCACTTAACCACACCAATATATATCAATCTCAGCCCGTTAGATACAATAAGCTGACATAAACCAATAAATTGCTCATTCATAACAATGCTTCATAAAATCTTGACTAAGTGGTCAGGCCTCCGATCCTTGCTGGAGGCGATGATATATACGCCATGAGAGAGGCATTTTACTCTTCTTGACTTCTTGTGAAGAAACTTTTTACCGATCTCCTCCAGCACTAGCTCTCCGCACCTCGATCGCTGTCGCTTCCAAATTCCAATATCGTACACTAAAACCTAAATTGCCTAATTGTCCATTGCTGAACTGTTGTACTGAACCTATAGTTGTAATCCTCAATACCCTTTAACATAGTTCTACATTTTTGCATGTATACAACTATACAAACATGATATATTGCGATGGATCCATCGATCGACCCTTCAAATTTCAATATAAACATATAGATTGCACCGGCTTTCCGATCCATAACACAGCAATATTTAGTATATTACAAAGCCAGGTCCCGCACCAATTAAACTGAAGTTGATGTTGCTTAATGGTATTTAAGGTTACACTTACACACATCATTTTTAGAAGACCGAGATTTTCAGTATTTAATATCAGATTAAAGGTAATTATTAGTCAGAGAGCAGAATTAAGTTGGTAATTTGACACCCTAGTTATTTGCCATTTGTTCTAACATACGTACATGCTTTAAGATTCATACATGTCCACTTCAATTTTCGTGTATACGTATCTTAAAGCGAATAAGATAGTTTTGGAGCTCATCAAACAACAAAAGTAGGTACGATGCCCATTGGATATAATCCGCTCTACTAGAAGACATGCAAACAATTAAATGCAACTTCAAGACTGCTAGAACTAGTTACAAGTAATTATCGATTTATTCACTACACATTAGCAAATTTTTAGAAAAGTTGAATTGGATGTCACCAGACACCAGTAACGAACTATTTGATCCAAACATGTTAAGACACAAGACAATGTAACTATGGGCCGGAAACTAAGGAAGAAACTGTGTTTTAAAAAGGCCGAGATTGGAATTAATGGGCTAGCCCAATCAAGTCTGAAGACTTATGACTTATTTATTTAAAGTATACATGTTTCCTTTTTCTTTTGAAATATAGGCTCATTTGAAGTGGAAATAAATCTGCTGTGATTCTTCACGAATCACATGACCCTGCTATTTCAAATCCATTCCTTTATTTATTTTGAGATTCGTGCACAGAAAACTACTGATTTTAAAATTTGTACATTTCATAAAGTAAAGGGTTGGATTTGGAATAGCAGGTCTTATGATTCATAGAGAATCATAGCAGATTTATTGCCCATTTGAAGTATATCATCGTCTATAAAAATGAATTTTTTGCAGAGTTTAAGTTGAACCCGTAGAACATTAGAAACCATATGACGACAGATCTGGTGCAAACTGTTGTGAAACCTATTCCTTACACGGTTACATCCTGTTTGGATGGAGAATAGAGGAAGAGAAGGTGAAGAATAGAAGGAAATGGAATAGAAATAAATATTAATATATTTAACATCTAATTTTTTTTTCATTTTATTTTTTGTTTGATTGATTAAAATTTAGAAGGCTAATGAGAAATTCAATTGTTGTTGTAGAATTGTGACAAAAAGTTCGTATAAAATTATATAGTTAAAAAATAAGGTTGGGTATTTGTATTATTTTTTCTAAAAATATTTGTAACAAAATTTCATTCCTCTGTTATATCTTAAATTGGGGGAAAAACTAATTCTATTAATTGCAATGATACAAAATCAAATCTTTCACTTCTGACATAATTTAACCAAACACAATTCGACAAAAAAATTTCTTTTTTTTCCATTCTCTCCTTCCTCTACTCTCCATCAAAACAAGGTGTTAATATTTTGGCTCTGTTTTCATAGAATAAGAATTGTGTTGTCTTTTTCTCCGCTTCTTTTTGAAAAATATCACTATATTTGTTTGGATTTTAGTAATTGGTTTCTATGCCTTTAGTTCAAAAGTTTGTAACATATTAATTTATCGTTGTTATTAGGTATTCAAGCACTGTTTCTGTTTTTCAGCCCGCTCAAATTTGACACATTTCTTTAAACAAATCCCTCCTGTTTAATTGTCAGAATATCCTGTTCATTTTTCAACATCATCATCTGAAGCAATACAATTTTTTTTTTAAAAACTTGGTAGCGACTATTGGCGGATCTACATATAAATTGGGGTACGCAAGTGTCAATCTCTAAATTAAATTTTTTTTATTTCGATCCAGTACTAATTATTTAATGTGTTTACTCCTGATTTGATGTAGTACTTACATATGATTCAAGTTAGTTTGATTTTTGAATTGATTTCTTCTGAGTTTTAATCGATTATGTGTATTTCATTTTTTTTTTTCATATATGTGATACTCTATTTCGTAAATAGAATGAAAAAAAAATAAAAGAACAAGAAAGATCTAATAGTGAGACCTATTATTACAATTCTAAGGAAATGGATTGACTGAATTTTTTATACTTTTTATTATTCAACACTTATATTTGTGTTAAATTTTTATCTAAACTTTGACTTTAATTTGCAAATTGCCTAAGAACATTCTCGCTTTGAATTGTGACAAACGAATTATGCTATATCAATTGATTTTATAATTATAACAGATTTTATAATAAACATAATTATGGAGATTGAGTTATAATTGCGTACCCGATAAGTTAATAAGTTTGCATCCAATTAGCTGTTTAAATCTGATTAGTGCCCTAACTTAACAAAAAAAATTGAATCCGCCCCTCATAGCGACTACCAAGGAATGAAACAATACAATGTTTCAAGGCAAGATTATTGAAACTTTAGTTTGTAAATAAGTAGGTCTAATTTGTAACGCGTGGAGAGGGGCTACCTATCATGAAAGATATGATAAAGTTCTTGAAACTTTAGTTTGTAAATTACTAGGTCTAATTTGTGATGTGAGTGAGAAAGGGACTATACCTATCATGAAAGATATGATAAATTTTTTGGGAACTTTAGTTTGTAAATAACTAGGTCTAATTTATAATGTGTGTGAGAGAGGGGCCACCTATGATAGGTCTAATTTATAATGTGTGTGAGAGAGGGGCCACCTATGAAAGATACCATTAAATTTGTTCCTTGTAGATTTAGTGAATCCCATAGTTGGAAGGCACTACAAGATATGATTTAGAAATTTGAAGGTTCTGTTATTTTCCAGTTTAAAGTAATTGTCATTTGTTTATATTTCACTGTGTTAATCATTGAATAGCATAACTGTAGCATTACGATATCTCTTTCATTGATTGTTATTTCACATTGCTTAGTGGAGAATTCTGATTTATTGTCTTATTAATATATATTCTGACAACAATTTTGTCAAGTTTGTTGGGGGTTTCAAATTGTATAACATGCTATTTTGCTATTATTCTATGTTACAAATCCTACATTAATCTTTTTGGGTGTATATATATCAGGATTCTGTTTATTGCTATTTCAGAAAATGTAGTCCATTTTTTCTTTATGTTATGATTTGTTAATAGCGTAACAATCTTTTACTATCACACATTCAAAATAGACAAATGTAATGTAAAAAAACACAAAGCTTTATCATTCTACATTTAATTAGAAATTTTACCAAATTTTACAGTCTTGCATGGGTTTAATTTTACTTCAATCACAATTCAATTGTTGATCGATTTTATTAAAGCATTCACATCACAATATGTTATATATGCAGCTGCAGATTCAACTTTGGTAAGACTTAGACCTAATTCTCTTCATTTTTGTAGGTAGTGACATAGTCACAAGATTCGCGAATTATTCGCGAATTATTCATGAATTATTCGTTTTTTTGGTGATGGGGAATCGAAAGCTGAATTATTTGGTCAACTAAACTTTGACCAAATTATTAACAAATAATTTGCGAATTTTATGATTTTTTTTTCCTAAATTATACGAATTATTTCCGAACTTTTGTCAAATTTTTCTCAGAACATTTATTTATTTATTTTTGCTCCCTTGTGGGCCTGAGATATCTGATCTAAATAATTCTGAATAATTTTTAAATTATTTCGAATCACAAAATTTTGACCTTATTGAACCGAATCCGAATTATTCAATTGTCACAATGGATATGTTGAATTGGATCGCCTCTGGTACAAATTAATTAGATAAATACTATTTTATTATATTTAATACATGTTTGATCCGATTGTCATGAATTAAGAATATTTTAATCTGTTACATCCGTCAAACTATAGAAAGTATATAAATAAATATTAAATATTGAATATTTGATAATAAAATAGAGTTCGAGACGTGGTTAATAAGGGGCTTTGGTTTCCAAGAGAACCAAATAATTCTAATCCGAGAAAATATGAATTCAAAACTGAATTCAAAATGATCTGATCACTTAGCCGGATCCAAAACAATCAAATCCTATACATTTTAATTTTTTAAATCGAATGACTCTAACCAAATTTCAATCTACACAATTCCATGCTAAAAGGACAGTATTTCTGAGTTCTAAAATTAGCCGGATCCAAAACAACCATATCCTATACATTTTAAACCCGAAAAATTCTAAATCCAATATGCGGTCTCATTCTTTGAGGAGAGAGGGGGGGGGGGGGGGGGGGCTCTAAAAACTCAAAAATACACTGTAATAAACTGATATTTAATTTTTTGAAGGACTTCCAAGTCAATCTACGCCCCTCTTTCAAAAATGGAGTAGCATATTAAATTGACAACCAAGATATTTTAGAAATTTCTCAGCATTTTGATTTATTTTTTATTATTTTTAAATAATATTAATAAAAATTTCGGTAAGAAACTTCATCCCACTCCGTCTCATTACCACTTTTAACAATATGAATTATTTCTTTTAAAAATAAACAATGGGTACATTTGGATCAGGCAAGGATTAGTTCAAGAATAGTGATTTTTTGGTTAGTGATTGAGAATAGTGCTAACCTGAATGATTTCAGAATAGCACTAACTTTGGACTATTTGGATTAGTAAAAATGTTATTTGGATTGTATGTTTGGAATAGCGATGGAGAGAATAAATAAAATAATGATTAACCTAATCTAATATTTAACTAATATTATATTACATTTAATATCTAAAATAATATTTTATTTTATTTAATATTTAGACTATAATACATTTAAACTAATATTTTTAATACTAATCGAATATTTTATTTAATACTAATCTAATTAAATATGATATGATATTTATTTAATGCTAATTTAATATTTTATTTAATACTAATCTAATATTTGAAGTAATATTATATTACATTTAACATTTAAATTAATATTATATTATATTTAATCCAATATTTTATTTAAAACTAAACTAAAATTTAAAGTAATATTATATTACATTTAATATTTAAACTAATATTATATTAATATTTAAAGTAATATGATATTTTATATTTTATTTATATTAATATTTAAAGTAATATTATATATTATATTTTATTTTATACTAATATAATATTTAAAGTAATATTATATTACATTTAATATTTAATATAATATTATATTTAGTATTAATCTAATTTTACATTATAGTTAGTTAATACTAATTTAATATTTAAATTAATATTATATTATATTTAACATTTAAACTAATATTATATTATATTTAATCTAACATTGTATTTAATATTAATCTAATTTAATATTATATTTATTTAATACTAATCTACATTTTAAAATAATACTATATTTAATTTAATATATAAACTAATAGTTTATGTAATACTAATTTAATCTAATATTATATTATATTTAATACTAATAAGATATTTTGTTTAATACTAATATAATATGTAAACTAACTCTAATTGAGAAGAACCAAATATTTTATTAATATTACTAACCCCACAAGCTCTATTCTTACTAACCCATTATTTCTATGAGTTAGTAGAATAGAGTTATTCTTGTGCTAACCCAATTTGCTAATTTATGTTTGAATCAACAAGAATTGAGAATAGTGGAGCTAACTCAAAATTAGCTCTATTCTTAGTTGATCCAAAAACAACCAATATGAATTACAAAAGACACACACCAAACACTTGCTATCGATATAATGCAGCTTGTTGGGTTCTTTTTCTTCTCTATACGATACATATTCAACTTTTCTCAACATATGTTTGGTTGGTTGGTTGCAAAACAACTTTTTCTCTCTATAAAGCAAAACAAGAATAGCTCTTTTGCTATTTGTCTTATTATAATAGTTAAATTTAATGTTTTGTAAGAATAATGTATTCTAATAAGATAAAAGAGTTGAATTCACTATTCTAGATATTCAACACCATTCAAACAATGAACAAGTTATTCCGAATAACTTTGTTCTAAAAATAACATATTCTTACTCCAACCAAATATAATTGTGTTAAACTTGTTCTCTCTCTTTTATTTTATTTTTAAAACCTAATAGAGGTTATTAGGTTAGTTTAATTATTGTAATTATGCGCTTTTGTCGACATCGTCAAACAATAAGTTGGTACGTTGTTTCGAACATTCATAAAATTAATGTGATAAAAGCAATTACAAATAAAGTCAGGACAAGAGTACACGTAGTTACTTCCTTCCACTTTCCTTCTTTCTTTTTTGTCAAATATATTTTCACACCACTTTCACGGTCTCAAAAGTTTATTGGGGAGATAATTTGTTGGATAGATCTCTCAAAAATTGAGTAGCAACTATAAGTTATATAATTAACTTGAAATTTACTTAGACTAGTTCTGGGAGAAGAATCAAGAGTGAATTTAGATGGTTGCATGAATCTTTTGCCATACTTAATTTAACTCTTTTCAGTAACTTGAAGACGAATGTTAATCCACAAGAATGAAGTTTCTGTTACAATTTTAGATTAGGCAACAGATTTTTTTTTTATTATATATGGTTATTGTGGTATTCTCTCCATAGCAGCTTATGTGTTTTCTCAACACTTAATAGTTGAACAATTTTAATGGATCTGACTTTGTTAATATTTTTTTTTCTTTTTTTAGAGTAAATTGAAAAACACTTCACATTTTTGTTGTTAGAAATTTTAAACTTTCAAATTTAGTAGTTATAATTTTGAAGTGTACTAAATTGGCCCTGCAGTTTACACTGCTTAAGACAATGGATTAAATCATAGTTTATTCAATTGCTTATTGATGTGCATTTAAACATTTATTTTAGATAATGTAGTGTGATACGGTCACACTGATGGACATCATCTGTCATCTACATATACTACATAGTTTGAGTGGAAGCATCCATAATATTGTTATACTAAGTGCACCACTAATAGCTCTAAAAACTGAAAATAATTGTAATTAAAAATAAATAGATGAGTTTAGAGAAATTTGACACGCGGGGTGATAACGGAGTTCGGCAAATCAAAGGCCTACGTCTCTGGAGCGTCGCAACCTCTTTTAGGTGCACCTTTCTATACCCAACGAGAAATGATTACAACTTGTGAACCGGTGAGCCCTTACAAAACCTTCGGGAAGTCACACGGCCAACTCAAAGAGAGAACAAGGTCTCAAGTTTAGAATCTCAAGAGAAACACTCTAAATCTCAATCTAACGTAATCTAACTCAAGATTAGTGAAGTGGGTTTGAGGTTATTTGAGAGATATTGAAGTTTTAAGCTCAATCAACAATGGAGGAACCAAGCTCACAGAAAAACAGTATTTTTGAAAGTTAGGATCGACTGGGATTACTTTGGGGAGAAGCCCAAAGGTCTATTTATAGAAATAACTCCAAAAAGAGCCTTTTGACTTAAAACGTTACTGACGTTTGATAAAACGTTATAACGTTTTATCTCAATTTGAATTTAGATTTTCTTTTTCTGTGAGGTCGATCAAAACGTTACCAATATTTATAAAACGTTCACAACGATTTGACTTTGTAAAACTTGATCAAAAATAGAATTTTTGGAAACACAAATTTAATTAAAACATTACAACGTTTATAAAATGTTTGTAACGTTTGAGATTAACTCTGAGTTTGATCAAACTGTCCCTTAGCGTTTCTTACAGGTTAAATCGTTATAACATTTTACAAACGTTACCAACGTTTGTATCATGTTGAAACAACATCAAACACAATTTGCCAAGTTTAAAATATTACAATTTAAAATCTTGATAAGTGGCAATTTCAATTAGCTTGAACCTCCATAACTCTAAAAATAAAAGAAATCGTAAAATTCAATAATTATATATTTTTGCAAATTAGTCAAATAGATGAAAAAGATTATTGTTATAAGAACAAATATATGTTGTCGATGGAACACTAGGACTAACTAATTAACTATGCCATATTATACCTGCTAAACCGAATGTTTTCAATTAACTTAGTGAACACATCGTTTTAGTTAGGACATATACGTTATGAAGATATAGAAATAGATCTCAACAGGTGGACCAATTTAATAGAAAATTTCAAGAACAAAAATGAGAAATGAATGATACTTGAATATTATAATTTATGGTTGACCTAATACCTACTGGACATAGAGGTGCCTTAAATATTTTTTAGTTGCGTCTGTAAATTAAGATGGATCTCGGGATGGAAAACTCATTTATTTTGAAAATGAACCCTACACGACCAATACATCATACTACCCAATATCAGATGAAAATCATGTATGCTGGAACCTTAGAAATATATATATAAGTTAAAGTTAACATCTTTGACTTTTCTTTTTTTGATTGTCCTAGTTTTAATAGCTCCTACAAGACAAAAAATAAATTGATCTATTGCAGAACGAAATATCTTAGCTACTATTTAGAGAAGTGACTTCAAAATAGAGTTTTGAGAGAGGAGAAAAAAGAAGAAGAGTAATTAAGGATGTAACTGGGAGGGAGGGGGAGAGAAGGTGGAGAGAGGGAAAAAATAGGACTCACAATGACATTTTGTTAAGAATTTTAGAGGAATGGTATTTTGTTCTAAATTTTTTAAAAGAAGGATAGTTTATAAATTTTTTCTTTTTTTTATGGAGAAAAAGTTTAGCATATTGTGTACCCCGAAAGATAGATTTCAGATTCTCCCTGGTACTGCAAAAAGGAATCTTTTATAATTAATGAATTAGGATCATTTTTTTAAGTTTGCACGAATCTACAAGCACAAATAATACTACCCCCTTGCTCCATTTCAAATATGCACCGGCTAAGGAGTAATTTGGACCGTTATTATAGTAATTGTAAAAGATTCTCTTCTACGGTACCGGAGAGGATATGGATTCCGAAAGATACCGGCCGAAACTGTAAGTGGCAATCTAAAATGTTTGATGTGTGGGAATCTAAAATTCCAAAAATTGTTTTGTAGTGTTTGATATCCTATAGGTAGATTCTACGAGTAGTTCGAACGAAAAATTGATTGTTTAACACATTCTGAAAGAACGTATACAGCGGACAACTTTAATTAATTCAAATATACCATCATGCATTATTGCACAACATTATTCACCGTGTACAAAATATTACATATAATCTAATATCTCACTAACAAAATGTTCACCGCATACTATAGTCGCCGTATATAACAAAATACATATAAACAGTTCAAATATTTTAATATTCAATTTAGAGTAAGTCGTAATTAGATGTTATGAATAGCATAAAGTATTTCGTGCTATAGCTTTAAAAATCTATCATATAAACTTTAAATTTCGATCTAAGTAGCTCAGTATATTGGTTATACAATGAAATTGTAGAATATCAATTTTTACTATTTTTGAATTTTTTTGCTATTTTTAATTATTTATGAAAGATTACAAAAAATGGCTTAAAAAATGCCAATAATATTTTAGACCATTTTTTCAGAATACAATTATTTAGCTTAAATGCTTTAATTATGTTGATCAATTTACGTTTATTATTGCTCAATGTGTCTCTGTTCGGTTTTGTCAAAAGATAATCAGAGCATAACAGAATTTCAGTTTAAATATTTTATTTTCTTAGATTAAATGTTTTGTGTGCTTTATATTCAAAGTTACTAACCAATCAAAATATTAACAGATCAATTATTAATCAGTCAATTATGATCTTTTCTCAAACAATCGGAAAAGGATGCCCTATCTGATTAATGATACGGCAACAAAAATTGATAGATAGGTAGGGAATGCTTATGTAGCAGGCACAACTAGTTTATAATTACTGACCGACTGTGGTTATCAAAATGTATAGAATAGGGAATTTTTTTTTGTTAATTAGAAATCTTTGTAATTTTTTTTTATCAATATATCTGTTAGTTCGCCGACCATAAAAAAATAATTATGACTGATATTTTTTTTTTGAAATAAAACAAAAACTATATATATTTTATCAATATATATGTTGGTGGCATTGAAAATGACTGGCCGGTTCAGAACTGGATCGGACCATCCGCAGACTAGACTCGGACTGGCAAAGATTTTTGCAGGGATGGACCTAGTACTATTTTTGGCCCTTTTTTCACTAGATCCAGACTAGATCGAATGGTTCTTGACCCGTGGACTGTAACAATATGAACCGTGGTAAAACTGGACCGGATCGGACAAAACCGTGGCAACCCGGACCTAATTAGTGGTGGACCGGACCAAAATCATGTAGATCCGGACCAAAATTGTGTGGATCCGGACTTACCTGCCCCAAAACGGTGTAGACCGGACGAAACCCACTGGAATTTTTAGAAAATTCCAAATTTCAAAGTTCAAATTTTTTAAACAATTGATAAAAAAAAAAAATGGACCGGATCACATCGAACCGGACCGAATCGAACCGGATCATGGACTGAACCAATCCGTGTGGGTCTGAACATTTCTGGACCATGGTCCTTACTCCTTAGCACGGATTTGAGTCATTCTCTCTAAATTTGAACTGTGTAACCTAAACTGTACGAACTCGTAGACCGAAAAGATCCAAGAATCGAAGAGATCCATAGATCAGGGTTCAGACCGGTCCATTTGCATTACACTACGTGTGGTTACTTCCGGAAACAAAATCGTCTGCCCCCTTGAGTGCAGAAATTACCTGCTTCCTCAGTTATTGCGCGTGGAACTGATCACTATTAAAGAAAGCTAGTCACTGTTCATTTTTAAATTAGAACTCCACATGCAGTAATTCTGAAGGCAAAATAGACGATTCGGTTCCTTACTTCCGGTCGGTGAAGGCCATCTGCTAGGAAACTTCACAGCTAGCACTTTATTTAATTCGATAAATATGTTTTGACTTTTTCGACTAAGTATTATCCACGTAAAAACTGAACATGATACATTTCTTTTTCCAGCGCCATGTGTACATCTTACATTTTTATATTTGAAAACATTTGAGTTCGGTGATGGTATTTTTAAATGAGGATGAATTACGTTACAACAATTTTTTAGTTATAACAAACTATCATAATTATTTTTATATTTTTAAAGTTCAAATTGTCGATCCAATCCGTTCAACATGATCTCCACAATAAAATATACTTTCATATCAAATTTTATATTTTTTGAAATTTTTTTACTATTTATTAAGATGGGTACAAAATTCAATGGTCTGAATTTGACTAATTTTTGTACCCATCTTAATTTGGTCTCCAAGCACATTTTATTGTAGAGATCACATCTAACTGTTTGGATCGACGGTTTGAACTTTGAAAATATAGAAAATAGTTGTGATAATTTGTTATAACTCAAAAATTGTTATAACTTGATTCCTCCTCATTTTTAAATACCATTATAATTTCAAAATTTATTAAATCGATTTTGAATAACAAAATGTAACAGTATTTTAAGTTACTTTTAATATATTTATTTTTTGTCATTCTGACTTCATACTAAATAATTTAAAAAATTATAAGTTTAATATGTAAACACAGCTCTCATATGTAAAATAAATTAGTCTAAATAATTTGAATTTATCAATTAAAGCATATCCAATAAATTTTGAAATTTTGTGATACATACCACCATTCTCTATAATTTTTATATAAACATAATATATTTTGCTTAGGTATTGATACAAGGAAATAAAATTATCTAAAATGCAATCACTAATGAATTCGTTTCCTCTGCATTAACTAAAAAAGAATATTTTGAGTTAATATATCTGGACTGTCTGATCAATTTTAAGATTCTTGCGAATTAAATTCACATTAATATTGAAGACCCCTATGTTTTAGACGGAGGCTGAATGAACTCCAGTTACAATCGGACGGCCAATATCTATTAACTCAAAAGATGCTATTTTGCAGTGTTATCAGAACCGGACCGGATCGGTCGGTCTGACCGAAAAATACCGGACTCAGTCATCTGTCCGGTTCGATTCTTATATAGAATCGTCTGTGTAAATAAATCGCCCAAAACAGGTTAAATCGACGGGTTTTATTTAAAAAATAATGACTCAAACCATAAAAAAATGCCGGTTCAAAACAGATTCTCCCCTAACTCTTTCGCATCGTTCATAAACTGCTTGGCTTCGATTTGTCACTGTTTTTACTCTCTTCCTTTCAACGTCAATTCCTACTTTCATCGATTCTATTCGGCTTAGAAGCTTCGCCCTTGCTTTTTGTTGCACCAAAATTGTATTGTACAAAGTTTCAGTACAGCAAGCTGTAATTTTTAATCTTAAATACATTTTCAGTTCGGATTGCAAGTATATAATCCTACCGCGTAGTATATTATCGGGTATCAATCCTCATAGAGTAAGTTTAGATACTAGGTTTAGACTTTATTAATTAATTTCAGAAAAAAAAATAAGCGCAATAAAATAGAATTAGGGGGTTGTTTAAGTAATCCTAAGTTGGATTCAATACCCAAAAATAAGGAATTGTAAACAATAGATGTAAATAAAATAAAGAAAGTAAAGATTGATTCGCTTTCAAGTTAAGGAGATCTAGGGATATTCGGTCTACAATTCCTTGCTAATTCTATCTATTCGGTATTTATTTAAATTCAGTAAAATTTGATAAGGTTTCTAACCTAATATGTCATTAAGGGTCACTTTCGTGAATTAATAACATGCCTAAGTAATTCGGACTTCACAGTTACGTCCTTCATACCAATATTCGATTCAATTTGAGATGTCATAATTAAGGTTTGACTTCACAGTTACGTTCTTCACCAAGTCTCTAACCCTAATTTCTGTAGTTTTGGTTTGATTTCACAGTTGGTTAGACCTTAATCAAAATCTAAGATATTTGTGTTTATAATTGGTACTTTCCTATCGTCCTAACTACTTTGGTTCTTTCAAATCCAAAATGAAACTACGTCGATTTTAAGTACTAATTATGTAGTTAACACAAATTATAAATCTTAAAAATTAGCATCAAATCACATAAAACAATCATAATAAAAATAAATAAGTGAATAAGATACAATTAAACAAGTTCATGCATTGACCTAAACCCCTAGAAAGAGATTTACTCTCTCTTGGAGAGATCAATTACAAAAGTTGGCAAAAATAAGAAGGAATGAATTAAAGAAATAGTTACACCCTTTATTGAATCAAGAACCTCAATCTTGCCGAAGTCTTACTTGGACCTTCTTCTCCTTTCTTGAAAAGCTTCCGGAACTCCTAGAATGGCTGTAGATTTATCGCTATATTTTATGGAAATTGGCATGCACCAAGGGGTGAGAGAGAGAGAGAGAGAGTTGTAAGATGAGAGATGTGAGATGTACCCCCTCTTGGAGAATGAACCCCTCTTATATAGCAAAAGACTATGCCCAATTTAGAGGCTAGAATGTGGGGTTAGTGGGTGCCATCTTTCCCTTGTTTTTTTGGACTGACGTGTCCAAATTTAGCTGTCAAAAAGCATCCCTAGCTCGCTAAAAATAGAAATCGTGTTGAAAACGTGTATTTCTGACTGTCTATGGGTTCAGTGCGTCCGCATTGGTGGTTAGTGCGGGTGGATGACCCACACTGGTTCAACTTTCCATATTTAACTTAGGAAAAATCCTGCGAAATTCTCTAAGTTCTGGTGGTGAGTGCGGGTGGCTGACCCACACTGATGAATTTTCTGAGCTGTTCTGAAGTTCCTGAAATTGGCTAAGTACTGAGTGCGGGTGGATGACCCGCACTGGTGGTGAGTGCCTCCGTACTAGGCTCGGACTTTTTCCTGTGAAGTGCTGAGATGCTGAAAATTCGTCTAAGTGCTGATAGCGTCTGCACTGGACCCCAAACTTTTTTTTTTATTTTCTCGCTAGCTTTCTGAAAAGTGGTCATATGCCAAAAACGGAGTTACGAGTCAAAATCTATGGCCGTTTTAAGTTCAGGCGTCCGTTATGCATTTCTGCTGCAGTGCGTCCGCACTAGATCTGACTGCGGGTGATCCATCCGCACTGGGAGTATTTTTCTTTATTTTTTATTATTTTCTGCACTGTAAAGTCAAACAAACACAGTAACTTGATTCTATATGTATTATATTAACTTTATATTCAAAATACAAAATATTTAACGTAATTTTATAATAAAAACTAACTAGATCGAATATGTATATAATTTATGCTTATCCCTTTTCTACTTATTTTGTTCATTCTGTGAGAAACTGGCAGTGCGTCATACATGGGTGAAGCCTGCAGTGCCACCTCTTTGGATTCTAGATTTCTAAAACCATATTTTATATTGTCTTTGTCTTCACTCGTCAACGATAGAAAGCAAAGCAATACTGCTGGATTATATATAAAAAAATTGGTTTGGTTGCTTATCTTTTTTTTCTCGATTCTCTGATGTCCTCTCCTATGCACAAAACCATTACTCATTCTCAAGGCTTATTTTGAAACGAAATTACAATAGAAGCTATCAAGATCAAATACTCAAGTAGTCTCATCAATGATTAATTAAATTGATAGAACAATTGAAAGGTTAATATTTGAGTTGATTTTATTGAATAGATTAATGCATATAAGGTGTTTAATAAAATGCTCAAAACAAAGTATAATTCTTTTATAGAAGGATTCATGAGTCCTGATCCATGTGTTTATGGTCAAAGAAATTGTTTACAATACCTCTTGTAAATATAAATTGAGTACACCAGTTATAACAATCAATATTTAATGAGTCAATTTCATACTTTTTTGAGAATTTGCCAGAATCATTCTTAGATAATTATATATGAATCTATGTACTAGTACACTGATAATGACAGTATATAGCCATGGTATGATATCACCTATAACAACATTACTGCTTTGAGGCCTTTTATTCTTAAAGTTCAGGTAACTTTGAGGTTTTTACTTCTTGAATTCGTTTTTGTATTTATTTCTCCTCATTAAAATCTTTAATTTATGATCAATATAACCTAATTGTGATTTGTTGGTAAGCTATTATTGTAGAGAGATCAATCTATTACAATCACACACATTTAAATATGAAAACCATGTATAAACACTGCATCAGGTATTGATACATACTCATACCAGATGGGATAACAGAAATACATGTATGGTATTGATTAGATCTTGTACAAGCTGCAACTTTTGCTCCACAGATATTTAGAGGACATCAATATTAAGGTATATTGTTTTAAAAAATCAACAATCGAACCGGTTGACTCACTGGTTCAATCACTAAACCGTTAATCCGAAACTTTGTCGAATTAATGTCCAGTCCGGTTCTAATAACATTGCTATTTTGAGTTAATGCAGACGACGCGGACTCATCACTAATATCACAAACTTCTCATCATCAATTAAACAGAGACAGAAGGTAGGATGTGACCATCAATATTAATTAAAGAGCGAATGTACGGAGCTCTTTATCAATTATGTAAGTACTTTCGTTGTCGTCTATCTAGGCATGCGATGACTTGACTAAAATTTCCGATCATTCCATCTTTATTTAGTGCTAGAGTGAGATATTATGCATTGGTCCATTATTGCATCCACTTTGTAGTTTACTGCACTAAATTGCTTATTTTGTGTTTAATATTTCCAAGCAAGAATTTCATTTTATTATTTTCATAATAGAGGGTTCAAATGTCTTTTTATTTGTGCTTTTATTATGTCTCTAATTTTAGAACTACAATAACTTAATATTAAAATAAAACTGTTAGATATGATCTTATATAATTTTCTCAATGTACATGAAAACGTAAAATATTATGAAATTTGGATTTGTTTTTATTGGTAGAATTAAGAGTTTGCAAAAATATATTGATGTGAATAAATTTTGAATGTTGATTTTTAAATTTATTAAAAAAAGATATTTTTTGTGAATGTAGAGAAAATGATATAAATCATATTTGGCAGTATATTGACATATAAATTTAAGAATTTTAATTATTTAAAAATTAAAAAAATAAAGGCGCTATAGAGCAAAAAAATTAAGATATTTCAGCCATCCTAGGATTTAGAATTTCAATATTATATATACCTCATAAGTTCAAAAATATATATTGGTTGGTATTTAGAATTTGTCCAATCTAAATTGTAACCTAACTTAATTCTTTGATTGAAAGTATACAATCACTTAATATATATAGTGTATAAAGTAAAGATGAGGGTTCAAATGCCTCCATTTTTTGTGCCTCCATCATGCCTCCATTTTTAAAAGTTCTAATAACTCAAAATCTAAAACTTAAGAGTAAAAAATAAAACCGTTGGATATGATCTATATTATTTTATCTATGCATGTATAAAAATTTATGATATTTCAACTTTATTTTGGTTGTCATCAAGAACTTGAAAAAAAATGTACTAATGTGGATAATTTAAAGACGTTGATTTTTTAACTTATTGATTCACATAAAAACAAAATTGAAATGTGATAATTTTTTATGAGCACATAGAGAAAATAACATAGATCACATCCAACGGTTTTATTTTGTCTTTTAAGTTTTAGATTTTGAACTATAAAAGTTTTTAAAAATTGAGGTATGATGGAGGCATAAAAAAATGGAGGCATTTTATTTGAACCCTCTTCTAAAGTAAATATTATATATAGGGTGACTTCATTCATTTATATATAACTCAAATGTGAAAAAGTTAAGTATACTCTAGTTTGAGGGGAAAAAAGAGAGGCAAAAACACATCTAGAAAAAATATCAATAAATCTCTTGGGGTATAAAAATATATTGGAGTACTAATAATGGAATGAAAATATGAAGGACAATGCATAAAAGCTGTTTTTTCTTTTGTTTCTCTTTTTTTGGAGGGGGTGGAGGGAGGGAGATTTAAAAAAATAAAATAGAATCAATTTTAATTATTTTAATAAAACAAGTGTTATTTATTTGGTTTTTATAAAAAGCAACTCCATCAATTCTAGAGATCGGTGGAGAGAAAATATTAATTTAGTTTTAAGAAATATGTGATCAATTATTTTTACTTATTTCCTCCTCCACCTATTCTAGGGATCGGTGGAGCTGTTTTTTATTCTGAAGTTTTTTGGGAATATACGTGAAATTCCTCTTTTACCGTCTCTCTCCTGACAGAATTCAGATCCGTTGAAATTCCAAAGAAAATTTCAGGATCGCTACAATCCCCTCTCTCTCTATCTCTCTCCTCTCTCTTCTTAGGGAGAGAGGGAGATTGTAGGGACCTGAAATTTCCTTTAGAATTTCAGCATATTCGGATCCCATGACAATATTTGAAAATGTATTAATGACGTTTCATGGTGACGTATTAGTTAGTAGGCTTTGATGTGGAATTCGTATCCTCTGCATTAACTCAAAAAGGAATCTTTTGAGTTAATACATCTGAACCGTCCGATCAGCTTTAAGATTCGTGCAAATTAGATCTGTACAAATATTAAAGATTTTTATGTTATAGGCAGAGACCGAATGAGCTCCGTTTTCAATCAGATGGTCCATATTCATTAACTGAAAAGATTCTCTTTTGAGTTAATGCAGACGATGCGGACTCTTTGATGTGAGCACTCATTTACCTTTTAGCATGAAAAAGCGCACAAATTATGCATCAAGCCATACCTGTGCAAATTGAGTTGCAAGAAACCTTTGAGGGCCTATTGGGCTGCATGGTTTAGATTAGAAATTTGATGGGTTGTGAAATATAATCTCAACTAGTGTTCGGCTGCATGAGTTGTTTTCAGGTTATTTATTTCAATAGTTTTCAATTTTTCCATTGCAGCACAATTATTTTGAGAATATGAACATGAACTCTGATCTAATTTACGTTTTTCCAATCTCTTTCGCTCATGTGTCACTCCACTATTTCCTCGCAAAAGAGAGATTCTCTCCTTCTCTCTCCTACTCTATACATCCTTATTTACTTTATTTTTTATTACTTTATATTTTTCTTTTTTGAGAAAAGTGGATAGTCCTCACCAGTTTCTTATACAAACATAAAACTTCAGTTCATACAATAATTATTGAGGTAATTCTCATTGTACAAAATACAGCCATACAGCCATACTGACCCCTTACCGGTTCCGAGTAAAATACAAAATGATAGCTATGAGAATAGGTCGAAATAACATATAACAGAAAATAGACCAACTAACACACATGAAAGTAAAGAAAACACTAAACATCAGTAGAGACTGAAGAGTAGGTCATAAAAGAAACATCAGATAATTGTGATTCTGTAGAAGAGGTATCCATGTAATTCAATTCAATCCTGTTCATCAGGAACTCTGACAGGTCTATCCCTTCTTGTCCAAGTTCTTCTTCCTCTATATCCTGATTTTGACCATCCTCTATTGAATCTAAATTCATAAGAGGAACCATGCTTACGTGAGCTAAGTTAATTACACACATTCATAGGCATTTTATTACTTTATATCAGTGTTGTAAAAAATGTCTCTTTAAGTTAATTAATCGGTTGATTAGCCGTTGACGGTGACTAAATCGTCATGAATTTTCTCAACTAATTGATTGATTATTTTTAATTATGATTAATTATTCTTGATATTTTCGATTAATCGCTTGGCATTATCTATCCATCTGACGACCGTATATCGTTATTTACAACACTGCTTCATACACATCTTTATTTACTTTATTTGAAAATATTTTAGTACAGTATAAACTATCTCAAATCTAAATCTAAGTTAATATTTTTACTAATGTAAATCCAAATCTACTTAGTTTTGACCGTTTCAAGATCTAAATCAATATCTTTTATCATTTTAGCAGATTTTTTTTTCAGAACTTATTTTTTCATTTAATTGAAAAGTATTATATATATATAATTTTAATTTAACGTTGATTCCATTTTTTCTTAAATTCCTAATATTAACTAATCTTCTATATAAAATTTAAGTCAATGTTGTTGAATATTTTTTCTTAAATACCTAATAAATATCCATCTAATGTCCAATATATATAAGTTTTTGCCATATGTACTTTTTCTTATTTTAAATATATGAATATTAAAATAAAATTACATGTTTTTATATTAAATCAAGATTTCCGCAACTAATTTCACGGTACAACCGAACACTCATTTTAGCACATTCTCGTAATCAATCCGTACTCATGAGTTTCCGATTTTTCGAAAGTGGATTTTCATTTTCAAAAAACACTATCTCATGTAATCTCATGACAAACGAACATGCCCTGAGTTACACCACCAGTATCACCGGTTTGTCATATTATAAGTATCAGACCTATTTTAGATTTAATAGACTCCAAATTTCTCTGATTTATTTTAAAATATGTACACTTCACTTTAATATTTGTGCATTTATATGTTTCAATTTTTGTGTGCAAGAATTTTAAAACGAATCCAACAAACTTGGAGCCCATCGAACTCAAAGAATTAAATATCGAACTTACTCCGTTCTAATCATATTAACCCTACAACTCCACATGATCCAACCAACAACCTTGATGCATCAAGATTCTACCTCCTTACTGGAGGCACCAAGAGCAGTATACACCAAACAATGAATTTCCAGGGTTCAATGGTGTGAGAATTATTTCCAGTTGTTGTGCAATACTCCTAACGTTTGAGAATTAATCTTTGATCTAGTAGTAAATTAAGGCAATGATCTGTGTGTGGAGATCACAGGTTTATAATTCAAAAGAAACAATTTTTTTATGAATATTAAATAGTTAGATGATTTAATTTCCAACCTTTACTAAAAATAAATACCCTTAGTGTTAAAGTAATACATTGTATATCTTTTAACCTTACAAATAGTCACATACTTTTGTAGTGTAACGAAATTGTAGGTGCCCTTATCTGTTATATAGCTAAGCATTAGCCAGGCTAGCAATATATTTAAGAAATTTATTCTAATTTAATTCAAATTAGTACATATCAGAATTCAAGAGGGGATAACAAAAATTTCAATCTGTTATATAGGTAAGCATTAGCCAGGCTAGCAATATATTTAAGAAATTTATTCTAATTTAATTCAAATTAGTACATATCAGAATTCAAGAGGGGATAACAAAAATTTCAGAGAAAGACAAAGTTGATCCAGACCTATAGATCTTTGTAAATTTTCAAAATTCAAAAGGGAAGTTGCCCCCCTTGGCTCCACTTTGGTCTGCCCCTGCAAAAAAGCAGGCAGCTCCAATAGCATATTAAAATGAGTTTGTAGAAAATGCAAAAACTCGTGTAAGTTTGAGTTAAACTGCTGTTGATTATGAAAATTAAATGCAAATTTTGAAGTGGATTGCTGAACATTCATGGTGAAACTGAATCTTCAAATTTTTAAAGATAGTAGCGCTAATTATAAAATAAATTTAGTTAAATTATAAGGACAAAAATAGCTTACTCAATCCGGGCTCAACATTGCAATAATTAATATAACTACAGACCAGAATATATATAACCAGTTGAAAACAACAAGCAGGATATATAGCTAATATAAACAATTTTTGAAATAAATTATTATAAATTTTTCAAGTGGTGCAGATGATATGATGCATGTTTGTTTAATCTCTTTCTAAAAAGAGATATAAATTTAATTCTGACAAAAGACTTCTAGAAAAAGAAAATATCGAAGTTAATTACAAAATTATTATTTTAAAAAATAAATAAATTGATATGGCTTGATATTATCCTTCCCCGGCCTCGTTATTAAGAGATATCAATAGGAACGTGCCTAATTATCCTAGCTAGGTTCGGTAAAGAACTGGAACCCACTCCCGTACCACTTCAAGACCACAAAATAAAAGTATTAACAAAACGATAAGTGATAAAACATGTTATCAGAAAAAAAAAAAGAAGAAGAAGAAGAAGACAGGTGTCTGTGTTTAATTGAATACTGGGAATGCCTAGGTCAGTTTAAATATAACCCTTGCAGCTCTTACTGAATCACTAAAACTGGAGGTCCGTCATTCCAACCCCTATCTAGCTAACAATGGGAGACAAGGTTCGCGTTAAGTTCAAAATTTCCATTTCCATTCTGTTATTATAGTAAGCTATTTCAATTACTTCAAATTTAATCGTATAATGAATCTCATTAATTGTAGGTGTATACACTTGTTATTAGTGTGGACTTAGGTTGTTGCCGTTGTCGACAAGCAATCCAGGATTATCTCTGCCAGTTGCAACGTACAATTACATATGAGAGAATTGCTCAAAATCTTTGCTAAATTTTTCATGTACAATTATATCAATAACCACATATGTTCTTGTAATTTTTTTCTCGTTAATTAGGTAAACATTGCAATCGCATTGTGGCAATTGTCTATGAAGAGAAGAATAATCATGTGCTGGTATCTGTCCTTTTTGATCCGGAGCAACTCAAAAGAAAGCTGCTTTGCAAGTTTCCTAAAATAATCAATGGCATAGACATCAGGCCACCCAAGGAAAAGCCACCGAAAAAGGATGAAAACAAGGAAAAATGGTTGAAGGAGTGCTTGGAAGAATACGAGGAAATAAGCAAATGCATCGAAAAATGCAAGAAAGAATGTGAGGAGAAATGCAGGACAGAATGTGAGAAAAAATTCAGATGCAAATGCAAAGGCAAATGCGAATGGGAATGCAAACGGGAATGCAAATGCGAATGCAAATGCAAATGCAAATGCAAAAAGGAGGTCCCATCGAATGAGCCACCAAAGCCGCTGGTGCATCCAGACCCACCAAAGCCACCGGTGTGTCCATGGCCACCACAAGTGGTTTGTTGTCCTCGTCCTTGCCCATGCTTTACATCATGGTCCAACAATTGGAGGTGTTGCTCTTGTGGGGTAGAGAGTTGGCCCGGAATGTGCGGTCCCGGTTGGGGCAGTGGGCCCAGTCATGGGGGTCGTCCACAGTGGGGTAAGTGCGAGTCAAGTCAGCCACCCAATATCGTCTTTGAATCCGCGGCGCCGTCTTGTAGCATCATGTAACCACATTGTTTGTTTATGCAGATCGATTATGAAGAACCTAAAATCATAATTGCTTCCTATTGTGTACCGTAATATATAATTCAGCTAGCCTGGTAAGGGGTGAACACCTCTTGCTTATTATGCTGGTGTAATTCTCATGAAACAACAACTATACTTGTATTATCATCATAATTTAAGTGTTATATGTTTTTATGTTGTGATTGGTATCTGTATCGGTTGTGTAATTGTGTAAATTGTTATATGAATAAACAAGTGGTTTACTATTTTTCCATTGTTTTCCATTGTGTGACCTTTAATGAGAACTGTGTATCTAATTAAATAATTGAAGACAAATTTGAATTTGTTGGAATGATTTGATAGTTCGACGTGAGGTTATACCAACTGAAGAATAGCCATCTTTTGAAAGCGTTGTGTATTTATGAAATGTGAATACTTCTTTAAATTGAAGCGGGACATTTATCTTGGTCGTTATTATCTATATAATATTAAATGATCCCCAATTTCACCTAATTTTATGTCCTTATGTAGATGTACATAATAATAGCATAGCCCTAATCAACGATATATACTGTGGAAAACGATATGGCAGGTGGATAGTCTTCATCGTTTTTGGAGACTAGCAAACATTCAAGTCAATTGCTACCAAGCAACTCAATATATATAGAAGCGAAGAAGGAGGTACCTATCGTTTTCTAAACA